>CM070842.1:23308568-23723568 GCA_036326025.1 Chrosomus eos
TTAATTGATGGATGGATGGATGGATGGATTGGATGGATAGATAGATGGATGGACGGATTGGATGGTTGGATTGGATGGATGATGAATGGATGGATTGGATGGATGGATGGATGGATGGATTGGATGGATAGATAGATGGATGGATCGATGGATTGGATGGATGGATTGGATGAATGATGGATGGATTGGATTGGATGGATGGATGGATTGGATGGTTGGATGGATGATGAATGGATGGATTGAATGGATAGATGGATGGATGGATTGGATGGATAGATGGATGGATGGATTGGATGGATGGATGAATTGGATGGATTGGATTGGATTGGATGGATGGATGGATGGATGGATGGATGGATGGATGGATGGATGGATGGATGGATGGATGGATTGGATGGTTGGATGGATGATGAATGGATGGATTGGATTGGATGGAATGGATGGATGGATGAATTGGATTGGATGGATTTATGGATGGATGGATGGTTGGATGGATGAGTTGGATTGGATGGATGGATGAATGGATGATGGATTAATTGATGGATGGATGGATAGATAGATAGATGGATGGATGGATGGATTGATTGGATGGATGATGGATTAATTGATGAATGGATGGATGGATGAATGGATGGATGGATGGATGGATGGATGGATGGATGGATTGGATTGGATTGGATGGATGATGGATTGGATGAATGATGGATTAATTGATGGATGGATGAATGGATGAATTGGATTGGATTGGATGGATTGGATGGATGGATTGGATGGATGGATGGATTGATAGATGGATGGATGGATGGATGGATGGATGGATGGATGGATGGATGGATTAGATGGATGATGGATGGATGGATTGGATTGGATGGTTGGATGGATGATGAATGGATGGATTGGATGGATAGATGGATGGATGGATGGATGGATGGATGGATGGATGGATGGATGGATGGATGGATGGATGGATTGGATGGATGGATGGATGATTGGATGGATTGGATGGATGGATGGATGGATGGATGGATGGATTGGATGGATGGATGGATGGATGGATGAATTGTATGATGGATGGATGGATGGATGGATGGATGGATGGATGGATGGATGGATGGAATGATGGATGGATGAATAGATGGATGGATTGGATAGATGGATGGATGAATTGGATTGGGATGGATGGATGGATGAATGGACTGGCTGTGAACTAAAGGCTGCTGTGTCTGTAGATCATCATGTCTCTGGATGAAGACCCTGCCGCTCAGAGTAAACAGTTAACACTGAGACTGCAACAGATCGCCGCAGCGCTGGAGAACAAAGTGACCGACCTTTAACCCTGTCAGCTGGACCAACACTCTTAGTGTGTATTTAACTCATCACTATAATCAGATGTTCAATTTCTTCCTGTGTAGAGACAAAAGGTTTTAAGAATTGTATTCTATATTTTTTTTAATGTGCAGTCTTTATGCAGAAAGCTTTATAAGAGGAAAATAACTTTTTAAATAGACGGCCTTGTGTCAGTTGTTTTTAAAGCTGTGTGTGTGTGGTGTGTGTGTGTGTGTGGTGTGTGTGTGTGTGTGGTGTGTGTGTGTGTGTGTGTGTGTGTGTGTGTGTGTGTGTGTGTGTGTGTGTGTGTGTGTGTGTGTGTGTGTGTGTGTGTGTGTGTGTGTGTAAAGATGCCTATATTTTGACCAAAAGGGAGCTGCCCATGACCCTGCGATGCGTGTATGCAGGGGTGTGCCTACAGTGAGGTCATATCTGGTATCGTCCAATCAAAAGCAGCTGAAGGTGACAGTAGGGATTGCATGGGATGTGTTTGGAAAAATCATACTAGCATCATACTACAGTATGTACTGTATTGGTTTAGTGTGCAAATGATCTGTACCCGTAAAATGAGCTAAAACATGAAAGCTGCGCTCACATTTAGAGTTGTCCAGTCATTTTAATAGGAATCCATGGGATTGCGGATTTAAGTTTCAGCCGAAGTACTCCTTTTTAACTCATTATTTGACTGCCAAAAGAAACATTACTAGACAAAATTGGTTGTACAATGTCATAATTATATATAAACACAGTTTATACTGCAGTTTGCTAGTATGTGATTCCAAACATATCCATTTAGACGATCAAACGGCCGTCCATTTCATAACCACCGGTTTCAGTTCAGCCAAATGGACTCGCTAGTAGATAACAGATAATCAACACAGGCAATAATAAATAAAAAAATACGATGTTATTAGGCATTTCATTTTTAAGTATGGTAGCTATGAAAGGTCTTTATTTCAGAGGTGTTTAATTTCAGAAAGTAATTTTATTGTGAAAGCTGCGCTACTGACTGACTTCGTTCCGTACGGCACAAATAGTCGACGCACAGGACAGATTTCTGGCAGTGTCTGAGGCCTGAAACAGACGTAACTCCATTTCTGTTAGCCTTCGAGATGTTTTTGTGCGCATAGCTGAGAGGATTGACTCATTTAACTCTTTGTGGGTCCACTGGAAGGGTTTAGATGCGTGATCTGGAACGTTAATGGCTTTATTTTGGCAGAGATGATATTGACACACTCATTTGTTTGTTATTCGCCACTAAACAAGATGGTACTTAAGAACTCAGCCAAATTTCTGCTCCGAGAGACGCTTTTATCTTTGTACGAAAAAAAAAAGTTCTTACTATTTTTTACATGTTTGTGGCATTTGCATTTGATTCGTGTCTTAAAGACACCAAGAAAAGCTCAAAGCTTTTTGTTTTACGTTACAGGCTGGGTTTTTTCTTCTAATTGCTAATGCTCGTCGGAGCAGAAGTGTATAATGTTAGGAGGAACGGACACTCTCATTCTAGAGAGCTTTGTGGACTAAAGGACAAGAGTCGTCAATAGTTGTGGTCTGTTTGCCCACATAACAAAAGGTGATGTAAATGCATGCACATACACTACCGTTCAAAAATTTGGGGTTGGTAAGATTTTTTTATGTTTTGAAAGAATTCCCCTTGCTCACCAAGGCTGCATTTACGGTAGTTTATCAAAATACAGTAAAAACTAATACAATTGTGAAACATTATTAACTGTTTTCTATTTTAAAATGTAATTTATTGCTGTGATCAAAGCCGAAAAAGTATACATTTCCTTTAACAAAAATCTTAACAAAAAATCTTACCCCAAACTTATAAATGCTAGTGTACAGTATATGCTAAAATTAAGCAATAAGGTACGAGAATATAAGCCGTGTCACAGTTCAGAGGCTGCAAGGAGCTTCGAAATGGGACAGCCTTCGTTGCGCCGACTCAATCGGACTTCGAAGAATGCAACTTCTGAATTAGGACGCAGCTCTAGGAAGTAACGGCGTCATCTTTCCGCCAGAAAACATAGTCCCTGACATGTAAACTGAGTACATTCGCATGTAGATGTAGGCCTCATGACATAAAACCCAAAAAACTCTGATATTAATTTCACAGGGTCTTTAAACAGGTGAATGTGTGTTTTTGAGCGGATCAAGGAGTTTCAGAGCCGACCTCCTGTCTGAAATCGCTGTCGAGAGCAGGATAGCAGATGGCTCGCGATGTCGGGTGTTGAGATTCCTGCGTTTCTGTTGAGAGTTGGGCGGCACTGCTTGGCGTGAAGCTCTTTTGCACGGCCCTCCCTCTCTCTTCCCTTCCCTTTCCTTCAGCTTTAATACGACCAGCAGGAGCTGCGTTTGATCCTAACCGCATGTGTGATGCTGACTCCATGCTTTCCAATATGCCCTCGCCCCTTTCTCTTTCATCTTAAAGGGATTGCTCACACAAAAATGAAACGGTTAATAATTGACGTAAACTCGCACTGCAAAAATTGAGCGAGTTTTTCAAAGTAATTTTGTTTTCCCTTCAAATTACGATTTTTTACCCCGTTTGGCAGATATTCTTGTTTTAAGCATAAACTCATTCATTTTGCTTCTCAATTAAATGTATCTTGATTTAAGAATGTTAAACAAGACCAAAAATACTAGGAAAATAAATCATTTTTGCAGTGCATGTCAGTCCAAATTCCATGGAACACAAAAGAAGGAATTTCTGAAGAGTCTTCACACATTTCCTGCCATAAAGAGACAAAAAAGACTAAACAATTCCTATTTTTGTGTTCCACTGAAAAACTAAAAGCATGGGTTTGGAATGGAATGACGGTGAGTAAATAATTCTGGAATTTTCTTTTCATTTTTAACGGTGAACTATCCCTTTAAAGCACAAGCACAGATGCAAGTCTCCGTAGTCAAGTGTAAAACGCTTCTTTTAACGCCTTTCTGTAGCCAAAACGTGCCTTAAAAGTGTTTCAATGTGCTGGTGCGGTGGTATTGAAGACGCAGGGTGGGTGGGGTTTCGGTAGTCGTGGGGCGTGTAGAGGTCAGAGGTCGTGGCGTACGTGAAGTGTGGTGTTAGACATCAGTGAGTGCAGTATTCAGAGGTGTGCTGTAGCCAGAATATGCCAATATATTTGAACATGCTGTATGTATAGAGCAAAAGCACCGTTTTTAATACCGTGCAGATCTTTTGGGTGTTTGTGGTGAGTGTGTGTGTGTGTGCTTTTTAGGAGTTTTATTGCATTGGGAAAAACGCTCGAGCTGAATAAATGTGCGGAGGAGAATGTCAAAACCTTCCCTCCGGACAGCTGCCATTACGTTTGGTCTTTATGCAAAAGGAATTATTGATTAGCACAAATGTTTTTATTATTGTACCGACCTGAAATTGTGTTTCAATGGTGTGTATGAACAAACAATATGTACACGACCTTTTCTTACTGCTGTGCAGTTAATATCATTATTTCATGTCCTAAAGAAAATATATGCCTTTGTATTAAAATGCAAATCTGTCTACACTGTTCTCCTGTGTTATGCTCTGAGAAAACTTGTTTGTTGTTGTCGACATTTCTCCCCCCTCCCTTTCACTTGTGAATGTGCCGAGAGCAAAGTATTCTGGGATTGCGGAGGACTCTCGGAGGACTGATGTCGTATGTGTGAACTGTGCCGCCACAGGTCTGATCCTTATGTGAATAAATATACACGTCCATTTCTCGAGTGTTGGGTTTCTCCTCTTTTCTGGCCCCTGATCTAGAGGGTCTCTAATGAATCAGGTGCCGTAAAAACATTATGTGACCTTTAATGATGAGATCTACATGACATTTTGGTGTCAGCACAGAAGTTTATGTCTTCAAGGGAGAGCGGAGAACCAGGAAGAAGCTTCGAGAACCAGATTTTGTGTCGGATGTCAAGTGGGGACAATATTCAAAATTAAGTTTATGCCGGGTTATTTTTTAAATGTATCTTAAATTGATTTCATGCCAATGTTAATCTTATTTTCACATTTGTTTGGTCATGAAGGTGTTACACAACCTGAACATCTGCTTAGTTTGATTAGCCTCTAACAAGCAATAACAACAAATATGGTAAGTGTTTTCTTCTCTGTAAAATGTAACAAAGTAGAGTACAAGCTCTGATGGAAACCAATGGGAACGACTTGTAGCAATTAATGTGAGGCTGCATCTGAAATCGTTCATATTTTGAACACGTAATGTCTTCGAGACGGCAATAAAAGTATGTTCTTCTATGGATGTAATCTGGATGGACTACATTCATCATGTTGTCATTATCACATGACCAACCAGCCTCAGTTAAGTTTTCACTGCCCTTCACAAATCCTATTCAATAACCTCATGGGATAAAGTGTCTATCATATGGACACTTCAGAATCTCGCCGGAAGAAGTAGGTCATCGGGGTACTTTTTGCAGACTCTTTTATGAGAACTGTGAATTCGGATTATACTAGTTTTGTCACATACTGTTTTTCACCTATAGTTCACTGCGCTTTGGCATTTTTAAGACATGGGACAGTATTGGGCATGCACTCCCTGTCACGTGCACGTTCTCTTAAAGGATTAGTTCACTTTAAAAAAAAAAACTTTTGCTGATAATTTACTCACCCCCATGTCATCCAAGATGTCCATGTCTGTCTTTCTTCAGTTTAAAAGAAATTAATGTTTTTGATGAAAACATTCCAGGATTTTTCTCCTATTATGGACTTCAATGGGACCCAAACGGTTCAAGGTCCAAATGACAGTTTCAGTGCAGGGCTTTAAACGACACCAGACGATGAATAAGGGTCTTATCTAGCGAAACGATCTGTCATTTCAAAAATAAATAAAAAAGTTTAAGTTTTATAAGCACAAATGCTCACCCTGCTCTGTTCTGTGATGCACGTTCGTGACGTCACGTAACACGCAATTACATTGAAAAGGTCTCACAGAACAGTCATCACAGACCTTGGGCCTTTTGGCTCCCATTGAAGTCCATTATATGGAGAAAAATCCTGGAATGTTTTCATCAAAAACCTTAATTTCTTTTCGACTGAAGAAAGAAAGACATGGACATCTTGGATGACATGGGGGTGAGTAAATTATCAGCAAAAGTTTTTTTAAAAGTGAACTAATCCTTTAAGTGGCCAAGGCCATTTGGAAAGGCCACAACAAAGCATTGTGTTGTCATTTTAAGACTCCCAATAAGAGCTTAAGTGGGTCTGTTGAAGAAAAATGAGATATGCAAAAAATGTTAACATCATTCAAAAGTGTTTTTGGAGCGGTGAAGGAATAGGACAGTGTCAAAGCCAACACATCTGAAGTCTTGAGCAGGGGCGATTCTAGGATTTTATAAATGGGGGGGCACAGGGGGGACCAAGAACCAGTTAGGGGGGGCCCATGGGAAATCAGCTAGAAAATTCAACTAGAAATAAATACTTGTTTAGAAAATATTAAACGCGATTTAAAAAATCTTTGCAATGTCCATGTGCACTATTAAATGTGGTACTGAACAAGAGCCTGAAAATTATGGCTCGTTTCCACTGAGCAGTACGGTACGGTACAGTACGGTTCGGGTCGGGTCGGGTCAGTAAACCATGATCCGGCTAGCGTTTCCACTGCCAACTAGAGTTGTGACGTTCGCGAACGAATCGATTCTTTTGAACGGCTCATAAACATGAACGATGGGAGCCGAGTCGCGGCTGGAGGGGAGCCGTTCTTTCTGTCGTTCTTTTTTTCCTATGCGTGTTTCACACATATGCACACAAATTAGCTCCTCAGTAATAGGGGAAGGGGCGCACCCAGCGCAGGGGTGCTACTGCCTAATGGTGTGTTCACATCGAACGCGAATAGAGCATCAAATACGCGTCTATCGCGTCTAGTTAGACGCTTGAACATTCGCTCGAGTTCAAATTTTTCATTGCGCGGAAGACATTCGCGGCAAACGCGCCGTCACATGGTTACTCCAGTAAAAAAAAAAAAAAAAAAAAAAAACACACGTGCGAGTGCCTCTCGGAACTGCTTTGTATTTATTTACATTGCATTTTGTGTTCATGTTCGTGTTATTGTATCTACAGTATATATTTACAACTTTAAATATTATTTTTTTTTTTCAAAATGTTCTTGTGGTATTGTATGAATAACATAAGTCAACATAGCTTTACACATACACACACTTTGTAGCCTACTAAAGGTAAATCCAAAATAGTGATGTCACTTTCTAAAGCAGAGGGATGTTGTGCAACCCTATGGAATATAGTCCACACATGACAAATGAGGTAATAATCAATATTTCAGAATAATTCATACTCAGATATTGGTGTTTGATATCTGAGTTTTAATTATTTGACTACAAATCTCACCTCATCATTCCTCCCAGTGATTATTTCCAGGATAAAGTGAGATGCCCCCAAGCTGGCTTCTTAAAACTGACTAAATATTTAAAAAGAGCCAAAAGAGCCGTTCTTTTGAACGGCTCTTTGAAAGGAACGGATCGCCAAGATCCGGATCCCCTCAAAGAGCCATAAATCCCATCACTACTGCCAACAGTACCCTACTTGATAGGCGTGGCGTTTGCTGGAAATAAGCGATCAACGTCATTTTCGCGCGAAGAAGAAAGCGACACCAAGAAAGTAAACACAAATGGATGGCATACAGCAGAACTTGTCCCTGCTTCTCGGCATGTTTATCACAAGAAGATGCCGACATTAGGCATTTCTCAATACCAAGTACGCAAAGTTCTCAGCAGAAGGAGTCCCGAGGACGCGATGCGGTAATTCTCTAAATTGAACAGCGCGTTCTGAAAGCGTCACTCAGCTCGCTCTGCATGTTATTTTAGGCAACAATAAAACGAAATATGTTATAAAACACCACTCTGCCTCTTTTCGTTTTCATTTAAATACATTTTAAACATTATAGGCACACAATTGTGGTTCGGCAATGTATAGACCTGATTATATTATTCACTGCATGTATAACGTTAGCCTATTTATAACAAAACGAAATATAAAACACAACCCTGCATCTTTTCGTTTAAATTTTAAAAAATATTAAACATATTCCAGACAATATGCATTCGTACAAATGCTGCAATTAACAACATTACAGTGATAATCTTGTAATAAAATAAATAATGACAAAATTCAAACCTATCTCTTTGTGTTAAATTTCAGTTTTATTAATAATAGCCATTATAAAAGTATAAGTAGAAGGTAACGTTACAAGAAGCTGTACAATAAGATATAAAGCAAACAATTCAGTCAAAATACAAATTCAGCGCTAGTCTAACGTTAACGTTACAACGGAAAAGTTAAATAGCCTAAATTATATGAAACTTCACTTAGTCCTCAGCCAAAACGATTGGCCAGGGAACGAATTATCGATTCACGAGACCAAAGATCACCCGTTAGATATACACAAGACGAATTACCACTAGCTCTGCTACAGAGCCAGCGCATACCTCAGAACGACCAGCCGAGGAAAGGCTGTTCCGGGCGGGGAACATGATCGCCAAGCGTCCGGTGATCGCCGGGAATGGATCAAATTATCATAAATCATTATAAATAAACCACAGATTTGAGCTTTAAACAACTACATTCTCGCCTGAAAAACTCTTAAAACTAGATTTCGTGAAAGAATAACCGTAGTATTTTATTCCAACTGTATATTAAAAAATGGCGCTTCTTATGTTGTCATTCCCCTTGTAGCACGCGCAAGTGACGATACTCTGTCAACCAATCAACGTTCTGCAGTGAGTCTAGCTCCACCCTTTAGTACCGTACCACTGTGCTAGGTACCCCAACGGAAGGGTACCCAAAAAGTGGTACGGTACGGTTCGGCTTTTTGGTACCATTCACAACTTTTGACAATGGAAACGCAAATAATTGCGTACCGTACCGAACTGTACCGTACCGTACCGTACCGCCCAGTGGAAACGGGGCATTATTTTGTATTTTACATGTGTTGGACCACACAGTTTTGTTCTTATAAATAAATTCGGTTTCGGGGGCATGCTCCCCTGCAAGAAAATTTTGTACTTTTAAGGTTAAATGCATCAATCTGGTGCACTTTGAGAACTCAAAATTAAGAGCTTCAACCGGCTTCAACCCATGAACTGTGCACATTGAACAAAGGAAAAGCATTGACTTGTACCTGGACATTAAAGAGGGCTCAAACATCTTTTTAGTTATGATATAGAGTCTCAGTCTACATTACATCGTCACTGGCGTTTTAGGATGCCAAACAATTATTATAATAATGTAATAATGATTTATATAATTATTCCTATTACGTAAAATCCATATCGCCAATAAATGTAAATGGAAATTAATATTTCAAAAGTATTTTTTACTTAAACTATTCTTAGAACACTACTTACACTACCATGCCGATCGCGTGAACAAAGAGCGCACTTTTCTTTAAATCACGCAGCACAAACAGAATGCATAGGCTACTTAATTACAGTCTTGTGCTGTTTTATAAAGGCACAAAGCCATATCACGGTTTTTATTTTAGTTCGTTGGCAAAATATAACGCTAGAGACCTTTATGGTAGGCTATACATTTTACATCTGTGTTGGGAAAAGGGAGAAGAGAGAGTTCGGTAAAACGCTGATTCGAACTCGGGTCGAACGCATCATCAAAAGCTGCTTTCAAGCACCCACGCCCTCGCCCTACGCCACTGTAGATATTTAATACCGTGAGTCTTTAAAACAACAGATAAAGTAAACTATTAAAAATGTATAAAAATAGATTTTTTAGGTCGTGTGCGCTGCCGCGGAATAACACTGACAAGTCATCTCTATTCAGTCTGCCAAGTTACGTTAGCTGATCTAACGTTACTGGCTTCATCAGTCACACATGAAAGTAATCAGACTAACATACGGTGCGATATTTCAAAATATATATGTAATTGAGTGTGTATGTACCATAAACAATGACGTGTCGAGGTATCTCTCTCTCTCCAACTGTTTGAAAAACGCGGACCTGTGATTCCGCTTTGCCACTCGCAAATCAAGCAGTGATTGACAGCGCTCTGATCCAATGGCGTTGGGCATTGTCATGTTAACAGTAAATCTAGCCCAATGATGTTGTGGGGGCACCAGGGGGCCAATCATATTCCAGGGGGGGCCAGTGCCACCCCGTGCCCCCCTTCTAGACACGCCCCTGGTCTTGAGCCCACCAAACGGATCTAAAGAGTCGGTGCCAAACCCCAAATATGTCAATCAGATTATCAGAGATCCCCTCACGATTTACACCGCAGACAGAAATCTAATCACACCTCTTCCTTATTAGATTTTTAGAGGCGATGACGACACAGTTTGATTATAAAAACTTCACCTTTTATACCTCTTGACTTATGTAAATTCATAAAGTCTCAGTAATAAGCATTATATGAGTCTGCTACCCTGATTCTATAACCGAATTAATCCGATCAGACCTACTTAATTACAGTCTTGTGCTGTTTTATAAAGGCACAAAGCCATATCACGGTTTTTATTTTAGTTCGTTGGCAAAATATAACGCTAGAGACCTTTATGGTAGGCTATACATTTTACATCTGTGTTGGGAAAAGGGAGAAGAGAGAGTTCGGTAAAACGCTGATTCGAACTCGGGTCGAACGCATCATCAAAAGCTGCTTTCAAGCACCCACGCCCTCGCCCTACGCCACTGTAGATATTTAATACCGTGAGTCTTTAAAACAACAGATAAAGTAAACTATTAAAAATGTATAAAAATAGATTTTTTAGGTCGTGTGCGCTGCCGCGGAATAACACTGACAAGTCATCTCTATTCAGTCTGCCAAGTTACGTTAGCTGATCTAACGTTACTGGCTTCATCAGTCACACATGAAAGTAATCAGACTAACATACGGTGCGATATTTCAAAATATATATGTAATTGAGTGTGTATGTACCATAAACAATGACGTGTCGAGGTATCGTACTCGGTTACTAACGTAACCTCGGTTCTCTCTAGAGAGGGAACGAGTACTGCGTAATATCTTACGCTATGGGGAAAACTCTTTTCCACGAGATATTGAAGCCAAAAATTATCCTTAATTTTTTACTAATGTAAAACGCTTTGCAGCAGCAAGCAGACCTAGGCGAGACAGCTCGCGCGCCTATTGGCTGCTCTGCGGCAATAGCAGCAGCCTATCGAGAGAGGCTCTGCGTGACGTCACGACGAATGGGGGCCCTTCGCGCCCATATCGTCACGTCCCGCCAGAAAGGGCGTGGTCTCGCCCTATATCTAGGCTCGATAGCTGCTCTTACGTCGGTTTTCATCGCCGAAGCGAACCAGAGCGTATTCCAAGCACGGCAAGATACGCAGTACTCGTTCCCTCTCTAGAGAGAACCGAGGTTACGTTAGTAACCGAGTACGTTCTCTTACGAGAGTATCTCTCGTACTGCGTAATATCTTACGCTATGGGGAACACAATGCAACACGCCGTGCTGGTAGGGATCCAACACCAAAGACCCAGGGGCCGAAGCCCGGGGCGCATATAGTGCATAATCACCATAAACTCACAGAGAGTGAGGGAAGAGAGGCTAGAAGCATCATTCCCTGTAAATAGCCTCCGAAAGGGGCCAATCATATGACAATAACCAAACCGTCAGGGTGAACATTCAGCCTGAACTGGGTGGCCACAAGTGTGTCAATTTTTAAATGAGCTGCTGTACCGGTCAGTGAGCGATACGCAGGCCAAACTCAGTATCCGAGCCGCACAGCGGGCAGATAGCACTGAATTCTATACCGCTAAAAGCTTAGCTTGTAAGGCGGGGACCTCCAGATTATAGTATTTTATAAATGTAGACGGCGAGGCCCAGCCCGCGGCCATACAAATATCTTGCAGGGTAACCCCGCTAGACCATGCCCACGAGGAGGCCATGCCTCTCGTGGAATGCGCTCTAACACCCAAAGGGCACTGAAGGCCCTTAGAAGTGTAAGCCAGCGCTATGGCACCAACTATCCATCTGGATAAGCTCTGTTTCGACGCGGCAAGTCCCTTAGTACGGCCGCCAAACGAAACAAAAAGCTGCTCAGTCTGTCTGAAACCAGACGAGCGGGACACATAAGCCCTTAGTGCCCTGACAGGGCAAAGGAGACTCGCGTCCTTCTCCTCATTGAGAACCGGAAGGGCAGACAGGGAAATCACCTGGGCCCTGAACGGTGTGTTGAGGGATTTCGGCACGTAACCGTGCTTTGGTTTGAGTATGACCTTAGAGTCGTTAGGTCCAAACTCCATGCATGACGCGCTTACTGAGAGCGCTTGCAAGTCCCCTACGCGCTTCACTGAAGCGAGAGCCATAAGAAACGCTGTCTTGAAAGACAAGTGTTTCATATCTGACGACTGGATTGGCTCGAATGGGGCGCCTTTCATGGCCTCCAAGACCGTGGAAAGGTCCCATGTCGGGACTGAAGGGGGCCTGGGAGGGTTTAGCCTCCGAGCTCCTCTAAGGAAACGCACGACTAAGTCGCTCTTTCCTAGTGACTGGCCAGACACCGGTTTTGCAAACGTTGCTATGGCCGCCACGTATACTTTGAGCGTGGAAGGGGACCTGCCCTTATCCAGTAGCTCCTGAAGGAAGGAAAGCACTTCCGTAACCCCGCAGTCTACAGGTGAAAAGCCCTGCGCTTGACACCAAGCAGAGAACACAGACCACTTCGAGGAGTAGAGCCGTCTGGTAGACGGGGCTCTAGCCTGCGCGATCGTGTTTAGCACTCCCTCTGGGAGGTCAGCGGGTACCCGTTGATGGCCCATGCGTGCAGGGACCACAGATCCGGGCGAGGATGCCAAATCGAGCCTTCCACCTGAGAGAGGAGGTCTCTCCTCAGCGGTAACGGCCATGGAGCAGCGCTGGTCAGCTGCATCAGGACAGGGAACCACGACTGGTTTGTCCAGAGCGGAGCTATGAGTAGCACTGGGCATCCCTCCCTCCTGATTCGCTCCAACACCTGAGGCAGGAGTGAGACAGGGGGAAAAGCATAAAGGGGGCGGCGGGGCCAGACATGGGCCAGCGCGTCCCGGCTTTTCGAGAAGAATCTCGGGCAGTGAGCGTTTTCTTGGGACGCGAACAGGTCCACCTGCGCTCTGCCAAACGTTTCCCACAGCAGCTGGATCGTCTGCGGGTGCAGAGACCATTCTCCTGCTGGAACGTTGTTTCTGGACAGCCTGTCTGGTCCCACATTTAGGTGACCAGGCACATGCGCCGCTCTCAGCGAGAGCAGGTTGTGCTGAGCCCAGACCAGGAGGCGTTCCGTCAGCCTGTAAAGGTTTCGGGACCTGACGCCGCCCTGGCGATTTATGTATGCCACCACTGACATGTTGTCCGACCGGACCAATACGTGGTGGCCTGTTATCTGGGGACAGAAGCGCCTTAGCGCTTTGTCGACTGCTATCAATTCCAAGCAGTTTATGTGTAGGAGCTTCTCCCGCACTGACCACAGGCCAGCCAGCGGTCTGCCCTCGAGCAGCGCTCCCCACCCCGAAGTGGAGGCGTCCGTAGACACCACCTTCACACTTGAGGGGATCCCCAGACTCACGCCCGACTGATACCAGTCGGTCGCTTTCCATGGTTTCAGAGCCGAAATGCACTGATGGTCGACCCTGAGGCGAAACAGACCTGCGGTCCATGCCCTGGGGGGAACTCGTGCTTTTAGCCATAGCTGCAGTGGGCGCATGCGGAGCAGGCCCAACTGGAGTACAGAGGCTGCTGAGGCCATGAGACCCAGCATTTTCTGAAACCTTCTGAGCGGGACTATAGAGCCGTGGCGGAAGGATTTCGCGACGTGCTGGATATTCAATCCGCGCTCTGGTGACAGGCGTGCCGTCATGGATAGCGAGTCTAACACTGTTCCCAGAAAGGAAATCCTCCGACTGGGGAGCAGTGAGCTTTTCGCCCAATTGACTGTAAGGCCCAGCTCCTCGAGGTGCTCGAGTAATGCGGCCCTGTGTTCTAAGAGCTCCGTTCGTGAACGAGCTAGAATCAGCCAATCGTCCAAGTAATTCAAAACTCGCATGCCCCGAAGTCTCAGGGGAGCGAGGGCCGCGTCCATGCACTTCGTGAACGTACGGGGTGCTAGGGACAGGCCGAATGGCAGGACTGTGTATTGATATGCCTGGCCCTCGAAGGCGAATCTCAAGAATCGCCTGTGATGGGACGCTATTTGTATTTGGAAATACGCGTCTTTCAGATCTATTGACATGAACCAGTCTCCTTGGCGCACTTGCGCGAGGATTTTCCTGGTCGTAAGCATCCTGAACTGGCGTTTCACGAGCGCTCTGTTCAGCAGCCTCAGATCTAGAATGGGTCTGAGCCCACCATCTTTCTTCGGTACCAGAAAATATCTGCTGTATAAGCCCCCTTCGCTCTGAGCCTGAGATAAAGGTTCTATAGCCCCCTTTCTCAGTAGTTTCGCTATCTCGGCTCGAAGTAGATGAGATACTTCGCTTTTCACCGTAGTTTCGACGCGCGCCGCGTAGCGGCGAGGGCGTCGAGCGAATTGTAGCGAATAGCCTCTCTTTATAGTGTTCATCACCCACTCTGATACCCCGGGAAGCCTTGACCACGCATCCGCGTGAATAGCTAGGGGCAGAATGAAATCTGGGCTCTGGCCGCGGGAAAGCGGCGGCACAAGAGCCCGCGTGTGCTGGGAACACAGCGCCGTGTTTACGGCGTTCGAGGCGGGGGGCGCGCTGATCACAGCGGGCAGCCTGGCCGCGCTCATCTCCTCTGAGGCGGGTAGCGCCGAGAGAGAGAGCGGGGCGAATCCCGTGGGATTCGGCGTGTCTGTGAGGAAATGTGGGCGCGGGACCACGGGCACATTTGCTACACTGAAAACACTGTCGTTTAGGGCCGACTGAATGTGTGTTGGTTTCGTTTTTACAAAAACCGAGGGACACGCAGCGTGTAGTGTAAGCGGGCATGGGGATATGGGCGCGTTCACTACAGTGTTTGCACAATCGACCGGAGTCGATTTTATTTGTGCGAGCCCTGCACCGTGGCGGGCTGTGTCTGGGTGTGGGAATGGGCACTGGGGCGTGGGCATTCTTACAACACTCATAACACCATCGGCCGAGGCCGGAACACCAGAAAATACACTCTTTATTGGATTTATCTGGGTAGAGCGCTCGGCTTCCGTCATCTCGGACAGCGTCAACCATAAGTGTCTCTCGGCGACGGCGAGAGAGGCCATGTTCCGCCCCATGGCTTGCGCAGCGGCTTTAGAAGCGCGTAGAGCGAGGTCCGTAGCGCTCCTCAGGTCCGCCACACAGATAGCACCGGGTCCCTCCTCGTCCAGCTTGAGAAGGAGGTCTGCCTGGTAGATCTGCAGAATAGACATCGTGTGCAGCGCTGAGACTGCTTGCCCGGCGGCGGTGTAAGCGCGTCCGTGCAGCGATGATGTCACTCGGCAGGCTTTGGACGGGAGCGTCGTCTGAACCCGCCGTCCCGCAGAGGGCGGGCAGAGATGCGACGCGACAGCCGTCTCCACCGGAGGAATGGCGAGGTAGCCTCTACTTCCCGCACCGTCGACAGCGGAGAATGCCGCGGAGGTAGAGGTACGCATCCTGGCGGAAAAGGGGGCCTTCCACGACTTTGCAACCTCCTCGTGAAGTTCCGGGAGGAAGGGCGCGGGCCTAGATTTTGACGGAGCCTCGTCTTTGCCGAGAAAGCGCCCGTCTAATCTGTTGCGCGGCGGCAGCGTGGGTGCCTCCCAATCGAGGCCGATGCTTTCTACGGCCTTGGTGAGCAGACGCATCAGCTCAGACTCAATGCCGGCTCTCTTCCCAGAGGGTTGGCGGGGAGCGTTAGCGGAGGGGAGGTCCACAGAGCTCGCCCAATCCTCGCTATCCGAAGCCAAGAGAGAACACGCCTCGGTGTTGTCGTCCAACTCGATGGCGGACGCGGCGGCGGACGGCGGCCGCTGTCCGTCGGTGAGCGACTCGAGCGAAGCCGGCGAAGCTGGCGGGCGAACCGGCGAGCTTTGGCGGGCTGGAGATAGCTCGGGAGCGCGCTGGGCGCGGCGCTTCTTGCGACGCGGCGTCACGGCAGGCTGGGATACGGGCTCGGAGAACGAAGCCAGGCGAGTCCGCAGAGTCACCATAGGCAAACGTTCGCAGTGATGGCATCCGCCGTCAGCGAGCGCGATGGCCGCGTGATCCTCACCCAGGCAGGACACGCAGATGACATGTCGGTCCTCGTCGCTGAGTGGGGCTCGGCAAGAACCGCAGGAAGGCATCTTTAAAAAGACGCCGCTCTTTTAGAGGGGGTGGGAAAAAAGCAGATATGCAAACACACACACACACTCTATGCAGAGGAAAGGATATAACGCCGGAAAGCACAGCAGGTACGGCGGCTGAAGGCGGCGAGGCCAGCGACTCCAGACTCAAAGGCACGTCCCGCTGAAGGCTACAGGTCGACGGCGCGGCTTCTCACTCTGGATCCAGCGATGCGTGAGGCTTCGCTGAAGAGATGAAAATCGACGTAAGAGCAGCTATCGAGCCTAGATATAGGGCGAGACCACGCCCTTTCTGGCGGGACGTGACGATATGGGCGCGAAGGGCCCCCATTCGTCGTGACGTCACGCAGAGCCTCTCTCGATAGGCTGCTGCTATTGCCGCAGAGCAGCCAATAGGCGCGCGAGCTGTCTCGCCTAGGTCTGCTTGCTGCTGCAAAGCGTTTTACATTAGTAAAAAATTAAGGATAATTTTTGGCTTCAATATCTCGTGGAAAAGAGTTTTCCCCATAGCGTAAGATATTACGCAGTACGAGAGATACTCTCGTAAGAGAACTCTCTCTCTCCAACTGTTTGAAAAACGCGGACCTGTGATTCCGCTTTGCCACTCGCAAATCAAGCAGTGATTGACAGCGCTCTGATCCAATGGCGTTGGGCATTGTCATGTTAACAGTAAATCTAGCCCAATGATGTTGTGGGGCACCAGGGGGGCCAATCATATTCCAGGGGGGGCCAGTGCCACCCCGTGCCCCCCTTCTAGACACGCCCCTGGTCTTGAGCCCACCAAACGGATCTAAAGAGTCGGTGCCAAACCCCAAATATGTCAATCAGATTATCAGAGATCCCCTCACGATTTACACCGCAGACAGAAATCT
This sequence comes from Chrosomus eos, assembly GCA_036326025.1. Lineage (NCBI taxonomy): Eukaryota > Metazoa > Chordata > Actinopteri > Cypriniformes > Leuciscidae > Chrosomus > Chrosomus eos. The sequence goes on from CM070842.1 coordinate 23,325,996, forward strand.
AATCACACCTCTTCCTTATTAGATTTTTAGAGGCGATGACGACACAGTTTGATTATAAAAACTTCACCTTTTATACCTCTTGACTTATGTAAATTCATAAAGTCTCAGTAATAAGCATTATATGAGTCTGCTACCCTGATTCTATAACCGAATTAATCCGATCAGACCGTGCGCCCCCCCTGCATGGGCACTGAATTAACTTAGTCACGATTCTATGCAACTGAGCTTGAGCCTCGAAAAAACAGCTCAGATTTCCCACACGCTGGGAAAATGAGAAGATCGGGCCCTTTCATTCTCGCTGTGAGATCCATCACTCAAGGAAAGCCCACTCTGGCAGGTGTTTGTGTTTGTATTCACCTGCAGTGGTGTCTAACCCTCAGATATTAATGAGATTTCTTCGGCTTTGCCTTAAAGGGAGACACGGACCCTCAAACTCACACACACTCAAGGATTCTCCCTAGGCTGCGGTCCAAGGAAACCGAAAAGGGAATTGTCATGATTAATAATGTAGTGCTTGACCACAAACAGCTGTAGCCCGTGGACGTGTTCGAGGCATCTGCATATCTCAGAGGAGCCAGAGGGAGAGTTTGAACCTGAATGGAGGAGTTGTTCCTCACACTTCAGGGACATCTTCCCCTACTCTTCTCTGGCTTGTTAAAAAGTTCACTTTTTGCTGTTTTCCCTTTGGGCGAAATGAACCAGACTTGCCCAGCAACAGGAGACCAAATACATCAGCATGTAAATGTAAAAGTTCATTTTATATATTAAACCATATTATTACCAATGCATTCAGAGCCATTAACCAAAACAATACAAGATTTATAAACAACTAGCGACTTGACTTGTTGCCTTTCAGCAGCATCTGGACTGGAGTCATTTAAGGAATGTTTTTTAGATGAGAAATAAAATATTAATAATGAATATAGAAAATAAAACGTATGAATGTAAAAATATTCATACATTTATGGACATCTTGATAACAAAACAAATGCATTATTATTCGACGTGATGTCTATGACGCCGCTAGCGGACGCTCTAACCGGAAATGTGTACGTCATAATACAGACAGTGCATATCAAGTTTGATCCAATGAAAATAGGTCGCTGGGAGCCCACATGTCTCTGGTTTAGCCAATGAATGTACGCTCTCTTTCGTTTCATCCAATGAGAGTACAGAGAAGGCGGGACTTTGGTGTGTAGCGCGGCGGTTAAGGAAATCTAGCTCGTGTGTTTATAGGCATTAAATGCTTATTATTATTGCCAAAAATATTATTCACTAATGCGGGATAAACATTTACAGCTCGGACAGCTCAAGCTCGAGTTTCAACGTGAGTAAATTATCTCAGACACGCATTTGTGAACGCGCAGGCGTTTGTACGCTGCAGTTGTGTTTGTTTACTGCCTTCGGTATTAAATACGTCAAATACAATGCGTTTATCTGCTAAAAAAAACAATAATGAGTCTAATAAACCTCAATTATTATATGTAAGGACATGTTTAGCTGTTTGTTGTGACTATTGGGTTTGGATCATGATGTAGGCTTCATTTATTGAAACAGAAAGGTGTAACGTTATTCATTACAAATAAGATAATAAAAGTAATAGAAGCGTAATTAAGGACATGGTGACAATTGATATTTTCAAGAACTGTGTATATCCTCTAGTATTGAATGAATTCCATAAATGTAGTTTTTTTTTGGCGCAGATCTCGCTGTGTCATGATCCCGCGCTCCCGCTGAGATGTCCGGTTGCCAAGGCAACAGCAGCAGCATCACGGGACTGCTGGGTGCGCTCTGCGACTGCTGCATCTCCGGGTTGTCATGGAAACGTTGCGCTCCGGGCGCAGTGTCGCGGGAGTCGGCGCGTCGGATCCTCCGCAAGCGTGCGTACGGGGCGCTGCTCGCGGGACTCTTCCAGGACGGGTTGTCCAAACCGGCTCCGAACGCCCTGGCGAAAACACCGTCCCATAATAAAATACTAATGATCTCCTTTGACCTGCGCGTGTCCGGGCACGATGAGGAGGCCGAGAGGTTGGAGGAGCTCCTGTGTCAGCTACGGGACGGGTCGGGACTGTCCGAACTCGATTCCGTCCTGGAGCTCCTAGTGCAGCTGGCCGGGTCCGTGGCTCCGCCCCTTCTGTCTTTCAGTCGCGACTACATGCGGCGGGAGCGTCCCGTGCAGCGCAGAACCCCGTTGGGCGGGTACCTGAGCAAGGACACGCAGCGCTTGGAGGAGAGGGCGTGGTCTTTGATCTGTGGGGAGGAGTGGGGCGTGTTCGGGGGCGTCTGCAGGACCCTGCACATCATGGACGCCCCACCGGGCACCGGGCTGCTCGGACTGGGGCGCAGACCGGATTTCGAGGAGAAGTTTGAGAGAGAGACCCGACTGTCACTGTTTGGTGCCCTACAGCACTCCAAAACTGCAGATATGGACATTCGACTGGACCTGCCGCCCGTTCCCAGTAACGCAGACATTACTGGACTCAGCATACGGGTGAGGATGCTGAATCGATCTATTCTTCTTTATTATGTTGTCCTTCCTGGTATCGTATATGTTGTTGTTTCTGCAGGTTCCTCTGTGTCTGGATCAGTCTGATGATGAAGGCTTCCAGTCTTCCTCTAATCTGACTCCTGATTCCCAGTCCGAGGCGAGTCCCAGCCCTGAGATCGACGTGTGGGAGGCCCTTCGGACGTTCGTGCCCGGCAGACGACGCTGTTGGGAGAACATTGGCTGGTACATGAACCTAGTACTACTGGTACTAGAACAAAAAAAACTAAAGTTATAAAGTGAAATCATCAAATTCAACCACAATAATGAATACCACAATCATGCATCAAGTTGGACAAATGAATGCATGCGTTTAATGCACCCCTGCCGACTACTTTAAAGAAGTAGTTTAAATATTGTCCACATTTGTCCTTTTTTTTCTTTCTGTGCTTCAGCCCGCCGGGTCAGAAGGACTCCCCGTACCTGACCGAGGCTGGCAGACAGGCGTTTGATCAGCTGTACCGGCTGTGGGAAGGAGAAATGAGGAACGTTCTGTCCACACAGACACCATCACCACTTCTGCCTCTGCCACTGGACTGCCAGAGTCAGCTGGTCAAAGACGTGCTCAACGTGCTGATCGGGGTCTCCTCGGCCACGTTTCCTCTCAACGAGGTCATTCAATATACAGCAATACAATTGTAAATGTAAGAAAAAACTTTTTTCTTGACTTTCTCTTTGCGTCATTCTCCACTCAAGGCTAGTGTACAGTTTGACGTCCGTCCGGATATATGTGTGTCCGGGACGTCCCCTGAGAGTGTGTCTCGTCTGCTGGGTGAGCTGGCGCAGTACGGCACACACTATCTGCGTCTCAGCCGCTTCTCCCTGAGCAGCGGGAGTCAGAAGGGACTCGTCTTCCAGGTGACGCGTGCTGTCATTTCTTACAGTCCTTCAGGATTTTTTCCCCATAACAACAACGTTACACAGATGCTTGTGTGTGTGTGTCAGGCCTTCACAGGTGGGCTGCGGCGTTACCTGCATTACTACAGAGCGTGTGTGCTGAGCACACCGGCCTCTCTGAGTCTACTAACTATCGCTTGTCATTTCCGCAAACTGGGCCGTCAGCTCAGGTAAATCTTCCCTCGTGTCATGCAATCCACAAAGCTGTGGTTTTAAAGGGCTCAAATTAAGGATTTTGTTTTTAACAAAAGAGTGTAAACATACTTCTTGCCTCATTCCAGTCAGAGCATTTTTGATACTAAGTGGTAAAAATGGCCCATGAACAATATTAATGTGTATATTAAAGGTGGGGTATGTGATTTGGAAAACGACCGGCAGATTTTGAAAATCTACAATTCAAATGGTCCTACCTTCTTTCCTCCAACGCTGGCCCTGACTCCACCCATTCGAAGAACATGGACACGCAACCATGCACGAGCGGAAACTCAGATGCAAGAGAGATTGTAATGACGATTTACTACTAATCATGGAACCGGCTTTACTGACGAGATGCGCATGCGTCACGAGCTTTGAGTATGCGCATGACGGGGGTCACGCGCGCTGGGGGGAGGGGGTGTGGTACGACCGTTTGAGTGACGAACTTACTGTCCAATGATTCTAGGTGGTCTTGGAAATGATTGGCTGGAGTTTTTCGAGTCCTGCCCGTTCCACAGATGATTAAATTGCTTAATTTTCATTCAGTGCTTCTAACTCAGTGGCTGTAAGTGGGTTAGGAATAGGATTTCAAGTTATTTTGAAAAAATGGACAAAAAAGAGAATCACATACCCCACCTTTATAGATAGATAGATAGATAGATAGATAGATAGATAGATAGATAGATAGAGGATTATGTATCCATTTATATAATGTAAGTTATGTATTAAATATAATTTTATACAAAATAAATGTATTTATTTATATATATATAATTAATTTTGTTATGATATATATATGATTAGTTAATTTTGTATATAATTGTATTTAGTATTGGTCATTTATATTACATCATTTTTATAGATTTTATATAATTTATATCACATAATTTAATTTATGTACTGTGTGTATGTATGTATTATATATATATATATATATATATATATATATATATATATATTATATATATATATATATATATAATTTATGTTTTTATTTATTATTATTTTTAAAAATTCCATTTATGAATAGTACATTTAAAATTATAATGTTAAAAAATCTAAAATTATTTAATAATTTTTTTAAATATTTTGTGTCGGGGCCAGTGAAAGTGTTGGCAGGGCAAGTAGAAATCTAAACTACCGGCCTGACTGGTTGAGCACAAAAAAAAAAAAACTATTACTGATTCCTAAGTGTCATTATTAGTGGACATCAGGAGAAAAAAAAGTCAAATAAATATGTAGTCTGTAAGAATAAATCAGTTTCAGCAGATGTTAATCCATGTCCTTGTATGTGTTGATCAGGTATCTGTCAGAACTGTGTTGTGTGGATGGCATCGCCGGGTGGGACGAGCAACATTCCCCATGGTAAGAAACACTCATTCTCCTGACAGACACAATAGCTTTGAGGTTGAGTTTGAAGACGATGTTTTCAGCTCAGAAGTGTTGTAGACAGGTGGCTGTTGCAGGTCTGCGGTGCTGTTTGTGTAATTGGCTGTGTGATGTCTGTGTTTAGGGTGTAAAACTGCTGTCGTGTCTGTATAATGAAGCTCAGAGTAACTGCAGTAATGAGAATCATCCGGTGCTACTGTCGCTGCTGAAGAGCAGCTGTGAGCCGTACACACGGTGAGAAACTCATCTCCTCTATCGCTCTTTACTTATTTATCTATTATTCAGCTCAAGAAGGTCACTTAAGAGCAGAGTGGTTTTTGACACACTATATTTTTCCGACTGACTGATACTATGTAATGGTTTCCGTAGTGTCTGGCTGCCATTAAGTGCACAACAGATTCTCTGCTATTATTACTCATCTTTAACTGTTATTTGTCTTGTGCAACATGAATCCTCATACGGATCTTTCTCATACAACCACATAAAGACCATTGTCTGTCAAGCTGCATTTTGCCGAAGTTTTTATTTCGGTTGTGGTTCGGCTCTGTGAATACATTTTAGAGATACATTCACTATTAGGCTAGAGATATATCCAGTTTAGATTGAAAGGATCTCAATCTGTCCAGCTGAAGACGTTACTGTAGCTTTACCTATTAATAGACGCGGTACTTCCTTAAAAATAATATCGATAATGCTTTACAGTGAACTCTGTTAGAGAGCACATGTTTATCTGTTCAATAACATACCTCACTCATCTGTTGAGTAATAACACCATCATCTCTGTGTTGCCTTTACAACATTTCAAATCCCTCAGTTCTCAACATCTCCGAAAAGCCAAGTCAATGTTGATTCTTGTTTTATTACGAGTTCTGCGTTTGTTTAAAACAGGTGATTCCCCAGAGGTTCAACATTTAGCTGCTCCATGTCAAGCTTTCTCGATTATTGTGACAACTAACCTCGGCCACTCCCACACCAGACACACGTCAAAGTAGCCGGAGCAACTTTACTCTGTTTACGAATATGAGGAGACACGCACGGATGAGTGACACGTACGCAATTTCCCGCAAAAAAAAAAAACAATTCCCTCAGATCTCAAATATAAATGCTTAAAATAGGCTTACCTTAGTGAATCCGGGTCAAATTCAAGACAAAAACACATTTTGGAAGAAGAATTAATGTATTGTCTCATTTACTAACTAAATGTCTGTGTTGGTGTGTAGGTTTGTTTCAGACTGGGTGTATGGTGGCGTCTTCCGTGACGTTTATAAAGAGTTTATGATTGAGGTCAATGAGGATTATCTGACCTACAGAGGTGAGTTTCTCAATCTCACGCTTTAATTTGATGTTGAATCTTTAGATTTCTAGATAAATCCATTGATTTTCTGCTGCATTATTAGATTAAAAATAAAATGCTGATGGTGTGTAGTTAAATCAGTGATAATAGTCTTAAAATCAATATGTCGTTTATGCAGAACCCCCCCCCCAAAATGAATGAATCTCTGTCCCCTCAGATAAGAACTTTTGGACGCAGGGCTACACTCTCATTTCTCGGGATGCAGAGGACTGTGTGCCGGTGTTCCTCAAACACATCGCAAACGATGTTTATGTCTGCGGGAAAACAATCAATCTTCTGAAAATCTGCTGCCCACAGGTGCCCCTCAAACACTTTATAATGCTTACTGCCTTTCAGAAGTTTGGGGTCAGGAAGACTTTTTTATGTTTTTGAAAAAAGGCTGCATTTGTTTGATCCAAAATGCACTAAAACTGTAATATTTTTAAATATTATTACAATTTAAAATACATTAAAATAGAAAATAGATCATTTTATTTCTGTGATCAAAGCTGAATTTTTAACATCATTACTCCAGTCTTCAGTGTCACATGATCCTTCAGAAATCATGTGAATATGCTGATTTGATACTCAAAAAACATTTATTTTCTTATTATTATTATTATTTTCAATTAGCCTGGATGCCAGCCCGAACCCCGCCCACAACATTTTTTGGTCGGGAAGTTCGGTCTGGACTCGATCCGTTGAGGAGTAATTATGATCAGCCAAAAAATGGTCGGACCAATCAAATTGCCAGGGCGGGCTTTATACGATGATTGACAGATGATGTGCAGTTACGTAATCACCACGTCATCGAAGAGCGCTTGGGTTGAATTCGTTTACGACAAAGATAACTGCCGCTGGAGAATTAAGATTTCACACTTACAAATAAGTCAGATAGAATAAATGCGTATATGACGTGCTGTCCGAGGAGAGGGCTCCGTGATCGGTATTCGGCCCAAACTCAGAGTAACGTTGGCTGTGGAAGAACAAGCCGAGAGTGAGGAGTCGGGGTGGTGGAGGGATGCTGAAAACTGTCAAGGAGTGTTAGGTGAGTTGACAGAGTGAATATGCAGCGCTTCCTCTCGTGCTGGTAACGTTAGACATGTATATGTTTTGGCGGATGTGGTATTGTTTGATGACAAGTTGATTGGATTGATTATTTGAGGGTGCTCCTCCCGAACTTTGTTTATGAAACCTCATGTGTAGATTCAGCCATCGCGTCTGTTATAGAAGATATCGACAGCGCATTGCTTTTAAAAGAGGAACAGAGAACCGCGATCAAGGCATTTGTCGGTCGGAAAGATGAATGAAGAACATGCGTCATTTACTCCATTGCTCTGATTGGTTGTAAGTCTATCCAATTGAATGCAGAGGCATTTTATTTCCTGGTTCGGTTGAAAGACGCCCCATAATCACAGCCCAATGGAGCAGTTTCAGACTCAAATTCTTTCTAGAATATGAGTATGATGAAGTCAGGCTAATTTTCAATGTTAGAAATTGAGATTTTTCAGGATTCTTTAATGAAGGGAAAGTTCAAAAGAATGGCATTTATTTTAAATATAAATCTTTTGTAACATTATAAATGTCTTTACTTTCACTTTTGATAATTTAATGCATCCTTACTGAATAAAAATAATTTTTTTCTGGAGGTGATTTTTGGAAGTTCTGATTTAACTCCATCTGTCCATTCAACAGCACTACATCTTCTGGTCGGATATACCAGTGCCCAGGATCGCTGTGACGTTTTCCCTTCAGGAAGTTGAGGAGATTGAGAGAGACTGTGCCGTGTACCGAGGGCGAATGGAGACGATCGCTAGGCACAGCGCCATCAGCAGGGAGGAGAAGGTACTGCACCTGTCATGGTGCTCCGCTTGCCAATGATTTACAGTAAAGTATGATGAATTACAGTAAGAAAAGGTTTTTAAAATAGCCATCCAGTTAAATGTTATATGTCTGAAGTAGCTCCTAATTTTAGAGAACCAATAATGGTGTGTGCCGTAGTGTTGCATGGGAACAGATGTGATTTAAAATCTGGTCCATTAACCCAGTTTCATCAGGACACTGTGACCTGGGCTAAAATCTGCTTCATTGTTTTGCGTTGAAGTCTGTCTTCCTTTATTTTCCCCTCTCTCTATAAGGCCATGCGGACTGAACAGGCTCGACAGGAGCTCATTAACCAGGTCAGAGAGACAGCGGCCAAGACCCTGGAGAGAATCAGAGGTCAGAAATCTGTCCCTTCAAAACCCAAGCACGCACACACACATGCACCTGATGCTGTTAGCAGCTTCTGTCTGGGTAAAATTAGTCTTGCGTAGCCAGACTTAACTTTCATCATAGGCCCTGTCCCAAATAGCAGCCTTTTGAATTATAAAAGGAGAAATGGGACACCCTAATGGCCAGGAAGTTCACGTTGAGTAAGCCATTTGGGACAGATACACTTTTCTGCTTATCATGACTAAAAGCTTTTTGTTTAGTTTAAGTTTAAATATTAAATAAAAACAAAGTGTATGGATAAAATCTTATTTGAAATATAAAAAAAACCCTCATGCTATTAAAATAACACTGATGTGTAAAGTAAACAATGTTTTTTACGCGAGGAGGACACAGTTGTTCTCCTCGTGGAGGTCAAGTATTAATTATCAGGACGACCAGCGAGAGGGAGTTCCTCCCCACAGAGTAAGATGAATGAAGTTTACAAGCTGACGTCCCGCTGTTTTCACTCTCGCCCCCTGCAGGCCGACAGGTGTCGCAGCGTCTGGCGGAGGAGGCCCAGAAGAGAGAGCGATTTGAAGAGATGAAACAGCAGCTGGAACTCGACCAGGGGGTGAGGAGCATATTAATAACCAGTCAGTAAAAGCGTCTTCAATGGCTCTAACTTGTGCGGATGTGGTTTCAGTGGCGTAGTGCTGCGAGACGGAAGGAGCAGGAGGATGATTTCAGCTACGCTCGAGAGCTCAGAGACCGAGAGCAGAGGCTGCAGGCCCTCGAGGAGCAGTTGGAGCGCCGGGCACGGTGGGCGGCATACAGTAAAACTCACAAAAAACAACGATTAAGGCTGAGGCTGTAGAGCGCAGCAGTGACCTCCCACGGGAATTTTATTTCCCTTTCATATTCTCCACAGGCATTTGAGCAAATTATTCAGTAAAGCATTATGTGCCATGAACCAAAACTGCTTTCAGATGAATCATAACATTACAAAATTGGATTAAATCCAAATCCAAAGAAGTATTTAGGGAAAAAGACAAAGGTGCAAGATTGTGCTCTTTTATGAGGATATTAACTACTCAACCAATAAATCATCGCAAATTATTTATTTTTTTAAGTGATGTGTAGCCAAGTATGGTGTCCCATACTTGGAATTTGTGGTCTGCATTTCACCCATCCAAATGCACTACACAGCAATGAGAATTGAACACACACACAGACCGTGAACACACACACACCCGTGAACACACACCCGGAGAAGTGGGCAGCTATTGTTGATAGATAAATACACTGAACAAAATTATAAACGCAACACTTTTGTTTTTGCCCCCATTTTTCATGAGCTGAACTCAAAGATCTAAGACTTTTTCTATGTACACAAAAGGCCTATTTCTCTCAAATATTGTTCACAAATCTGTCTGAATCTGTGTTAGTGAGCACTTCTCCTTTGCCGAGATAATCCATCCACCTCACAGGTGTGGCATATCAAAATGCTGATTAGACAGCTCGATTATTATCTACATGATTATTGCACAGGTGGGCCTTAAGCTGGCCACAATAAAAGGCCACTCTAAAATGTGCAGTTTTATCACACAGCACAATGCCACAGATGTCGCAAGTTTTGAGAGAGCGTGCAATTGGCATGCTAACTGCAGGAATGTCCACCAGAGCTGTTGCCTGTGAATTGAATGTTCATTTCTCTACCATAAGCAGTCTCCAAAGGCGTTTCAGAGAATTTGGCAGTACATCCAACCGGCCTCACAACCGCAGACCACGTGTAACCACACCAGCCCAGGACCTCCACATCCAGCATCTTCACCTCCAAGATCGTCTGAGACCAGCCACCCGGACAGCTGCTGCAACAAACGTTTTACATAACCAAAGAATTTCTGCACAAACTGTCTGAAACGCTCTCAGGGAAGCTCATCTGCATGCTCATTGATGCTCATTGATGGCATTTTGAATCCACAGAGATACCGTGACGAGATCCTGAGGCCCACTGTTGTGCCATTCATTCACGACCATCACCTCATGCTTTCAGCACGGCCCCATGTTGCAAGGATCTGTACACAATTCCTGGAAGCTGAAAACATCTATGTTCTTGCATGGCCAGCATACTCACCGGACATGTCACCCATGGATCATGTTTGGGATGCTCTGGATTGGCGTTTACGACAGCGTGTTCCAGGTCCTGCCAATATCCAGCAACTTCGCACAGCCATTAAAGAGGAGTGGAACAACATATCCCACAGGCCACAATCAACCACCTGATCAACTCTGCGAAAGAGATGTGTTGCACTGCGTGAGGCAAATGGTGGTCACACCAGATACTGACTGGTTTTCGGACCCCTCCAATACAGTAAACTGCACATTTTAGAGTGGCCTTAAATTGAGGCCAGCCTAAGGCACACCTGTGCAATAATCATGCTGTCTAATCAGCATCTTGATATGGCACACCTGTGAGGTGGATGGATTATCTCGGCAAAGGGGAAGTGCTCACTAACACAGATTTAGACAGATTTGTGAACAATATTTGAGAGAAATAGGCCTTTTCTGTATATAGAAAACATCTTAGATCTTTGAGTTCAGCTCATAGAAAATGGGGGCAAAAACAAAAGTGTTTGCATTTATAATTTTGTTCAGTGTAGATAAAAAAAAATCTATTTCACTGTGAAGATAATTAATACGATTTTTTGCACTGTTGCTCTTTATAAAAGGACTCAAATATCCAGAGAGATCAAAGGCATTAAGGAAATTCAGAATGAAATGATATATTTTCTGTGTGTGTTCAGGATGGATCTGATCGCTCAGTATGGTCAGTTATCAGAAGCCGCTGCTAGACGAGAGCTCAGAGCCATGTGGAAGGTGCAGAGGATGAAACTCGACGAGCGCAGAATGAACTTCCTACAGCAAGAGCAACAGAACGTACAGGTCTGATATCATTCATCAGAGTTTTTATTGTAGAGTTTGGGTTATTGCATTATTATTGCAATGGTTTTCATTAGTAATATTACATTGTTTAGAAGTTTTTTAGAAGTATATAATGCTTTATTCATTTATTTTTTGCAAGAAATAATTTTTTTTTTAAAATATTACATTTTTCAGTTAAAATTATACTGTAGCTAGAAACTATACTAACACAAACCTTTGTTGGTGTCATGTGAAAGTCTCCAGTTCTCAGTTTATGGACCATCCTTTCTAAGTTCCTTAAACTTTTAACTGTCTGGTAGTTGTACTTGCATTAGTAATCAAATGTCCAGCAGTTAGCAGAGGGTATACAGGTGAAACTCGAAAATTTTAATATTGTGCAAAAGTTTGTGTAATTCAAATTAAAAGGTGAAACCTAATATATTTAGTGTATATAACTATATACATATGCATGATTATACTTTTCAGAGGGCCGACATTTCTGTATTTAAAATCTTTTTCTTTTTAATTGATTTCATGTAATATTCTAATTTTCTGAGAATTGAATTTGGGGTTTTCATAAGCTGTAAGCCATAATCATCAAAATTATAACTTTTGCAAAAAATTTCGAGCTTCACCTGTATGTTAGCATCATCCATGAAAGTACTGTTTTAAAGTGATCGATAAGGGTGCATCTTTATCTCTGGGGTGTTATGATTTCTGTTCAGGCTCTTCTGGAGAAGTTTCCTTTAGGTCTGGAGGGTCCCCCTCCGGAAACAGCCGGAGATGCCAATGCTGAAATGCATGCTCTCATATCAGATGGAATTGACATTGCTGACTTCCTCTCCAAGCCTCCACGCTTCCCTGACAGTGGTGCTGTGACCCAGGCCCTCCAGGACATTGGTTCTGACTTGTTGCAGTTTCCTCAGAAACCCCACCCACAGAAGCCACACTCAACAACCTCCCACAAACATCTTGGACAAAATGTTTCTGAAGTCCTAGAGTCAGTCCCTGTGCCTTGTCCATATGGACAAGCATCCAAGTCCAGCTTCCAATTGGGTCAGTTCACTCCAGAGGTGTCAGTAGGTCAGCCGAAGGCTAGTGTTCATGGACACCCTTCACAGAGCTCAGTGCAGCTGGGAGACTCCACTGCCTCGGGGCGGAACAAGGGTCCAATCCGCTCGGAGTCAAACACCCATACACAAACCACTCAAGAGCGAACATGTGAGGCAGAGCGCGATAGCCAGTGTGCAGAAAAACAACCAACTGGAGAAGAGACAGGAACAAAGCCCTCGGCGACCAGCACAGGTTCAGAGCCAAAGCAAGACACACAGGAGCCAACAGAGAAAGCCAAGTCCTGTGAGAGTGTCAGCCAGCCCTCTCACTGTTCTCAGCCAGAGGAAGAACAATCTGTGTCTCCTCTCATAAGCTTCCATGAGTCAGAGTCTGATACTCGTACGAGAAATAACAGCCGTGATCCTGATCCAGCACTGATCTCATCCCAGCCCTCCTCTGATATCCGTGGCCACGCCTCTGACGCCCATATAAGGGTTGGCGAACATGTTTCTGAGGTAACCACTTCTCTTCCAACCCCTAACATCTATGGTCACGCCTCTGACGCTCATATAAGGGTTGGCGAACATGTTTCTGAAGTGACCGTTCTCATCCCCACCATGAATATTCATGGCCACGCCTCTGACGCCCATATAAGGGTTGGCGAACATGTTTCTGACGTAACCACTTCTTTTCCAACCCCTAACATCCATGGCCACGTCTCTGACGCCCATATTAGGGTTGGTGAAAATATTTCTGAGGTAACCACTTCTCTTCCAACCCCTAACGTCCATGGCCACGACTCTGACGCCGATATAAGGGTTGGCGAACATGTTGCTGAGGTAAACACTTCCCTTCTAACCACTAACATCCATGGCCACGCCCATATAAGGGTTGGTGAACATGTTTCTGAGGTAACCACTTCTCTTCCAACCCCTAACATCCATGGCCACGCCTCTGACGCCCATATAAGGGTTGGTGAACACATTTCTGAGGTAAATACTCATATCCCTACTGCTAATATTCATGGCCACGCTTCTGATGCCCATATAAGGGTTGGCAAACACATTTCTGAGGTAAATACTCACTATCCCTACCGCTAATATTCATGGCCACGCCTCTGACGCCCATATAAGGGTTGGTGAACACATTTCTGAGGTAAATACTCATATCCCTACCGCTAATATTCATGGCCACGCTTCTGACGCCCATATAAGGGTTGGCGAACACATTTCTGAGGTAAATACTCATATCCCTACCGCTAATATTCATGGCCATGCCTCTGACGCCCATATAAGGGTTGGCGAACACATTTCTGAGGTAAATACTCATATCCCTACCGCTAATATTCATGGCCATGCCTCTGACGCCCATATAAGAATTGGCGAACACATTTCTGAGGTAAATACTCGTATCCCTACTGCTAATATTCATGGCCACGCCTCTGATGCCCATATAAGGGTTGGCGAACACATTTCTGAGGTAAATACTCATATCCCTACTGCCAATATTCATGGCCACGCCTCTGACGCCCATTATAAGGGTTGGCGAACACATTTCTGAGGTAAATACTCACATCCCTACCGCTAATATTCATGGCCACGCCTCTGATGCCCATATAAAGGTGGGTGAGTTTGTGTCAGATGTCGACGCATCTCGCCCACTTTTGGGCAAATTTGGTCACTCTTCTGACAGCACTCTTAAAGTGGGCTGTGTGATGCCAGACGCTGCCCCTTCATCCACCCCTCTACCTGGCAGCGCTTTCGGACATGCGTCGGACTCCATGCTAACATTAGGGTGTGTTGTATCAGGCGTAGACCCTCAGCGCTCTGCATTGCCTGGAAGTGAGTACGGACATTCCTCACAATCTACCTTGGGTAGTGGGTGTGTGGTCAGTGGGATTGAGACTGTTCGACGCAGCTCTCTATACAGCGAAGCCTGTGCGCACACATCAGACTCTGCTCTGGGCATGGGCTGCGTGGTTGGCGGGGTGGTGCCAGGGAGTTTGTACGGTGACAGACTTCCAAACAAATTTGACCGAGCATCAGGAGACACAGAGACACCAGCTGACACAGACACCCAGGGTGAGAATGCAACTGCACAAATGTTTAGCACCCTCAGCTACTTTCAGAAAAACTTCAGAATTTTAAAATGATTAATAAAAAAAATGTAACTGCCATTTTCATTAGAAGTGACATTTTACTAATCGGTACAAATTTCTAATTTTAAGAATTCTTTATTTTATGATTTTGTTTTTTTGTTGAATGTCTATTGGTCAAACACAAAGTAAATTCACTGTGGTTAATGATTTCTTATTTGTATTTGTTATGTTGTAATGCAGCGCCCCCTAGTGAGCTGTTCTCCCTGGATGAGGGACTGTCTGCCTGGGCTCTGGGACTAGGATTGTCCCCTAAAAAGAGTCCAGAGGATCGCTATCTTCTCAGCCTGGCCTCACAGTACCAAGTGGAGCAGTACCAGGACTCATACGGCCTTTTGAGTGAGTACCGGACCAGCTGTCTTCATCCTGAACCACTAAAGCTTTCTTTCTTTATATATCAGAAACAGGAGGTTTGTGTTGTCGTTCCTGCTCTAGCTGCGGCTCCAGAGTCTGAGCTGCTGCTTCAGGTCACACGGGGCCCGAACGGCCTTCCTGTCGACCCCTCCCTGTACCGGGCCACCGATGCCACTGCTGTTCAGCTCAGCGAGATGATGCCGCTTCCTGTGCTCATGAAACACTCTGTTACAACACCTCTGATTACACAGTATGTAAACTAGAGCTGGCTTAATATATTGATTGTCTGATTAATTACAATCTTTATTTGAACTATATGCAAATATCAAGCATGTTATGGACTGTAATCAGTCTATTAATTAAATCAGGCATTTGTGTACTTTGGCCTCTGTACATTGATTAAATTAAAAATATATCTTTGTTACAATGTTAAATCAAAATCCGAATGAAATTGTGAAATCAGTGCCAAATTGAGCCCTGATCTAAACCATAAACAACACAAAAATCCCTGTACACTAAACATCCAAATTTGTACATTTGAAACTCTTTTTGTCTCTTTCTCTTAGTGTGTCCATGGTAAATAAGGCCGTGGTGGATTATTTTTTCGTGGAGTTGGGTGTGGAGAAGCATTTTAAGACTCTCAGGCATTTCCTGTTAATGGAGGATGGAGAGTTTGCCCTCTCTCTCAGCGATCAGCTCTTCGAGAAGGTTTAAGTGCAGTTTTCACTTACACTAAGCCCAGAAATCTGATGTGAAGAACTTGTTAAAGGGGTCCTATTATGCATTATGCTATTATGCATGTTAATCTTTCTTTAGTGTGTTATGTTGCTGTTTGAGCATGAAAAAGTTATGCAAAGTTACAAAGTTCCGATCTCTAAATCAGTAAATACTTTTTCTGAACTCCCTGAAACCCCTTCTTTGTAGTCTTGAGTTTGCGAACACATTACAGTATTCCTCATTAAAATAATTCCCGCCTAATACGCCAATAAAGGGGCGGGGCCTGGTTGAGTTGCGTTAGTAGTGTGTTAAAACTCGTGATAATGGTAACATTTCCCAAATACGCTCAAAGTGCTTGAACAATCGCAACACACTGGTCCAGCCGACCAATCAAATCACATAGTGCTTTTCAGAAGGAGGGGCTTCATAGAGACAGGAACTAAACAAAGTGTTACTGATAGACTGGGAAGTAGGAGCTGCAACAAAGTCAAATATTTTGAACATTCAAGCATAAAAACCTATTATAGTAGAGCCTAAAAACAAGACTTTGAAAAAGTGCATTAAAGGTCCCCTTTAAGACATTTTTACACAAAATTAGATTTAACATTGTCACATAAGTGTAGCATACAAATATTTCAATTGCTTCTTATTGTGCACTGTGCGTTTAGTTGGGCAGTGGTCAGACCCCCGGCGAGCTGCTGACCCCGCTGGTGTTGAACTCCATTCTGAACAAGGCGTTACAGTACAGCATTCATGGGGACAGCGAGCTGGCGGCTCACTTCACGTTTGCTCTGAGATACCTTCCTGAGATCTTCCACCCTCACGCTCCAGACTCGCTGAACTGTCTCGAGCTCCGATACAAGGTCAGAGACGTTCACTGTCTTCCTGTAGTCTGACGTTTCTGGAGAGCTGGACATTTTTTCATGATCTTTCTTTGGTTCTGTAGGTGGACTGGCCAGTGAATATCGTCATAACAGACAGCTGTCTGAATAAATACAACAGACTCTTCTCCTTCCTGCTGCAGCTCAAACACATGGTGTGGTCGCTCCGAGACGTCTGGTTTCACCTCAAGAGGACGGGTAAGATTTCTGCCCCGCTTTCTACTGTTCTCCCACTAAATGTAAGAAACTCTTCCCACAGGTAATCTTCCATTCGATTAGGTTCTCATCAAAGCTACTGTTATTTAAATCTGTCAGAATGAGTCTGTATAGCTTTGTTCCAAAACTGAGTGAGCTGCCAACAAGACCACTTATTAAAGTCTGGGTATATTAGATGGAAAGCAAACAATCAGATCTTGTAATCAACATGTTGGATGCAGGAGAAATGGGCAGGAATAAAGATCTGAGTGACTTGACACGGGCCAAATTTTTATGGCAAGGCGATTGGGTCTGAAATGGCAAGGCTTGTATCGCTCCTGGTCCGCAGTGGTGAGAGTTTACCAACAGTGTCTGAGGAGGGACAAACCGGCAACCCAAAGCTAATTGATGCGCAAGTCCCGTTTTCTTTTACATTACATGGACTGCTGTGTACGTGTGTGCCGTTTACTTAGCGAACTGATGCACTAGGATTACTGTTGGATGACAACAAGGCGATTGAGGGAGTGTGACGCTCTGAACAATGTTCTGATGGCAGGGTCCTTAAAAAGTCTTGAGACGTCTTAAATAAAATTGTCGATTTTTAAGGTCTGAAAATGTCTTGAAATCTGAAATTTCCGATAAGGAGGCTTAAATTTCATGTGGGACCTTAAAAATGGATGACGAGTCGGACAAGAAATTTGTTTTTTTTAACCGCAATTTTACCAGCGCACCATTTGGGGGCAGCACTTTGATCTATGTGGGTGCAACCTGCATCATTCCATAGGTGACTGACGAGTAAGTGATTGATGAATGCGTTGCGTTGATGGTGAGCTCTGGTGAGCTGTGCCGCTATGCTTCGCCACACCATTCTGTGTCGTGTCGAGCTGAACATTTTCCTGTTTTTTGTTGTGGTAAAGTCTTAAATTTGCCTTTTAGAGGACTAAAAAAAGGTCTTAAAAGTCATGTGCAGATACCCTGGATGGGAATCCCTGGATCCGGTCATTCATGTGGATGTAAATTTGACATGTCACCTCCTAAAAATTGTTACAGAGCAGGTACAGCCCTTCATGACACTGGTGTTCCTGGTGGAAGTGGCTCTTTCAGCTGAATAATGCACTGTCACACCTCACACATTGTTCAGGAATGGGTTGAGGAACATGATGAAGAATTCAAGGTGTTGCCCTTAATAATAACAATGAAAACGAATATTTCCTCCCGTCTCTCAGCGCTGGTGAAAGGTGCCGGTCGCTCCGTTCAGTTCCATCAGCTGCAGCTCTACAGACACGAGATGCAGCACTTTGTGAAGGTGATCCAGGGCTACATTGCTAACCAGATCCTTCAGGTGTCCTGGAGCGAGTTCACACACAAACTGAGCAGTGCCAACGATCTGGACGCCATTCACCGCACACACGCCGAATACCTCAACAGAGCCATCTTCAGGTGAGGACTCGTGTCCCACACGACATATTCAGTGATTATTATACAGATATCTAGAGAAGTGATTTATTCTCTCAGGGGTTTGCTGACGGAGAAAGCCGCCCCCGTCATGAACATCATCCACAGCATCTTCAGTCTGATCCTGAAGTTTCGTGGTCAGCTGATCGCACAGCCGTGGGAGCTCCAGCAGGGGGAGCCGGTGCACCCCAGCTTCATCGCCATGCAGCAGTCATACAACACCTTCAAGTATTACTCCCGCTTCCTGTTCAAAGGTGAGCTGCTGCTACAGGTGTAAACGCTGAGAGATCACAGGTGTGACAGGGTGATAAGATTAGAGCGACACACCTGCTAACTCAGATACAGAAGAGAGATGTGTGTGCCTTACCGTCATCAGAACAATGTGATAATGAGATATATACACTGAACAAAAAGCAAACCTTTCGTTTTTGCCCCCATTTTTCATGAGCTGAACTCAAAGATCTAAGAGTTTTTCTATGTAACAAAACGGCCTATTTCTCTCAAATATTGTTTACAAATCTGTCTAAATCTGTGTTAGTGAGCACTTCTCCTTTGCTGAGATAATCCATCCACCTCACAGGTGTGGCATATCAAGATGCTGATTAGACAGCTCGATTATTATCGACATGATTATTGCACAGGTGTGCCTTAGGCTGGCCACAATAAAAGCCCACTCTAAAATGTGCAGTTTTATCACACAGCACAATGCCACAATATATATATATATATATATAAATTCTATTTATTTTTCAATAAAACAATTTTAGAAACATGTTTTATCAACTAATCAAAAAATATATATTTTATTAGTTTCTATTTGATCCAATAAGTAACTGTTAGCAATGCTTAATTTATTAGCATTTATTATTTGCAATAATACATGACAGTTATAAAATCATATACTTTCACTTGAAAACGTTGGCAAGACATTATTTATCATGTTGAGCTCATCCATGCTGAAGACATGTTCAGTTAATTAATCAGACATGTTGAATCTGTTGGCATCGTTTTTGTTGTTGTTGAGAAACCACAAATCCCACAAATTTCTCTTTATTATTGCTGTCATATGCGCAGTTTGTGAGACGAGACGACGCTGTAAAATTAACCAGATGGCACACACTTTAGAAAATTAAACTGGCTAAATAAATACTGTATTATTGCCAGTAAAGCCGTCACAAATGCAGCTTGTTCTTGAGCAGAGATCCATACAAGCCAAATGTTCCAGCAGGACATTCAGACGTGTGATAAAACGCTATATTAGTCTAAAGGGTTCATATCACACACTTTTTTAGCGTTTTATTTTTCCTTAAATGTCAGTCAGGATTTCTTGTGGCAGAATAATTACTTTTACATGATCATTTTGCTCACTTGTAAAAAAGTGTTTTAATGCTTAATAAGCTTTCATTATTTTTTTTTAGTGGATAATTGTTCCTTTTAGCCTGAGTTAAATAACAGTGTATATGATTTTCTACAGTGGTGACCAAACTGGTGGATAAAGGCTATCAGCCCCATCTGGAGGACTTCCTGTTGCGGATCAACCTCAATAACTACTACAAAGACTCTTGATTGTGGGTGTGTGTGAATGAGCCCTCTAGACCTGTTTCAGTGTTCATGTCAGAATGTGCGGTGTGTTTATCGCCAAAGCTGTCTGATGAACTCAAATCGTGTTGTGCGGTATGCTTTAATCCACAAAAGCTGAACGATGTGTAAAATAAAATATTTAATTTTCAGAATTTCACTTTTCAACTCTTAAGTTAGAAATGGTCACAGAGCTTTATTAAAGAGTTTTACATTCTGAAAAGATACATGGGCAGAATCTAACAGTCCAATAACCGCTGCACATCATGTTGATGAATGATTTTATTTTTCAGCATACTTCATGCTCAAGCTCATCGCAGGTTAAATGTCAGATTGTTACTGAGGCATATTTAAAGTTCGAGGAACACTTCAGGATCAGTTTGTGATAAATGTAAACAACAGTTCAACTTCATTCAAATCACAAGCAAACCATTTAAAGTTATTTCGACATGTTACCTTCAGTACAAACAAACGATTACAGATAAACGAGTATGTACTTAATGAAGTGCAGTGGATGTGCAAACCAAACTGATCACACAGGAAATACTGAGGGAGAAAAACAACAAAAAGGTTTGGAACAACTATTTTCATTTTGTTACCAGACTCACCCTGAGATCCATTTTTTCCACAGAATGAATGTTAAAATATATGCTGCAGTTTTTTTCATCTACAGGATTTGTCTAAATTAAGTATTGTAAAAGGTATTAAATGTAAACAGACCACAGGAAGTTAGTGTTTTAAATTAAAGTGTTTTAAAAGCACCTAAATTGCACACAAAAAAAAACCCCTAAAAATATAGAGAAAAAAAAGTGCAATTTTGTTTTGCATTCTGCTAAATCCCAATGTGCATACTTCTACGTAATAAAAGTAAATAGTTCACTGGTAATGGCTAACTCGTAATATCTGCATGAAAGCATTGCCATCAGTTACCTTAAAATGCATTAACATTTAGGTTTAAGTGTGTATAAACTGCTTCAGCTTTATATTCCTCGCCATTTTACCAACAGCAACACAAACGTCTCTTTCATAGTAATATTAGCATGCGTAAATCCATATTTCAAAAATCCATCTGAAACATTCAAGCAGCTGTGTTCAACGTGCTGAGATTTGAGATGCAGTATGCAAATTGAGATTCATTCCAGACTGAATTATAAACAGCATAACAATAAAAGTGGAATGGTAGCTGTATGGAATGTTAATTATGATGTGCTGAAAAAACCTGTCGGTGCAACAGGAACCAAGAAAGTGCAAATAAAGGTTCAGGTTTCATCGTTGTGTTTGCTGACATTGTAGTGTGAAAAATAAGACATTCTCCTGTATTATGATTGAACTAGGTATTAGGTATTTAAAAAAAAAAAATCAGCTTGTAGCTGAAACTACATCTGACGGTATGAAACTATTTTAACTGTAAAAATACAACGAAAATCAAAATGCAAATAGAATCGATAAAGGACAGACCCTTTCTTAAAGGGACAGTACACCCAAAAAAGAAAACTCAGAGTTAAACAGCTTCAGTTTCACGGAATGGAAAAGAGCAACTCAATCAAGTACCGTTTCCATAATAAAATTGGTTTATAGTACTCATGCACTATATTCAGAGTCATGCAATACTATTGGCATGAGGAACAAACCAAATTTGAAGCTATTATTTGCTGAGGAAAAGCTGAGAATTTTTATTTTTGGGTGAATTATTCCTTTAACATGTAAACCCGTGTCTGATGTTTTTAACTGAAAGGTTGAAACAAGACTGACACCTTTAACATTCATCTTTTCTATCGTGAGCATCTAAAACTGGGTAAGTGTTAAACAAACGAGTGGCGTTCCCTCGACCACCTGTTGCTTTCCTTGATGTAGTCTGTCTGGAGAGAGAGAGGGAGGACAGGAGAAGAGCAGCGTGTGTGTGTGTGTGTGTGTGTGGGGTGTGTGTGTGTGTGTGTGTGTGTGTGTGTGTGTTGTGTGTGTGTGTGTGTGTGTGTGTGTGTGTGTGTGTGTGTGTGTTCAGATCAAGCCTCTGACTCCTGGTCATCCTGTCCGGAAGCTTCCGCTGCGTCTCCCGTCTCGCTCTCCAGCAGAAGAAACTTCCCATCGTTTGTCAGGGGCATTGACTTCATCAGCTGGGCCAGCGCTTCAGGATCCTGATACACACATGAGGATCAGAGTCAGGAGAATCACAAGATGAAGAAATCAAAAACTGACCCAACTTACGTTTTAAAAAAAATAAAATAATAATAATACTACATTATATTTATATATATATATATATATATATATTTATTAGAGCACGTTTAAAAAACAATATGTTTGCATAACCACAAAATGTAATAACTACACTTTCGGACACAAGTTTGAAAAATAATATAAACCAAAATAAAATATCTATCCTTAATCTTCCATCCAATGCAAGTTTATAAATATATAATATAAATTGATTGCATTACATATATTCTTAACATATATTAATATCAAATATTACTATTGAAAACTATCTTTAATATATATTCTTATATACACTACCGTTCAAAAGTTTGGGGTCAATACGATTTTTTTTTTTTTTTTTAAAGAAATTAATACTTTTCTTCAGAAAGGACTCATTAAATTGATCAAAAGTGACAGTAAAGAAATTTATAATAATGCAACATATTTATTTTTTAATTGAATGCTTTTCTCTTGAACTTTCAAATAATCCTGAAAAAAATGAATCACAGTTTGCACAAAAATAAGAAGCAGCAAAACTGTTTTCAACTGTGATAATAATCATAAATGTTTCTTGATCATCATATTAGAATGATTTCTGAAGGATCATGTGACACTGAAGACTGGAGTAATGATGCTGAAAATTCAGCTTTGATCACAGGAATAAAATACACTTTACTATATATTCACATAGAAAACAGCTGATTTACATTAGAATAATATTTCACAATATTACTGTTTTTTCTGTATTTTTAATCAAATAAACACAGCCTTGGTGAGCAGAACTCACTTTTAAACACATTAAAAATCTTACCGACCCCAAACTTTTGAACGGTAGTGTATATAACGTTTAAATGAAAAATATAAATGTATAAAATTATTATTAATAAATATGAATATTAATGACTTCAGTATAATATATTATACTAATATATCATTTTATATTTTAATTTGTTTAGAAATATTTTAAATTTAATAAATATAAATAAAAAAAGTTTATAAATATATTTATATATAAATATATTCTTCATTTAATCTTAATATATTAGAATGATATTACTGTTATTAAAAACATATATCCTTAATTATTTTATTTAAAAGGCTAGATATAATTAAAGCTGCAAGCAGCATTTAGCGGTGTTCAAGCAATTAAGGCAGTTAAGGCAGTTAAGCTCAAAAGCATCAAAAGACATTAAGTTTTATGTAGCAAGCATTTAACCACTGACATCATAGATGGAATAGACAATTTTTAGCATGATTTACCATTATATACCACATTTAGTGTGATTTTTCATGAATTACCATGTTCCAGTATGATTTACCATGAATCTAGCATGATTTACCATAGTTTACCATGATATACCACATTCTAGAATGATTTACCAGGATTCTAGCATTATTTACCTTATTTACTATGATTTACCATGTTTCTAGCTTTATTTACCATGATTAACCACTTGGATAGCAATTATGTGAAGCATCAGAACAAATAAAGTGATAAACTGACAAAATATAATTGTGTTATAATAGTAATTGCTATATAAGGGATTTTTTAGTGTCTAAATATATGAATGCATATGTGAAAAGATTGTTAATAAGTTGAATGGCCAGCAGAGGGCAGTAGAAGACCACTTATTGGCTCACTTTCAGTTTGAACTACTTGGTTTCTCCAGTATTCTTCACTAAAGCAAACCAGTTCTCTCATGTTAACTCCATAATGCATGCTTACACACACACACACACACACACACACACACACACACACACACACACACACACACACTGTACAGTCCATTTACCATAGGAAATACATGGTTTTTAAGCTTTTTAACAGTTATAACGCCATCACTGGTCCGATCTCCATGAAACTTTGCATGCTTCTTCACCATGCTGTGACACATATGCTCATCAATTTTTGTGAAGTTTTGAGTTTTCATTTATGATTTATAGGCTTTTGAGTGTATTTTGACACGGCCATTTTCTAAATGGCCCTGTTATAGAGAACCAAAGGGCAAATTTCAACTTTTTTTTGATAATTATTGACCTAGAGAGTCCATAGAATTGTCCTAGACTAATCTGGTTCCGATCGGGCGAAAAACCAGGGACTAGTTCGCAAAAGTAGGTTTTCAACATATTCGTGAATATTTAATGAACGATTTGACTGACAGCAATGGTTCTAGAGGCAAAGTTGTTCAGCATGAGGAGATCTATCGACTGATATGAATTTTAAGGGGATTTGTGCCACACCACGTGATTACAGAGCCGTAAAACTCGTTAGCGCCAACTAGTGGCCGATTTCTTTCAAAACTCTTACAGACCTCTTGGGCCACGAGTCGAACATGCCCATCGAGTTTCGTTCCGATCGGACTCCGTTAACCTTGTTTAATAGGTGCTCGAACTTCATTGGCTAATGGCGGCCATGTTTTTTGAGATACGCAAATATGCTTTTACACATACATGGCACCTTGGACCAAGACACTGCATACCAATTTTCAAGTCAATCGGACTAACAGTCAGCCCTTTATATGTTTTTTTCACATTATAGCGCCACCTAGTCTTCAATCGTCGCGATTTTTTTACCATGACCTCATATTGAACTTATTCACATGTGTACCAAGTTTGGTGAACCTACCTCATTTACTTCTCGAGTTATAGCCATTTTAGTAAAATAGGCTCCTCCCACAATGTTTGTTTTACTCCCCCTAGCGACCGTAAATCGAAATTTCAACATTTTAATTACTATTGATAAATATTAATACCTTTTATATAATATTTTTTATTTAAAAATATTTGACATTTAATTTATACAGTATTTACTCACCATGGTAAATATCCAATGTACAGTGATATATTACAGAAACATTTAAATGTATACAGTATATATTATATTATTTTTTTCACTTAAACAGCACATTACAGACATTAAATCGATTTCAAACGATATATTATATTATGTTATATTAAAATATTATATGCTGTTTTTACTCTGGATGTCAGATGTTCTGCTTTACCTTCTTTGCCTCTGAGATCTCTTTCCCCAGGTTTATCGTGTAACAAATCTGAGGAGAAACAGCACAAATCCCAGGAGTTAATCAGATATTAAATGTGAGAAGCAAGCGTTATGGTTTATGGTTTTGCAGACTGACCTTCTCTCCTTCAGTGTTACTCTCAAACACGAATACGCTGAAAGAGGGTTCATGGTCGCCTCCGTTGCTCCAGTCGCTCCCCTCCAGAACGAACCCCATCAGCCTGCTGTTCTCCTGATGGGCCGCAAACTGAGACACGTCCTTCAGCTGGAACTAACACACACACACACAGCTGAGATCTAGACAGATTTCAGTTCAGTGAGCAGTGTTAGAAATAAACAAACACTTACACTGATTTTGGTGACTTGTGTCTGTGGATCGATCAATCTGTCGGCAGAAACGAAAACATTTTAAGCCCCCCTGAGAGTCCTGTAAAAATGTCAATATTTGAAACACTGCATTTCATAAGTGAGACGCACCTAATGCAGGCACTGCTGACCATCAGATGCGATTCGGTGGTTTTGAAGATGTTGTGAATTGCGCGAGCGGCGAGAACCTGCCTCATGGCTTCATAGATCACTTCCTGTGTGTGACCGGCCCGAACGGCCATCGAACCCAAGAACCGCACAGCAAACACCTGCTGCAGGAGGGAATCTGGGAGATTTCAGAGGAAAAGGAAGAAGAGAAATCATATTACACAAAAAGAAAAGAAAACCTATTTAAGGAGCATTATATGTAATTAATCATAATCCTCATCATAATTTGAGCTTTTACTTTTGAAGGTTTTTCTATAATTCAGTGAGTTTTAACACTTTCCCCCGAAATTTTGCCGGAAATTTCCATCTTTCCGCGTTTTCATTGTTATACGGTAGGGGGCGCTATTACACATCTTCTGAAAGAGTACTGAATCTCCTTATCAAAAACACAGGCGAAGAAGAAAAAGAAACAAGCGATATCATATGTAAGCAGAAAATAGCGCAATCATCAACATTAAACAACAGAAATCAAAACTGCCTAATGCCATAATGTGTGATTAATCATGTTTTTCATAATATTGTGAGGCTTTACATTCGATTTTTTTTCTATAATTCTCAAAGTAATACAGTGATTTGGTAAACAGTGAGTTTGTCTCACCATGTGTGTCTGAACCGCTGTCATCGTCCTCCGTCTCACCGAAGGGGTTTGTGCGTCTGTCAGAATACAAGCAGTTAAAACTGAGCAGAATTACACAGACAGTAAAACTATAAAACCATAAACTGTCTGTACAATTATAAATCTATACAAACACTTCGCTAAAAAAGGTCAAACAGACTGTTAACGTGTTCAGGTGATTTTTGACCTCTGACCTTGCTCCGGCTCGGTTCTGGTCCAGGAACTCAGACGCAGGCAGAACGATGTCGAACTGGATCGGTGTTCCGGGGGCGATCAGATCTTCAGGCTCGAGGGTCACAGGGGGGTTCTGAGGCTCTCTAGAGGTCACACCACCTGGTTTCGCTCTACGGATCAGAGAAAAACACACTTTTTTAAAACCAAATCATTCATAAAAATGTATTAAAAGATAATAAGCTACAAATATAGGAGTGAACTGGAATGAAATGAGTGTTTAGACATCATCCTCAGGTGTATTCGTACCGGTCGGGGTTAGGAGAACCTTCAGCTCTCTTCTCGAAGCTGGTGATGGGCGTCACAGCCTGAAGAGCCGTCTGGTGCAACCTGATCGCCACAGCCTGAAAACAACAGCACAAAACACTTCAACGGATGGGTGGATGGATGGGTCGGTGGGTGGGTGGATGGATGGATGGGTGAGTGGTGGATGGATGGATGGATGGTGGATGGATGAATGGTGGATGAATGAGTGGTGGGATGGATGGATGGATGGATGGATGGATGGATGGATGGATGGATGGATGGATGGATGGATGGATGGATGGGTGGATGGATGGGATGAGATGGTGGTGGATGGATGGTTGGGGTGGATGGATGGTGATGGATGGATGGGGATGGATGGGATGGATGGATGGTGGATGGATGGATGGATGGATGGTTGGGTGGATGGATGGTATGGGTGGATGGATGGTATGGGTGGATGGATGGATTGGGTGGATGGATGGATGGTGGATGGATGGATGGATGTGGATGGATGTGGAGTTGGGGTGGATGGATGGGTTGGGTGGATGGATGGATGGATGGTATGGATGGATGGATGGATGGATGGATGGTTGGGTGGATGGATGGATGGATGGATGGGTGGGTGGGTGGATGATGGATGGATGGATGGATGGATGGATGGATGGATGGATGGATGGATGGATGGATGGATGGATGGTGGGTGGATGGATGGATGGATGGATGATGGATGGATGGATGGATGGATGGATGGATGGATGGATGGATGGATGGATGGATGGATGGATGGTGGATTGGATGGATGGATGGATGGATGGATGGTGGATGGATGGATGGATGGATGGAGGATGGATGGATGGGTGGATGGATGGATGGATGGTGGATGGATGGTGGGTGGATGATGGATGGATGGATGATGGATGGATGGGGATGGATGGATGGATGGATGGATGGATGGATATACCTCAGGATTGTCGGTTAGATAAATCTGTCTGGAAATGTTGTTCAGGGTGCAAATCCACTGTGGATACAAATAAAAATTGTGTAAAGAAAGAAATAAACATCATAATGTTGTATAAATCAATCTATTAAAAACTATTGCATTTTGTAAAACATATTTATTGAAGCGTGTAAATACCTCCTCATATTCCTTCTTACTCTCGGCCTGAAGAATCAGAGACCTGAACACAGAATGAGATATCAGATCTGAACACTGTTGAGTGTGAACATCAGGAGAAGCGATCAGGGCCTGGATTTATCAACAACACTGTGGCCTTAAGAGTACAAACATTCTTGGCTCAAAGCTGCGCTTAAAAGTTACTCATCAAGCATCTCAGTCGTGATTTAATGAAGTGTAGGACTAAATGTTCAGTGTCAGTCTTTGATTCACGACACTTTTGCTGTGCCACAAACGGGATTGTGGATGATGACATGGGCATGGACCAATCACTGAATAGATTTCCTTATTTAAGAATATTATCAGATAAATTCACATTAAATGGTGAAATTCCTAAGAGAAGTTTACATTTGACAATAAATAATTACCAAGAGAACACATTACACATTGGAAATGAAAGATAAACACGTTTTCCACCATGTCTTAATTAGAAATGTTAATGAACCTGCCTATATATAGCCTCGATTTGATGATGTAATCAGCCACAATAAATTCCAAAAGAAAACCGAACTGGCGGGAGGAAGAAGCGCAAGTTCAGCCCAACATTAACCAGCGCTGACAAAGATGATGCCTTCTGTGTCCAAAAGATACAGTTTGATTTACTGCTCTTCGTCAAACATCTCAAAACATTCTTCCTCTCCTGAAAGACCCTTACTGACAACTCCTAACCTAAACTGGACGCCTCTCTAGCCGGCTAAACAACTGGAAGAGTAAGACGGATTCTTAGGTATATTCATTTCTTAAAGTTAAGTTAGAAAGTAGGCGTAAATTTGATGAATTCTCAGCACTTGAGAGTAAAATGGCTCAGCTCGTCATCATTAATCTGTGTTTCATCATTCAGATCATGAAGGGCTGAGACTGACGGATCCAGGAAACCTGCGCCTCACTGGGGGAATGAACGTTTCCTTCAGAATATGACCATATTTTTGGCATATCTATTTAACAATGGCCTGAGTTAAAAAACATTAGTATTTTAGTTTTGTGTATTATGTAGTTGTGTCGGACATAACCTGCAGTTCAGGGAGTGAGTGAATCATCATAGGCGAATTAAACTTAAAATCAAACATGTAATCTAGTATTATAGAGATGTTATCTATCTATCTATACATATATACTTATTATATGTTAATTTTAGTATTTATATACTTTTTACATGTAAATTGGAAATATATTGAAATTGTACTTTTATTTAGCATATTTATTTTAGGTTTTATTTAATTAAATATATATATATATATATTATATATATATACACAATGAATATACATTAAATTGTATATAATTATAGTTATATAATTACCATAAAATCTATATATATATATATATATAAAATCATAAAATGTATTTAAATTGGGATGTATGGAAAACATAATATTACAATTATAATTAATAAAATGTTATTAATATATATTTTTAAAATACATTCAATTATATTAATATATAAATAAGATACATAAAATTATGTACAATTATAGTTATATAATTATATATCATAATATACCATTTATATATATATATATATATTTTATTTACATTTAAATATATGGAAATATATAATATTAATATTGTTAAAATATATATTAAATTATATACAAATTATATGAATATATAAATAACGTACATTAAATTATATATAATTATAGTATCATTATTATGATAAAACCTGACTACAGACTACAAGCACACACATTCAAACACACAAACACGGTTTCCGTACGTTTTTGCCGTTGGGTGAAGTGATCTGGAAGCAGTATCGCCGGTCCTCACACTCCACGGCCATGACAGAACTGTTGTCCAGATCCAGAACCATCCCGCCTGCCACTGCGCCCCGCGGCTGACACATCAGGTTCCCCCCCTGCGTGAAGAAGAACAGCCTGTCCCACGCCGTGGTCACCAGCCCCGTCTTACTGCGGGACACAGAGCTCAGTGTTAAACTACACCTCTCCTGCTCACTTCATCAAGTCTGACCGAGATCAAGTGACCCGTACTTCCGGATGTTGAGGTAACCTGCTTTCTGGATGAGGGCGCGATTGACCGGGACTCGATCGTGATCCGGCATGTAGACGGTGTCATCCACGGACAGGAGCTCTCTCTGAGACGAGCGCATGACCTCTGCCTCGACCTCTAACTGAGACTCAATACTGAAGCACAGACAGAGAGCGTGAGCATGAGTGTGTGTGTGTGTGTGTGTGCTGTGAAATAAAGACGTGTCCTTTACCTCCGATTCATGCTGGAAACTGAGCTTAGAAAACTGTCCATCTTCTTCGACACCAGCTCCATTCCCTTCTTAAAGAAATGTACCTGTGGAAAACCAAGCAGGATTGAAGATTATTCAGCGACATTGATTTTAATGCACACAAATAACACTTTAACTGAAGCAAAAAGTGCCGAGGTCATGCGTCAGTCATCAGGGCTGTTGTTGGCCACGTTCCAGAGGATACAAACAACCTTGAGTGTCTAATTGATTTATTGCTGTTAAAAAAGAGCTGCAACAATATGATAAAAAAAACATAAATGTACAAGAAATAACTTAAAATAAATATGTATATTAAAATTTATATAAAAGATATCAAGCGAAAAATATTGTGTGTTCGAAATAATTATTTTCTGCAGTAGTATAAATAAATAATATAAGAATTTTATTATTAAAAAAGTATTTTTATTTGTCTACTTATAATTTAATATGAAAAAAAGACACCAAGGCTCAAGAAATAACTGAAATATTTATATAAATATTCACATTAATATAAAAGAAAACAAGCAAATAAAATAGTATGTTTAACATGATTATTTTAATAGGTAGTATAATTAACATAATAATGTTATTATTAAAAATAAAATCATTTATTTTTCAAAAAAAATATTTTATTTTCCGGAAATAACTGAATTACTATTACAATAAATATAAATATATATTAAAAAAACACAATTAAAACATTTATGAAAATATCATTTTTTATTAAAAAATACAAATAATAATTTTGTATAATTTACTTAATATTAATATATATATTATTATTAATAATAATAATAATATAAAAAAAATACCAAGCAAAGTAATATTGTATTTTTAAAATATGTTTAAATCATTTATTTTCACATTTTTCTACTTGGAATTTAATACGATGTTCTATAAATAACTGAATTAATATTAAAATAAATACGAATATGAAACAAAAAAAAACACAATACCGTGTTTTTATTATAGTAAATAATATAATATTTTATTATTAAAAATATTAAACGCTCATTTATATTATGTATATTATTATTATTAATAATTTTTAAAAATACCAACCAGAATAAAACTGTAGTTTTAAAATTATTCTTTTAATATCTTTAAAATAATTTATTTTTAAATTTGTCTTTTCAAATTTAAAAAAGTAGTTTTTTAAAATAATTTTATCATATCTATCATGATGTACAGTATATTTTAATATTGTAATTGACTTTTATTGTAAAAGCCCACCAGTAGACTACATGCATTAAAGGTGCATTGTGTAATATTTAGGAGGATCTGTTGACAGAAATGCAATATCATATACATAACTATGTTTTCAGTGGTGTAGGAAGACCTTACATAATGAACCGTTATGTTTTTATTACCTTAGGATGAGACATTTCTATCTACACACACCCTTATTTTGAAATGCGCCGTCATTTTTCTACAGGAGCCCTGACTGGACAAACACGTTTTGTCACTGTTGTTCTTCATGCAAAGAGGCTAAGCTAAAGTCAGTGGACAAGTAACAATAATATTCACAATAACTTATCGCTTAACTGAATAATTAAGTAAACCTAATTTCTTAATTTATCTTTGTAAAGAAACTCTGCTGAACTGGCTACTCTCTGCTGTCTCAGACGACGACATCATTTCCTGTCGGCCACCGTAACTTCTGTTGGTTGCAATTCACAACCTCACCACTAGATGCCGCTACAAATTACACACTGCACCTTTAATTGATGAGTGGTCACAAGTGTGCAAATATGAAGAGCTTTGGAGCGCAGGAGAGAGTAAAGCAGTGCTTGTGTGTGTGTGTCAGACCTGAGCGCGTGTGAATCCCAGCATGGGCT
Organism: Chrosomus eos; assembly: GCA_036326025.1. Classification (NCBI taxonomy): domain Eukaryota; kingdom Metazoa; phylum Chordata; class Actinopteri; order Cypriniformes; family Leuciscidae; genus Chrosomus; species Chrosomus eos. The sequence continues at coordinate 23,357,954 of CM070842.1, forward strand.
CCAGCATGGCCACTTTCTTCCTGTACTGCAGCGCGTTCAGAGCGCAATAATACTGCATCGCCGCCTGATGCTGCTTTCTGCGGGAGTACGCGACCTCTCTCACCACCTCAGCTTTAACCTGTCAACACACACATCTAACTCAACGCTGGACTCTGAGCGCTGGCTTTCACATCACACGTCTGCATTTATATCCAGATTTACCTTTTCATTCTCTCTCTTTTTAGGTAAACGACTATATTTCACCATGGCAGCTTCATGCTCTGGAGAGACAAAGAGAGACCGAAAGTGATGTGATTTTCATTCAGCATAAACATATTTTTCTATCATCTACTAATAATAAATAAAGAGATGTTATTAACTTCATACCGTCACTGGCAATGGCGAATATCTCCTTCAGTGTGCCGATCTCTGAAAACAAATTCATCACAGCTCTTTAAAATTTTGGTTGAGGCCGGATAGTCTGACACTTCAAGTTTCACTCGAAAACAGGATTTTTTACTTTTGAAAAACACATAAAAAGTATTTAAATAAATAGATATAAGAGTCTTAAAGGTACAGTAAACATCAGAGAGATGGTGAAAATACTAATGAAATTATTAAAGAAACATTGATTGAGATGTGAGCGATTTAAAGCAAATTAACTATTTTATAAATAAGCTTGTTTATAATAATAAACGAAAAAGTAAAGAAATATTTTTTATTTGTCTGCTTAAAATTTATTGGGATAAAATAGACACCACTGTTCAAGAAATAACTGAATCAATATTAAAATTAATATCAATATTAATTTAAAAACAAGAAAAAAATTGTGTTTTTGAGATTGTTATTTTAATAAGTGTAATATACATCATACAATTATTTTATTATTATTAAAAAAAATAACGAATTTGTCCACTTTTGGAAATAACTGAATTAATATTAAAAATATTTTAAATGTAAAAAAAAATTGTTTTTGACTTAAAATAAAAAATATCTAAAATGCATTATATTGTAAATAAAAAGCGCTACAACAGTGAAGTAAGTGTGGCACCTGTAAGGTCCTTCTCTCTGAACCGCACCATGGGAAACACCATCTTATCAGCAATCTGTGTGGCCAATTCATTGTGCAGAGAGTTCAGCTAGAGAGAAATTAAAATACATATGTTATTCAAATATTAATCAAATATTACTGTGGTACAATACAATTACAATACAATTTTATTTGTATAGCACATTTAAAAACAACTGGCGTTGACCAAAGTGCTTAACAAGGCCAAGAGACATACAATACAAGTACAATACAAAGATACGCACATCAAGATATATTAAAGGCTATCGAAAAGAAATACGTTTTCAGAGAAGATTTAAAAATTGACAAGGTGCGGGCAGATCTGATATGAGCCGGTAAGCTATTCCATAGCCTAGGTCCGAAAGCTGCAAAAGCGCGATCACCCCTATTTTTTAGTCTGGTTCGAGGGATAGATAATAGGTTAGAGTCCCCCGATCTGAGTGATCTTGACTGTGTGATTGGGTGAAGTAATTCAGATAGGTACTGTGGAGACTGGTTCTGCAATGACTTAAAAACAAATAAGAGAACTTTAAAATCAATTCTGAATTTAACCGGTAGCCAGTGAAGCGATATCAGGACTGGTGTGATGTGTTCAAATTTACGCTTCCCTTTGAGAAGGCGTGCTGCTGCATTTTGGACTAATTGTAAACGAGTGATGCATTTCTGAGAGGCACCAATATATAGAGAATTACAATAGTCCAATCTGGATGTTACGAATGCATGTATGGCAATCTCGAAATGCTTAACAGACAAGAAGGGCTTTACCTTGGCTAAAAGACGAAGGTGAAAGAAACAGGACTTAACCACAGCACTTATCTGCTTATCAAATTTAAGGTTGTTGTCGAACCAGACCCCCAAATTCCGAACACAGATAGTGCTATATGGTAACAACGTTTGTAGATCAACCTCATGAGTACTACGATCATTGGGGCCAAACAAAATAATTTCTGTTTTGCTCTCATTTAGACTCAAGAAGTTACTAGAAAGCCAGAGTTTCAGTTCGTCCAGACAGTCCAATATTGGCTTTAAAGCATGCTTGTCATCACGCTTCAAAGGCAAGTACATTTGGGTGTCATCGGCATAAAGATGGAAAGAAACCCCATGTCGAGATAAAATAGAACCCAAGGGGAGCATATATAGATTGAACAGTTCCGGGCCAAGAATAGAACCCTGGGGAACGCCGGATCCCAGTTTCATTTCAGAAGAGCACTGTTGCCCAATACGGACAGAATAAGTCCTATTTGTTAAGTACGAGCGGAACCATTGTAACACCGTACCCCGGAAACCCATGCACGCCTCGAGACGAGAAATTAAAATATTGTGATCGACCAGGTCAAAAGCAGAGCTAAGATCTAACAAGACCAAAGCCACAGTATGCCCGGTATCAGTGGTCAGCAATATGTCATTCATGACTCTTAAAAGTGCAGATTCCGTACTGTGACGAGATTTAAAACCAGACTGAAATTTCTCATAAATCTGACTATCATTTAAGAAAGACTGGAGTTGACTTAATACCATTTTTTCGAGGATTTTCGAGATAAAGGGTAAATTCGAAATTGGGCGGAAATTACTCACAATTGTCGAATCCAAGTTAGATTTTTTAAGCTTTGGCAAAACTGAGGCATGTTTCAGGCTGTTGGGAACATCCCCGGTGTAAAGACATTTGTTGATAATAGACAACAAATCAGGACCGATAGCACGAAATACCTGCTTAAAAAAAATAGTGGGAATCGCATCTTGAAAGCAACTAGTAGGTTTTAAAATAATGTAATGTGGTGTAATGTGACACTGAACTGTTGCCGCTTTACTTTATAATCTGAATGATATGAACTTAAATTCTGCAGTGTGTGAGGCAAATGATGAAGGTCATGTGATGTCGTTGAAGGTCATATGATCAGGTGATCCCGTCATTTTGGCAAAAAACAAACAACCAGCATGAGAGAAACAGCAGCTGCCACACAACTGATGGACTCTTTCTGACACACACACACACACACACACAGCAGGAGTCTCCTCACCTCTTCCACGCTTTTGGCGAAGTGCTGTAAAGTGTGATCACCTCTTCATCGCCTTTCGCCAGAGCAAAATTCTGCACTCACAAACCATCATGTCAGATTTATTGATAACTCATCTGATATTCAGACTTTCCCAGAACCCATCATGGCTGCTAATGCAGTGCTGTCGTTTAAAAGGGGAATGAAAAGCGCTCACCTGCTTCTCGTACTCCAAGAGCTGTTTAGAAAGCTGTTCCGTCGCCAGAGCCATTTCATTCTGCGTACAGGAAACTCAATTATTCAGATGAAGAATCAGAGCTAGACCAGTTTGTTGGTTTCTTTCTGAGGAAACAAGCTTTTAAAGGGCTTATTTTATTGATTTTTAATATATACAATTATTAAATATAATGTAATATTTACATATTTATTATTTTTACAATATATATATACATACATAAATATTTATTTTTAACAATCATTTTAATATTTTTTATTTGCCAAACAGAAGATAATTATGTGAATTCTGAATATAGATTATATTGATCATATGTATGAATCATGGTTTATATATTTATTCAGGATTTATTCTGGACTTTTAACTATACATTCAGGATTTGCATTTACATATTCCGGATTAATAACTATATATTCAAACCTGTAACTATATATATATATATATACATACTGTAGGCTATATATATTCAGATTTATTTATGTATTCATGGTTTAAATTTATTTTGAGTTATCTTCAGATTTACATCCATATATTTACATTTACAGTATATATTCAGAGTAATAACTACATATTCAGATTTAAAAATAAATATTTATAAATTCACATTTACATACTTAGAATTGCAACTTTATATTCAGGGTTTATAAATATGTATGAAGATTTCATATAATTATTTCCTGTTTGGACCTTCATAAAATATATTTACATTTAATAATACAGAGTTTGCAATCCATTTAAAGGAATACTCCACCCAAAAATGAAAATGATCATTTCAGAGGTCACTCTTCCGCTGGAACTAGTCTCGCGTATGGCAGTTTCCGGATGTCAGTCATTATAGTTTATAAAGTTTTAAATATGGATATTTTTCATACAAAAATGCATTGTTTCACTTCAGAAGGCCTTTATAAACCCATTGGAATCATATGGATTACTTTTATGATGGTTGGATGCGCTTTTTTGGGCTTCAAAAACTGCCATTATAAAGCTTGGAAGAGCCAGGATATTTTTTATATAAATCCGATTGTGTTTGGCTGAAAGAAGAAAGTCATATACACTTAGGATGGCTTGAGGGTGAGTGAATTATGGGATAATTTTCATTTTTGGGTGAACTAACTCTTTGACATTTATAATGCATCATATTTCCAAGTATAACAGCATAATCAGTTGAAAATAACGCAGGATTTGGACTTTGAGTTAGTATGCTGTGATACTATTGTAGGGTGACCGACTGTCCTGTTTTCCCAGGACATGTCCTGTTTTCATATAACAATATAACAAATTTATATCCATACAGAGGAGGCATAACCTACTTTAAATGTATTGAAATTAATAAGGTTTCTTTGAGTAAACTTCGAGTATCATTTGAGTAGGCCTATCTGTTTGCCGGGCCGAGTGTCCTGTTTTTTCAGGACAAAATATGGTCACCCTACTATTGGTTATTATTTTCTCCCCACCCCTGAGGCCTTGATGACATCAGCAGAAAAGAAAATCAGTTTGCAAACTTTTTTCTTTAAAATACCATGCACTGATAAATCGTGATCAATAAACGGAATATTTATTTACACTGTTGTGTGAATGCCTTCAATGTGAATGAATGTGTGTGTGTACCTGTGCGCCAAACACTCTCTGCATAGACTGGAGGAGTTGGTTTGTGTAGTTAGTGAGCGTGCCTGCATCCTCTTCAAACACACTGAGCAAGGACCGCGTCTGCCACAGAAAACACAAACGCCAGTAAACACTCGATATTCACACGGTATTAAATGTGCTGAGCATTCGTGCAGCGTGAAGCATGCTGGGTGTATCCACAGGTGTGTTCGGTCAGGGATCAGGACAAACTTCTGGGTGTGTTTCCAATGCAAACAAAGTGACTGGCCGGGTGGAGACATCTGTGGGTTCATAATCTCAAACACAGAGCATTATGGGGGTATGACTCAGACACATAACTTGTGCGTATAAAGTAAATCATTAGTTCACTAAGAATATCACAAGTATGCGGGAGCGGCTTCACGGTTTGAACTGCAATAACATAGCATGCGAATTAGGCCTACACTCAAAAAAATAATCTGTTGAACGAACATAATTAAATTAAGGAAAGGTTTTCCACGAAATTGAATTACATTTTTCCAACAAATTCGAATTAGTTTGAAATAATTTGTTGTAATCTTGTTGTATGAATTTAAATTAATTTAGTCATTCCTGCTAGATAAAGTTTTGTCAGGTTAACTACATTTTTTATTTTTTGTCCTGCCTTCAATCACCAACATTATAATTTTAGTTAATTTGACTCTACGGTCACTTCTAATGATAGACACTACTAGTGTTCAATTGAATTAAAACCAATGTTTGCATAGTAATATAATATTACTTTTGCCAGACTGCAAGTGAGGTGTACACATAGTGTGTACTGAGTACCCACAGCCTGAACAGGAGGTTCATAGTATTTATAGTGTAATACTGAGCCCACAGACTAAACACAGTCGCCACTCTTCTGCATAATGTAGTTCCCATCATGCTTTGCAAGGGACTGCATTAAAAGGGGTCAATTTAGGGAAAAAGTGTTATTTTATGTGTTTTTCAGTAAATGGAAAGATGTTGTTAGTTAATTTTAGTGTTTAATGTTCAGTTATGTTAGAAACTTAGAGGACTTTCTGTAATGTTTTTGAATTTTGTGGATCCACTGCCCAGTTAGATGTCAACAACAATGATTCATGTAGTTTTCACACAAATGAATTAGGTTGATTGAACACAATTAAATTATGTTGTGACAATATTAAACAATCGTGTTACTTTTGCTTATTTTAATTAATTATTTTAACAAGAGGCCAAAATTCATGTTTTGTGTGACATCCAGTTAAGACGAACGAAAAATATTTATGTTGACTCAATTTAAAAAAAATTGGTAAACCACTTTTTTTTTAAATTACATTGATTACATTTAATGAAATTAAGCTGGAATCATTTCTATGAAGGATTGTGTCGTATATGCTCATTTTAATTAATGAAATTGAACAAAGAGCTAAAATCATTTTTTTGAGTGTAATTGAGATTTTTGCATAGCCAATAATAATCAAAACCTGTTTCAAGACAGTGTACAGTGTTACGTCAACGTTTCGTGTTTCACCTTATGTCTCACATGCTGATCTGATGTCTCTGATTTGTTGTTTCTGATCTGCCAGTGATGTCTCAGTACTGATATTAATATATAGAATAGATCTGAGCATATGTGATCTAATGTATCAGGATCAGACTTTTGTGGGTTTGACCAACTAAACAACATCTCACTCCTCCCATACAGGCCCCTCCATTCACAACTCCACTGCCAGCAAAACATTTACAGCTTTAAAGCACCAAAGACGAAAATAAGACGCGCGATTGAAGCGTCAGATGCACGTATGTTTGACGCGCGTCTCTCATTTATAAACATATGATCAACATACGTGAAGGATGTGTCTCGTGTCTCATCTAGGAATAAAACCCTTTGAATAATAAACTATGCAAGCAGTTATATAAACTTAACGAGCTGAGGCGATTCTCTATTTAAGCGTGCACTTAAATTGATGTTTTATTTAGATTAGCTCGCACATATGCTCTGCGACCAGCGACATACGCGCGCGTCTCGACAGCCTCATCATCAGTTTTGCAACGAAAAACGCACTAAACCGAACAGTTATGAGTGTTAAAACATTGAACAAAGATCCAGTAAACAAATGTTTACCTGCGGACTGTCCTGCAGGGCCTCCTCGAGTAATAATTTGTGGTGTACGGCAGGCATCTTTCGCGTCGGAGACAGTGGGAATGGAATACAAGGATGAGGACTACATTTCCCAGCATGCAGCTGCTCAAATACGAACCGGAACTGCTTTGGTTGCATGCTGGGAAAAGCAGTCCTCTTTACTGGGCATTGACTCTGCTTCAAAAATACACCTAAATAAAACATACATAATAATAATAATAATAATAATAATAATAATAATAATAATGAATAAAAACGAGGTGGACCTCAAAACAAAGATAAAGAAAAGTTTCCTGAATTCTATCCCACAATACCCTCTGCTGGACTACACTGGTATATTGTCACTTTTTGAAAATACCATATAATAACCATTTTCCTTTTGTATAATTAGGGTTTATTTAGAGGTTATTTAGATGTACGTTTTTCATTCACATAATCTATATGAAGGCAATAAAATATATATTTTTTTATATTTTATTTTGCATTTTTAATGTCTCAGTTCTGCATTTACAGTATTTTCATGACCTCTATATTTTCATTAAGATTATGAACTCCTAATAGAAACTCCTATTTTGTCTAGAGTTTGATCATGTGCCAGAGATCAACAGAAAGTTCAGTAGCGGATGGGAGACTCCAGCGGCCCCTGAGAGGCTCCTATTGTCATAACAAACATCTCTTTGTGAACACCTCAAGGCTGAGCGCTCGTGATCCCAGACCTTTAAACCCAGAAACCAACATCTGTGTGTCCACCATTTGTCATCAGCCCAGTCCAAACAATATCTAACTAATTCCTAAAAAAAAAAGGAGACAGACAAACAGATAGATGACATATCGATGACAGACAGATCGATCTAATTATTTTTATTACATATTTATCCATTTTTATAATAGCCTAACTATATTTATAGTTATTTCTTGCTTTTTACAGTTTTTGACCTGTGATTTGTTTTAAATGATTTTTATTATAAACATAAATTATTTATAATAAATATAATTCAGTATTTTGATTAATTGTATTACATTTTAACTTGCTTTTTGTTTTGGTTGTATTTTGATTTCGTTAAAATATTAAATTGTCATATATTTTTTAATACATTTTATTTTAAAAATGTATTCTATTGTTTAATTGTATTAAATTTGTATTGCTTTTATTATTTATTTATTTATTAATTTTAATAATATTTTCTCATTATTTAATTGCTTTAATATTTGGTATTATATATTTATTTTTTAATACATTTAAATGCTGACCTGTGAAGTTGTTTATTTATTGGTACGAGCGTTCCTGCACACTGTTATTACTCTTTGTAAAACTGGAGGCTGGCCACACCCCCTTCTGTTACCACGGCAACTCTATCAGGGTGGAGGAGAGGGCGAATCATGTGAGGCTCGGGCATCTCTCTCTCTCTCTCTCTCTCTCTCCTCTCTCTCTCTCTCTCTCCTCTCTCTCTCTGCAGAATGATCGAGGCTGCGTTCAAGGGAGCTCGTGCATCACATCAGTGCCGTCCTTCACTCATCCGTCCTCCAAAGCAGACACGGAAGAAAGCTGTGTGTTCATGCCAAAATGGGATGTGGAAATTCCTCTGCCACCAGCACGACAGCAGGAGGTGTGTGTGTTTTGTGTGTGTGTTGTGTGTGTGTGTGTGTGTGTGTGTGTGTGTGTGTGTGTGTGTGTGTGTGTGTGTGTGTGTGTGTGTGTGTGTGTTGGGTGTTGTGTGCTCACTTACTCGCGCGCTGCTTTTTATCAATGGACGTGTCATGTTGTGGATTCTAGCGCGTGCGCGTGCCTTCGGATGTTTAATTTAGCGCTCTGTTTTGTCCTTAAACACTTGATTTCTGGAGGTTAAAGTTCATGTGGGAGCCTGATGAAGTTTTGTACCTGCTCGGGACCTCATGTCCTCCTCGGTTATTAGCAGAAGCGGATGTGGAGGAATGTTCCGTTAGTCTCAGGTGACGGATCTGATCATCAGTCATGGAGATTTTATCCCTCACGTCTAATATGTATTCAGGTCAGATCTGAGCTTATAGACTTGATGAAGAGAGCGTGTGTAAGCGGCGCGCGCTGGAAAGAAAAAACAGAGATCCTTTTAGCATCTCAATCGATTCTATCCTCTTCTGGTGTAAAAGAGATCTTAAACTGTGCTTAGATTCGACCAAAGAATCAAAAGTCAGAGATCTCAATGTGAACTCAAATATTTGTCATCATTGGCATCGATCGTTTCATGAAGAACCTTTAATATCCATGGAGACGTTCAATGGCTCAAATGGTTTATAGTGGAAAAAGGGTTCTTTAGATTATTAAAATGTTCTTCACACTAAGAAAAAATCGTTCTTTTAATAATTGTTCACTGACTGCCTTGGTGGAAAAGGGGTATGAAAGGTTCTTATGGGAACCAAAAAGTGTTATTTTTGGGATAAAAAAAACCCTTATGGAACCTTATAGCTTTGTACTCTTACTTTTTGTGTCTTTTTCAGGAGAAACAACATTAATATTTAGCTGAAACATACCTGAGAACACCATTATGTGTCCTGAGCTATGAAAGATCAATATTTGGGCAATAAATGTTACATTTATTTACGGACGCAAGAACAGCTGGAGATGATTCAGCTGTCAGAAGGCAGTGAATTAATTTAAATGTGCTTCATAGTTAATCAGCATTTCTCATTGAAATGCTAACTGGATATATGAAGACTGTAACAGCTCTGTTTTATTATCATGATGTTTTGGTTTCCCTGTTTGCCTGCTGTGTTCCTTATATAGTTTCCCTGGTTGTTAATTAGTTTCCTGGGTTTCAGGGAGCTGTGCTGAATTGGTTTGCATCTTACCTTAAGGACAGAATTGTTTCTGTTTATTTGGGGAAATGTTTCTCATCTCATTCTCAAATCTACTAAGGTGTTCTGCAGGGCTCTATTCTGGGTTCTCTTCTTTTTGCCTTATATATGCTTCTACTCGCTCATATTATTCAGAAACACAATTATCATATCATCTATACAGTATGCCGATGTAACTCAGCTTTATTTTTTTCTGTTAAAAACAACAATGCTTCTTTGTCTAATCTATTTGCATTTCTTCAAGACATTAAAGGTGCCCTAGAATGGGGTTATTTTATTATTTTATAATGTTTCCTGTGTTGCCCTTATAATGTTAGTATGTTTTGCAAAAGTAGTCATAATTTAGAAATAAAAGGCATTTTTCCTAGCCTGATTTTAGTCTCTGATTTGAACACTCTGTTTGAAGGGGCGTGTCTGCTGTGAGAACCGGCCACTGCTGTGATTGGCTGACTGCTTGCATATGAAATAGCTACGTATTACATGTGAAACTCTCTCGAATACTTTTACTACAGCTGTTATATACGTTTTAACTATTACAGCTATCGAGATTAACGAATCGTGAGATGTTTTTAAAGTATTTAAATCTATTTCCATCACATAAAATGTTGCTGTGATGAGCATTGAGCAAGCAGATGACAGTCTGTTGATCGCGAGACAATGCAGTTTCTGCACTCTGACTCTCTATAATGCTTTCACCAATACTGAACTAGGATCTTGCGCTGGATCTAACACAGTGTAAATTATCGTTAATAAAATCACTACTTACCGGTTGCAGGAATATAGTTGGAATTACCCCCTTCTTCAGTTTGAGACGCTGAAAGAAGCTTGATATTGTCCCAGGTTCGAAAATAAGTGCGTGGTGAAATGGGCAGAGCAAACTAACAACTTCGAATTAAACTGTTGCGGTATGCGATTATATATAACCTCAACCACGCCTGTTTCAAATCCTTTTCTGTGGGAAGGGTATGAAAAGTACTCACATCCCCTGCACAGCCTGGAACATAGCATTTATTTCCATGATCTGCCATTTTCCCTATGATCCTCGCTTGTTCTGATGGTTCGGCTGCGCAGTTCCGCCTGGCATTGAGGGCTGGCATATGCAAATCTTTGGAGGCGTACATATTAATGATCCCGACTATTGCATCACAGTCGGTATTATGTGGAGATTCGCCTGTTTTTCAGGGGTGTTTTTTTAAAACGAGATTGAAATAAGAAGGAGAAAACAATGGTGTTTGAGACTCACTGTATGTCATGTCCATGTACTGAACTCTTGTTATTTAACTATGCCAACATAAATTTAATTTCACATTCTAGCGCACCTTTAAATTATGGATGGATTTGAAAGAATTGTTTTTGGCCCTTCAGCTCTGTCTTCTGGCATTGTTAATAAGCTCCTCCAATGTACGCGATTGTGTTAAAAACCCTGAGGTTATTTTCAATCCCACATTGTCTTTTAAAAAGCCGATTAGTGCTGTTGTGAAAAGAAGTTCCTTTCAGTTAAGATCAATTGCTAAAATCAAGAAGATGCTTTCTATGAAGGACATTGAAACTTGCTTTTTTTCCATGCTTTTATAACATCAAGATTGGATTACTGTAATTCACTCTATCTGGGTTTGCCTAAATCCGCTCTGAAACGGTTTCAATTGGTGCAAAATGCGGCAGCCAGACTATCGTCTAGCACTAGAAAACGGGAGCACATTACTCTAGTACTCGCGTGTTGATTTTAAGATTCTGCTCTTTGTTTTTAAAGCTTTACAGTATATTTGTAATCTCCTCACTCCGCAAACTACCTATAGATCTCTTCAGCCTTCTAGTCAATTTCTCCTCTCAGTCCATCGTTCACATTTTTAAACTAAAGGCGACCAGGCTTTTGCTGCGGCCGCTCTTCTGGAATAGTCTTCCCCTCCACGCAAGGTCTTCCCCTTCTATTTCTATGTTTAAATCCTCTTTGAAGACCCATTTTTATTCTTTATGTTTTAATTCTGTTAAAATTAATTCTTGTTTTTTTTTCTTGGTTACATATGTTTTAAGTTTGTTTTACATTTGTAGGTTTTAAATGTGCTTTATAAATTAATAAACTAAACTAAACTAAACTAAACTAAACAGCTGTTCTGTTTGACATTGATTACGCTTCTCATGTATTTAAGCCATATGTTTCCTTACCTCCTTTGTCCGGTATAGTCAATGTTAATGCGGTTGTGTGTACGTTATCTCCTGGGATCTCCTGATGGTTCTGATATAGACTTATTATTACAAACTGTTTTTGTTCCATACTCCTTTTGTTGTGTGCTTCACTGCAACCAACTGTGACAAAAAGAGCCAAACAAAATGAACTTTGGTTAAAAATAGAATTAGCCTTGCATGTCCTGAGAGAGAAAATGATGAATGATTGACAGGTGAGATGTCAAAGTAGTGGCATCCATCACTAACTACTAAACAGAGAGAATATATATATATTGTTCAGACAATGCTCTTCAGACCTTGGGAGAGTTATTGGAGATCTCAATTACATAAGTGCCAACTTTGTTTTTTTCCTAACCTAAAACATAAATGGAGTCATAGTGATTCTATAAAATGAATGTGGATAAATCACTTGCTCTTAGAAGAATTTGATAAATGTTTGAGTTCATACTTAAAATTACGGTTCTTTATTTGGCATGAAGAACCTTCAAAATCCATAGAATCTTTATTCAATTGTTCTTCACACTAAGGAAAACAATATTTTAAAAACTGTTTTCACTGAAAGGTTCTTTGGGGAATCCAAAATGATTCTTCTATGGCATTGCAAATTCGCGGCGAAAACACCCTTTATTTTTAAGAGTTTATTGAGATCTTCTGAATGCAAGCTTTGGTATCTTGGGTTCTTTTTCTCAGGAGAAACATCTGAGAAACAGAAGAGTTAATCAAAAGCTCCATTTCTTCTCATTGTTATCTAGAGGAAACAACTGAGCCAGTAAAGAGACTTTTTTCTTTTATGAATCTGTGTACTGCCTTTGAGGAGTAAGATGTCAAGATGGAAGGTTGTTTCTCGATCCAATACAACTGACCTGGTTTCTCAGCTCGCTTGTCCTGAGGACAAGAAAACACTCAGAGAAAAGCCTTCGGTGAAAGAGTTTTCAGTATCCTCCAAAACAAAGAGGAGAAACACACTTTAAATATTCAATTCAATTCAATTCAAGTTTATTTGTATAGCGCTTTTCACAATACACATTGTCTCAAAGCAGCTTTACAGAAAGTGCAATTCAGAAATGTACAAAGAAAAATACAGATAGTTAATCATGTATAAATTTAGGCATAACATATTGCCGGTGTTTAGTCGTCTCTTCACAGGCGTCGAGTCGTCTCTCCACAGGCGTTTAGTCGTCTCTCCACCGGCGTTTAGTCGTCTCTCCACAGGTGTTGGGGCATCTGAAGTCTTCGTGAGAGGCTGGATACAAACTGGAGCTGACGAACGCTATTTACCTCGGGACTAGCGTCCCGAGATAACAGCAGAAAGACAGATGGGAGATAATTAGCATAGCTGATGTTCATAATATTAATGCATTCGAACTGATTCAGAAGTAGTATAAAAGGTAAGCATTAAGTGAATGCTTGGTTAAAGAGATGCGTCTTTAATCTAGTTTTAAACTGGGACAGCGAGTCTGAGTCTCGAACAATATCAGGAAGGCTATTCCAGAGTTTAGGAGATAAATGTGAGAACGCCCTCCCTCCTTTAGTAGACTTAGATATCCTAGGAACGACCAGAAGCCTCGAATTTTGTGATCTTAAAGAGCGCGATGGATTGTAGGGCGATAGAAGGTCTGTTAAATACACAGGAGCTAAACCATTTAGAGCTTTATAAGTCAATAGTAATACTTTGTAATTGATACGGAACTTAATAGGTAACCAATGTAGAGATGATAAAATTGGTGTTATATGATCATATTTTCTTGATCTAGTAAGAACTCTAGCGGCTGCATTTTGGACTAACTGTAGTTTGTTTATTGAGGATGCAGGACAACCAGCTAATAAAGCATTACAGTAATCTAGTCTCGAGGTCATGAATGCATGAACTAACTTTTCTGCATCTGAAACAGATAGCATGTTACGTAGCTTAGCAATGTTTCTAAGGTGGAAAAAGGCTGTTCTTGTAACATATGATATATGATTTTCGAAAGTCAAGTTGCGGTCTAGTATAACACCCAGGTCTTTTACTGTAGTGGATAAAGTAACAGGACATCCTTCTAAATTAAAGTTGTATTGTAAGGGATTTTGTGGGTAGTTTTTTGGACCAATAAGTAATACCTCCGTTTTATCTGAATTTAATAGCAGGAAATTACACGTCATCCAGCATTTTATATCTTTTAGACACTCTGTCAAGTTAGATAAGTTAGTGTTTTCATCTGGTCGTGATGAGATATATAATTGAGTGTCATCAGCATAACAGTGAAAACTAATTCCATGTTTTCTTATAATATTACCAAGTGGCATCATATATATTGAGAATAGCAGAGGGCCTAGGACAGATCCTTGCGGCACTCCATAGTCTACTGATGTTATCTTTGATTTTTCCCCATTTAAACAGACGAAATGGTAACGGTCTGATAAGTACGATCTAAACCAGCTTAATGCCTGTCCCTGAACACCAGTGTAGTTTTGTAGTCGATCTAAGAGTATTTTATGATCTATAGTGTCGAACGCGGCGCTAAGATCAAGTAGAACTAGTATTGAGATACAGCCTTGGTCAGAGGCTAAGAGTAAATCATTTGTAATTTTAACTAGCGCAGTTTCTGTGCTATGATGCGGTCTGAATCCCGACTGAAATTTTTCGTAGATATCATTTTTTTGCAAGAAAGAGTACAATTGAGCGGACACAATTTTTTCTAGTATTTTAGACATAAATGGAAGATTTGAGATGGGTCTGTAATTTGCTAGGTTATTTGGATCTAATTGCGGTTTCTTAATGAGAGGTTTTATTACTGCCAGCTTGAATATTTTTGGAACGTGACCTAAAAATAAAGACGAGTTAATAATATTGAGAAGAGGCTCTTCCACTACAGGTAACACTTCTTTAAGTAGTTTAGTGGGTATTGGATCTAATAAACATGTTGTTGGTTTAGATGCAATGATTAGTTTATTTAGTTCTTCCTGTCCTATAGTTGTAAAGCGGTGTAGTTGTTCTAGGGGGGCCATAATTGAGGCCGAGTCATAAGACACCATAGAGGATTGTACATTTACAATTGTGTTTCGGATGCTTTCTATTTTCTCATTGAAGTAATTCATAAAATCATTACTACTATATTGTAACGGAATATTTTGCTCTGGAGATGTCTGATTATTTGTTAGTCTAGCCACGGTGTTAAATAAAAACCTTGGATTATTTTGGTTATTTTCAATTAATTTGCGGATATGCTCAGCCCTGGCTGATTTTAGAGCCCTTTTATAACGTGACATACTGTCTTTCCACGCGATTCTGAAGACCTCTAAATTAGTTTGTTTCCATTTACGCTCTAAGTTACGAGTTTCTCTCTTGATAGCATGCGTAGCACTGTTGTACCATGGTGTTTTAGTTTTCTCTCTAACCTTTTTTAATCTAATTGGTGCAACAATATCTAGTGTACTAGAGAAAATGTTGCTCATACTGCTAGTCATTTCCTCTAGTTCATCTGTTTGTTTGGGTTTACTGAGCAGCTGAGATAGATCAGGTAAGCTATTTGAGAATCTATCTATAGTGGTTGGAAGGATTGTTCTGCCTGGTCTATAACGTGGTGCAACATGACAAATTTCAGCAGTGCGTATTATGCAAGTTACCATGTAATGATCAGTGAGATCGTCACTTTGCGGTATAATATCTATATCGGTTGGATCGGTTCCATATGAAATAATTAAATCTAGTGTATGATTTAGCCGATGAGTGGGACCACTGACGTTTTGCTTCACCCCAAAAGAGTTTAATAGATCTCTAAACGCAGCCCCTAACGCATCATTTGTATTATCTACGTGTATGTTAAAGTCGCCAATAATTATTGCTTTATCGACATTGACCAATAGGTCTGAGAGAAAGTCTGCAAAATCTTTTAGGAAATCAGCATATGGCCCTGGGGGTCTATATACGGTAGCCAATGCTAGAGACAGTAAGGATTTCTTTCTTACATCTAAGAGCGTAACATTTAGCACAAGTACTTCAAACGAATTAAACCTATGACAAGTTTTCTGAGTAACATTAAGAATATCTCTATAGATTGTTGCAACACCGCCGCCACGACCGATCAGACGGGGCTCATGCTTATAACAGTATCCTGGTGGAGTAGACTCATTTAGACCGAAATAATCATTTGGTTTAAGCCAGGTTTCAGTAAGGCACAGAACATCGAAATTATTATCTGTGACCATTTCATTTACAATAACCGCCTTAGGTGTGAGCGATCTAATGTTTAGAAGACCTAGCTTTAGAAATTGTTTTTGTTCACTGATATTTAGATTTTCTGGTTTAATTACAATAATATTCTTGCTAGATCTTACAGTAGATTTGTTGTTTGGCTTCACTAAGCGAGGAATAGACACAGTTTCTATATAATGTTCTACATTGGTACTTATATCAATTAAGTTGGGACAGCAAAGACTATGATTTGGACTTTGACTTACTAGTCAGATGGTGTGTAGCGTCTTGGAGATGTTGTCCGACAGAACAGCCGCTCCGACTCTGCTGGGGTGCAGACCATCAGGACGGAAGAGCCTAGGTCGCTCCCAAAACAAATTCCAATTATTTACAAAGAGCAGTTTCTGTTCATTACACCATGACATTAACCATTCATTTAAAGCAAATAATCTACTGAACCTTTCTTGTCCAAGTCGGTAAGTGGGAAGCGGTCCAGACACGACGATCGTTGCTCTAGGCGATGTGCTGCGTACCGTCTCGATCAGGCTCCTGTAGTCCTTCTTCAGAACCTCCGTCTGCCGCAGCCTGATGTCATTCGTCCCCGCGTGCAGCACGACAGCTCCGACGCGCTCGTCACCGTTCAGGATCTCGGGAACCTGCGCAGCGACATCAAGAACACGAGCACCAGGAAAGCAGTGAGTGCGCACCTTACCTTTACCCGAGGTAGCACGGACATGGCGGACCATGGAAGTGCCGATGATCACGGCGTCGTCGCGTTCCGACTCGCGAAGAGGGGAGAAGCGGTTCCGGGTGGAGATCTCGAAGACCGGGAGGGGGGGAGAGGTTCTTGCTCTGGTCCTGGCTCGTGTCGTGACCCAGGGTGCAGGAGTGATTGAAGGCAGAGATGATCGCGTCCTCCTGGGCAGAGAAACGCACGGAGTAGACGAAGTCGGAGTCAAAGTCACAAAGTTACTAACCACTGACTTGTGAGCATCGGCGCGTGATGTTTCAAGCGCTGATTGCCGATCTCGCAGCTCGGCTTGCTTCTCCAGCAGAACACGAATCTGCTTCTCCACCGACTCCAGCTCCAGTCGTACCGAAATCAGCTCGAATGTGTCCTCACCTGCACTCAGAGGTAACGTTAGACACACATCCGATATGTTCGCCATTATAACAGATGAACAGTAAATTAGTAGTAATAGTAATCAGTAAAGCAATCCGATTGTTTTTTGTTTTGTTTTTTTTTTTCTTTATAAGGAATAGTATCGAGGATAAGTTCACATGATATAAAAATAGAAAGTGCCTGTTTACAATTGAGTGGTAAAGAAGAAAATCAAGGATTAGCTAATGTATCAATTCGAGGGAGCTCCAAACACAAACACAGACCGCACGCAGATGTGCTTATGCCCCGTTGATGCAGGCTCTAAGCACAATCAACGTGTGTCTGTACTTTCAGAGAAGCTTTCAGAGAAACGGGTGTAAAAGATGAGACGACGATCGAATAGGCACGAGGCCACGCGTGAAATGCTAGCGGGCTAAAGGCTAGTAGCCGAGATTCGGAAAGTTGGATCTAAGTAGCGATATCAAAGCAATCCGATTGTTTTTTACAAGGAATATTATCGAGGATAAGTTCACACGATATAAAAATAGAAAGTGCCTGTTTATAATTGAGTGGTAAAGAAGAAAATCAAGGATTAATGAATCAATTCGACGGAGCTCCAAACATAAACACAGACCGCACGCGCATGCGCAGAGGAGTCAATAGAAATATGTCAAAACTCCTCAGTTGATTCTGTCAAGGTATAGGTATTGAGACTTTAACAAAGACGAGTGAGAGAGAGTGAAAAGCCACTGTATAAATGAACGTTTGTAATCAAAGAATTGAACAGTTGTGCAGACTGAATAACACTGCTGGAAACATCACTCTTGTGACCACTAAAATCAATACAGGCATAGAAAGAATGGAATCTGATTTAAAAAACTAGTCAATATCGTTCTTCTTCTGTGTGGTTTGTGTGTCCAAAAATAGTGGGATTTTGTTCTCTAAAAAGGGTATTATTATACAACATGTTTGCATGAATTTTTTCCCTAGAAGTTCACTTATAAAGTAACTCAAGGTTTCTTGCACAACAATGCAAATATTACGATTTGCTGCTAAACACACACATTTTGTTTTATTTAAATATAAGGATTTATCTATGTATGGATGGATTGATGGATGGATGGACGTTGTGAAAATGATCCCATACACAAAGAACTACGGAAATGACTTAAAACGCTGCATTCTGCTGCCAGGCCAGTAGATGGCGATGTCACTTTGTAAAGAAACACACGCATGCGCATGACGTTACCGTTTCGCAAATCCGTGTTTCTGTCAAGGGGGTAATCCATCGACCGGAAGTTGAAGTCGGCCGGGTGCCGCCATCTTGTAGCAGAACTTCACTTACGTTAGCATTTCCATTGACTCCCATTCATTTTGGCGTCACCTTGACGGCAAATAACTTTACATCTGATGCGTTTAAAGACTCCATTTGTCCATTATTTATTTCTAAAGAAACACGGCAATGTATAAAGGGCTCTATTACCTTCTATGTTACATTATGGCCCCGTAGAAACAGTTTTTGTAAAAATAGGCTAACGACTGCGTCATAACCACTCGACTCTTTGTTGCGCTGTACAGAAATGACCGTACCGACAGGAGGAGAAGCTCGCAGGCAATCGGGGGGACGTCCCGTCAAGGGAGAAGCCCATAGATAATGAGTCCATAAAAGCAACGGGACAAAATACTCCTGCTCACTCACGCCAAAGAACTCTTTGCTCAAGTTCCCCGTCTCTGCAAGATTAACGTTGGCAATTTTCACGCACAGCTACTAGAAGATTTACGTCTGTCAGACCGGTTGCTCACGTCATCAAGCTTAGTTTGAGTCGGTTTGAGTCTGCGCGTCAGGAATGGAAGTGCTCAAAAATCGCTAAAAATGGGCTTCAACTGTCTCAACTGAGTTCCAATGAGACGGCTCTGTCCACTTCTTATACTGTCTATGGTTTCTGTAGTTTACACTATAAACTAGACGATATTGTTTTTTTTTTTAAAAACTTGCACCTTGAAACCGCTTTCAAAAAATGCTGTTGTTGTGTAAATGAAAGGCTAAAACACATTTAGTTGAAAACTGTCGTGTAAACGCCCCCTTACAAACATACTCCAGCAACATCAAAAAAAAAGAACTGTAAAGAAAGGTTTAAGGTTTCATGAAGTCCAAGAGGTTATTTAATTTTAACAACCTAAATATTTCAGATGTACATGGTGCATCGCTTTCGTGACGTGTTTTAAAGTCATGTTCTCCTACAAATAAAAATAGATAAAAGGACAGTCACAATGTATGAAAATGTGGATTGCCAAAAACGGCTTTTAAAGATCTGTTCTCTGTAGTGGAGGCTAGCTTCAGACAATAAAGCATCATCTATCAGCTCTTCTGCTCTGTGTAAATGATGAATGATGTCCGCTCTTGATTGACAGCAGGGGTTGTGTGATTTGTGCAGTGTCAATCTGAAGCTGAAGAGGCCTGTTGACCTCTTGTCAGAGGATATAATTATTAATTAAAAGTATATATATTATATATATGACTGCTTAATGTTGACCTAAAACCTAAATTATTTAAATGATTTAAAAAGTAAATTATACTTTCTTCTTTGTCTTACAGGTCCAGAAGCTGCCAAGGATGTGTGAGTAATTTAATTCACGACATATCCAAACATTCACGAATCTGAGCCACAGAATGAATGTCACGACCACTAACATCCGACAGAAATTAATAACAGCACAAATGCGGAGCACTGAGCTGAATTCATTACAGAACAGCTCAACACAGTATATGTGCACAAAAAATACCCAGACATATTTCACTGAATCCTGCGGGGGAGAACGCTGCTAACCGTTCAGCGGCTTTTGTGGTGCACATGGGCCCCTGAGGGTCCGAACGCATGCTAGCCAATCAACAATCATTAACCCCCCCCCCCCCCCCCCCCCCCCATCCTCCATCTCACAGTTTATTGACAAAAACAGCAGACGGCAACCGTGCCATCAGTGGAAAAACGCCAGAGTGTGTTTAGACAGTAGATTTCTGTTATGACATCAGCCTGCGTCTTCTTTTTGAAGTGCTTTTAGCATTAACATCTAAGGATACAGAGGAGCTGAATAATTTCTCACCGTGTGAAATATTTAATGATTTTCCACTCTCGATGCAAGCCGAAATGAACATGTTGTCGCTCACTGTGAGTGAAACCGTTTAGCTTTAGATTGGATTTCATAAGTTAAAATCTATTCAAAATTAGAGAAATTGCATATTTAATGAGTGAAAATAAAGTAATCTAACGTCACCATGAAATTAAACATTTTTATGAAATATTGCAGTATTTAATCTAAATAACTACCCCTCCTTATTGCAGCGACATCTTGGCTGCAACCAAAATCATCTGATATCGCATACTTCCTTACTATATAGTAGGCTAGGTAAAAAACAGTATGTGAAAAAAGATGTCTGAATACACAGTACTCATAAAAGAGTCTGCAAAAAGTACCTGAATGATCTACTACTACTGCGAGATTCTGAAGTGTGCATATGATGGACACTTTACTATCCCATGAGGCAATGGGAGAGAAACTGACGCTGGCTGGCTGGTCACATGATAATGACAATATGGCGAATATAGTACATCCAGATTACATAGAGCATACTTTTTTAGCAGTCATTGAGTAATTACTTATTCAAAATAAGTACCTACTCAAGAGAGTATGTGATTTCGGACGCAGCCCTCTTCTCTTCTCTGATGATGCGTTTACTGTCATGAGGGCGGGGCAACCTGTCACTCACATGAGATCGACCAATAGCAAACCACACCATCCAATCAGTACCTCATGAGCAAAGTCAAGTCCCGCTCTACATTTTTTCTTGTTGGAGAAGTCGTTTCACTCGGATGTGCAGAAAATTAAAGACTTCGATTTCATAGAGAATTTTTACGGAAAGAAAATGCCTTTTCAGTGGACAAAAACATTTTGTTATGAAAATTGAATGTGTGCTGAAATCTATTGAACAGCCTGTTCAATAGCTATACATTGCTCTTACTAGAGTCCATCAACAGGGTCTTGAGATGAAAACTGCTTCTGAATACGGTATGTTTTGATGAGTCTTTTGTGAGGCATCATTTTGAGCAGAGAGGAAACACTGACATAAAATACTACAGAGTACATGAGAGAGCATTGATATCTGACAGATGTGTCAATCACAGAGATCTTTATTCTCTTGATGCAGGACAGAAGAACCTTTACCAGATGATGAGAAACGAAGGTTAGACGGTCTTTTGAAAACATCTATATGAGACTGAATCAGGACCATATACTAATGGATGTGTAGCGTGTGAGATCTAACTGTGTGTTGTGCAGGAACTATGGAGGAGTGTATGTGGGCCTTCCTGCAGATCTGACCGCAGTAGCTGCCAGCCAATCAAAATCCACACGTAAAGGTGAGGACGACATTCAAAGAAAGACAAAGAGACCTTTAAAGAACGGTAATGACAGTATATTTTGTTTGTTTTGGTCTTTTCTCTATTTTACGTGACCAGACCAAACATTTGCTTCTGCTGGTTGCTGTAATGTTGCATGTGTACTTTCAATAACTAATAGTGGTGGCCAAACTTATTAGAACGTTACGATTTATTTGATCCAAAATTCAGCAAAAACAGTAATATTGTATAATATTTTCTATTTTAATATATTTTAAAACGTAATTTATTCCTGTGATCAAAGCTGAATTTTCAGCATCATTATTAAAAGCTTTCTATTTCAGATACATGCTGTTCTTTTGAACTTTCTATTCATCAAATAATCATGAAAAAATTACCCAACTGTTTTCATCAGTTCATTTCATGACCATCAAATCATCATATTAGAATAATTTCTGAAGGATCACGTGACTGTCAGGGTTGGGTGCAGGTGACTGAAGACGAGGACACGGGAGCTTCAATATAATAGTTTTAATTACCAAAATGAAACTTCCAAAATCAAACAAGAACAAAACTCCAGGAATTCAGGATTAACACACAACCATACATTGACGACGATCGACAAACACTCAGGGAAAACACAGGGCTTAAATACACTGAACCAAACAAGATAATTAACTGAAAACAGGTGCAGAAAATTGGACACAAACGAGGAGCGGGAAAACTAACAGGACTAAACCAAAAAAAAATCACACAAGACAGGGGAAAACAAGATCACAAAAGATAACTAAATACATCAAAACGCGACAGTACCTCCCCCCTCCCCGAAGGCGCGTCCTCGCGCCGTATAACATCCAAAGGGGTGGGAGGGTGGGCGCCCTGGAGGCTGACGAGGGCATGGTGCAGGTCCGGGAAGCCTCCAGGGCGGAGCAGGCTGTGGGCGTGGCCAGGGCGGAGCAGGCTGTGGGCGTGGCCAGGGCGGAGCAGGCTGTGGGCGTGGCCAGGGCGGAGCAGGCTGTGGGCGTGGCCAGGGCGGTGCAGGCTGTGGGCGTGGCCACGGACGGTGCAGGCTGTGGGCGTGGCCACGGCGGTGCAGGCTGTGGGCGTGGCCACGGCGGTGCAGGCTGTGGGCGTGGCCACGGCGGTGAAGACCTTCAGGTGGCCACGGCGGTGAAGACCCTTCAGGTGGCCACGGCGGTGAAGACCTTCAGGTGGCCACGGCGGTGAAGACCCTTCAGGTGGCCACGGCGGTGAAGACCCTTCAGGTGGCCACGGCGGTGAAGACCCTTCAGGTGGCCACGGCGGTGAAGACCCTTCAGGTGGCCACGGCGGTGAAGACCCTTCAGGTGGCCACGGCGGTGAAGACCCTTCAGGTGGCCACGGCGGTGAAGACCCTTCAGGTGGCCACGGCGGTGAAGGACCCTTCAGGTGGCCACGGCGGTGAGACCCTTCAGGTGGCCACGGCGGTGAAGGACCCTTCGGGTGGCCACGGCGGTGAAGACCCTTCAGGTGGCCATGGCGGTGAGGACCCTTCGGGTGGCCATGGCGGTGAGGACCCTTCGGGTGGCCATGGCGGTGAGGACCCTTCGGGTGGCCATGGCGGTGAGGACCCTTCGGGTGGCCATGGCGGTGTTATTTTTTCAGGCCTCCAAGAATCTTTGGCCGGCCACGGCGAAGGCGTATTAGCGCCCCCCCAAAATTTTCTTGGGGAGGACAGGCTCAGGATCGGGAACTGACTTGACATCAACGGGCGCAGGGTCAACGGGGTCTGGGTCAACGGTTCTGGCGCTGGGTCAACGGGCTCTGGCGCTGGGTCAACGGGCTCTGGCGCTGGGTCAACGGGCTCTGGCGCTGGTCAACGGGCTCTGGCGCTGGGTCAACGGGCTCTGGCGCTGGGTCAACGGGCTCTGGCGCTGGTGCATCATGGGACTCGGAACTGGACGGGGCCAGCACATCAGGGGATTCGGAACTGGACGGGGCCAGCACATCAGGGGACTCAGAACTGGACGGGGCCAGCACATCAGGGAGCTTGGGGCTGGATTCATGTTTGGCGGCAGGCGCGGTCTCTGGCTGGACGGTCTCTGGCTGGAGGTCTCGGCTGGACGGTCTCTGGCTGGACGGTCTTGGCTGGACGGTCTCTGGCTGGACGGTCTCTGGCTGGACGGTCTCTGGCTGGACGGTCTCTGGCTGGACGGTCTCTGGCTGGATGTGGCTGACGTGAACCCCAGCCTCGGCAGCCCTCTTTTTGGCTAACCGCACTGATATCAGCGGGGGATCAGTCAAACTGGATATCATCCAGGGAAATCCAGGGACAGATCTGATGGCAGGGCTGATGCGGTGTGCAGGCTCTGGCGGGCAGGCGATGGGCTCAGGCGCTGGCGGGCAGGTGATGGGCTCAGGGGCTGACAGGCAGGTGATGGGTTTAGGCTCTGGCGGGCTTGGAACTGGCTGGAGTGGGAGATCTTCCACGACATATTCGGATCCACACGCCCACAGCGTGTGATCCACAAACTCAAAAAAGGACATATGGAGGTCCTTCACCAGAATGATCTGGGCTAGCGGGTCCTTCAGTCCACCCCAGAAGCTCTGTGTAAGTTCTTCCTCCTCCAAAGTCCCATCATCATAGAGACCTATGTACAGCCCTGCATATTCCTCCAGAGAGAGTTCCTCTTGGAAGAGGATAGGTGTGTGAATGGGGTCCACCTCCTTGTTCTTCCTCGGTTTACATCTCCTCTGGCTCATCTTCTTTTTCTTTTAGTAGGTCGATCGTTCTGTCAGGGTTGGGTGCAGGTGACTGAAGACGAGGACACAGGAGCTTCAATATAATAGTTTTAATTACCAAAATGAAACTTCCAAAATCAAACAAGAACAAAACTCCAGGAATTCAGGATTAACACACAACCATACATTGACGACGATCGACAAACACTCAGGGAAAAACAGGGCTTAAATACACTGAACCAAACAAGATAATTAACTGAAAACAGGTGCAGAAAATTGGACACAAACGAGGAGCGGGAAAACTAACAGGACTAAACCAAAAATCACACAAGACAGGGGAAAACAAGATCACAAAAGATAACTAAATACATCAAAACGCGACAGTGACACTGAAGACTAGAGTAATGATGCTGAAAATTCAGCTTTACCAACACAGAAATAAATTGCAATTTAAAATATTTTCAAATAGACAACAGTTTTTTTAAATTGTAAAAGTATTTCACAATATTACAGTCTTTGCTGTATTTTGGATCAAATAAATGAAGCTTTGGTGAGCAGAAGAGACTTCTTTTAAAACATTAAAAACTCTTACCATTCTTATCATTTTGGCCACCACTGTATATACAATTATATATTATTTATTATAAACATGCATATATATATATATATATATATATATATATATATATATATATATATATATATATATATATATATATATATATATATAAACTTAAAATTATAAACAACTGTTTTTGCCCCATTTTTCATGAGCTTCTGTCACACAAGTATTTTACATATGTAAGCACGAAAACATAACAACGAAGTCCAAATGTTTAGCACTTAACATGACTTAACAAGAGCTGTTGACATGGCTACTAAATGTAAATAATGACATTAATATATAGACTGTCGTTTTCTTATACACTTTTGATAGAGAGCAATTTATTTAGTTATTTCACTGAAAAAAACATTTGATTCTCTATAATGCATCTGGCATTATGCAGCCATATACATCAACAGACAACAGAATATTATAACTAATTTTACCTTAGGCTATAGTGCATAGTGGAAAAGCATGATGAAAGACCTCACAACAACACAGTCGTGATGAAGGGCTATAATGGCTGGTTATTACTCATAATAACCCTGTGTAAAAGGAGGCAGCGTGCGAGAGGAACAGACTGCGGTATTACATTTAGATTACACAGCACAACATTACCGCACAGCTCCAGAGAGACTTCACATTACATTACTGCTTAAAAACAAGTTTAATCTTTATCTGGAGAACAGCCACTCAACGAGTCTGTAAAAAAAAATAGTTATTTAGTGTCATTAAAGGGAGAGTTCAACCAAAATTTAAACCCTCATGTTTTTCAAAACCTGTTTTTTTCTTCTTCTGCTGAACACAAAAGAAGATACACTTCTATACTTTCCTTCCAAAAGAGGAAAAAAAAATCTATAGAAGTCAATAGATGCCGCCAACTCTCTGGATCCCATCATTCTTCAGAATAACTGCTTTTGTGGACAGCAGTTCCCGGTTGTGCTGGTTCTCTAAGCAGAGATTAATAATACAAACACTTTTCTTTATCTATATACTATTCTTTATCTATTATATAAAAAAAATCCTTGCTACGTGTGCTGCACTCGGTTAGCTGAGACTGGTCACGACATTTGCACATTGTTGCCCTATTGTTGATTTTACTGCTTCTATTGCTCTTGCTTTGGGTAAAAGCGTCTGCTAAATGATTAAATGTAAATGTAATAAGAGTGTGTGTGTGTGTGTGTGTGTGTGTGTGTGTGTGTGTGTGTGTGTGTGTGTGTGTGTGTGTGTGTGTGTGTGTGTGTGTGTGTGTGTGTGTGTGTGTGTGTGTGTGTGTGTGTGTGTGTGTGTGTGTGCATTTATGACCCGTCACCTTCTCCCTAATAACTTGTTTAAAGCTGCCCAGAGAAGACAGCGTGCACACTTTAGTGCATGAGTTTTCCAATTAGTGGTATCTGTTGAAGCTCACACCAAAATTAATTGTCAGATCGCTCCCGCTGTGATGTATACCAACAGCTTTTTCCTTCTTTGGCAGACTGACAGCAGATCACATGAAACTACAAAGCTACGGCCTCTTTAGAATTCAAGCTCTGCAGTCGCTGATTTACGACGGATATTAAGATATTCGAGGATCGAGGCGTTTTTTGGAACTGAAACCAGAACCACTTC
Source organism: Chrosomus eos (assembly GCA_036326025.1). Lineage (NCBI taxonomy): Eukaryota > Metazoa > Chordata > Actinopteri > Cypriniformes > Leuciscidae > Chrosomus > Chrosomus eos. The sequence goes on from CM070842.1 coordinate 23,384,583, forward strand.
GGAATGACATCACCGTGACATCATACTGGCTGGCGTACAGAAGGGTTCTGTTTGGAACTGTGACTCTGAATGTAGACACTGTTGCCACGGTAACCGTCGACCCCATGACCTCACGCTCCTCACATCCTGGTATTTTGGATTCACCATGGCAGGGCATTACCAGACACGATCAACTGTATGTCTCTGCAATAACAAGACTTTTCTGAACCTATTCCTTCTGACACATTATTTAGATAAAAGGATCCGAAAAGGGTGGTGTAAGTGTAACCGGTCCGACTCGACCTGCGCCGAGCGGGGTTCGGACCGGCGTCTCTGGCATGGGCGGACAGGGGGGTAATGAGGTTTACACACACAGCTCTTACTAGCTTGCCTCCGTTACACTCATCCCCTGAACCTCACTCCCATCCGGGTCACGGCACCAAATGTAACCAGTCCTACTTGACCCGCTCTGCGCGGGATTTGAACCGGCGTTTCGGCACGGGAGGCGTATCGCTCTAACAAGGACACTAAATACAGCTTACTGGCTTGCTTCCGTAACTCAAGTATTTTACATATGTAAGCACGAAACATAACAACTAAGTCCAAATGTTCAGCACTTAACATGACTTAACAAGAGCTGTTGACATGACTACTAAATGGAAATAATGACATTAATATATAGACTGTAGTTTTCTTATACACTTTGATAGTCACATCACTATTACAATTAACACATCTATTAATAGCATTTACTAATCAAAGAGTTCTTATATTTATTCTATTTAGGTTATTGACCTGTGATTGTACCAATTTTTGTGGCTGATGTGAATTCTGTATTTGAAATTAAAAAATGAGATTTTAAGAAGTTGAATTGGTGTCTGCATCTGGAAAAAAATGTCTCTTTGCATCTACAGTCTTAAAAATAAATAAACTAAAAACTGAGTTTTCACAGCGATGCATTGGAAGGGTTATTGGGCTTTCCAAAGTACTTTTTAAATTTCCCATTGATGTTTATTTACACTCTTATTTTTAACAGTGTAAATGGAAATATTTTTGGCTGTATAAGTTGAGCTAGCGTAGTCAGTACGATAAAAAAGAAGAAATTAATACTTTTATTTAGCAAGGATGCATTAAGTTAATCAATAGTCACAAGCCGTGTTTCCATTACAGCTTTGCACAAAACATTCGCGATATTTTCTAAATGGCGATAAAAACTATTGCGAAATGACAATGTTATGCGACTAAAGCGTCATTTTTTCCTTTCGCTGCAAGTCGTTTTACGTATATCCATGCCAATGCACTAGCCATTATTTTTAGTGGAAGGAGATGTCGATATGTTATCCAAGCATTAATGGCAAGGAAAACCCCTTATACTTAGGAGTGCCACGTGTGATGTGTTTCTGGGTGTTTTCCCCTCATATCTGCTTCAAGGTCTTGATACATTTCTGATAAAGATTTGGAAATGTACCTTTTTTGAATTGCCTGAAAAACCACTGTCGCTGTTCCAAACCTCAAGAAATTCAATGAAAAACGAGTCCTTGCAGAACATCACACAATCACAGGGATGATATTTATCATCTGACTGCTGCTCAAAAGAACCTTGACAACAAATGATTTTTTTTTTTTTCAGCTTTATACATTAATTATGTACCTCAGTGGAAAACCTTGGGAGACTCAGTGCTTAGAAAAGTAATACACACCTCTCCTCAGAAAGACACATGATTTGAGGAATCGTGTTATAGAACAAAGTTTGCTCAAAAAGAAAAAGGCCAATAAACACGTCATCAGAGAAGAGAAGTTATTTTGATTAAAGAATACGAGGGCAAAATAACGACTTTATGAATTAATTTACTTTTTCTGTTGGCCTCGAGATAGTTCACGTAGTGTAACAGCGTAGAGCTTCTGTGTTGTACGTCACACGTAGACTCACTATTGGCCGATGCTGGTCATGTGTGTGATGCGTGTGACGTTCTACATAGAAGCTTTTCATTCCTCATAGATTCAATCATTCAATCTAGAGTTTCATGACAGTTCTTGGTATATTGTTGCCAGTTATAGTTTGGGAAGGTTTCTATTGTCTAAAGCCCCAGTTTTTTTAAACTTGGGTGCAGAGATAAATAATGAGATAAAAATAAATAAATAAATAGTTTTAAATAAATAATAAAAACATAAAAATAAACTAATTAAAATACAAAATTTATATAAATAAATGAAAAAATATATTAAAATTAATTATAAAAAGTAAAAAAAAATTTTTTATTAAAACAATCAAAATATAATCAAAATAAATAATACACAGTATAGTAATAGTTCAGTATGAGAACTTCATAACTAAATATTTTACAAATATTTATGTTTATTTTTCATATTATAAATTGGGCATTTATACATAAAATGTATAACTGCCTTTTAAATTTTTGGGATGGGGATCCATGGCATCTAAAAGATTGAAAACCCCTGGTCTAAAGCATCTACTGACCGGGTTTTAGGCCAAAAACACACTGCAACTATTAATTTTTAGATTACTCTCCTTCCTGATTGTACCTGAAAATGATGATGAGCTTCAGTTTTGTAGTGTGCTCGTCTTTACGCACACACTCTTGAGTTACGTGATCAGACACACACTCTCAATCTCATTACCCACTCTGCAGCTGTCTGCCTGTTAGTCATCATTGTTCTCTTCAGATCTCGATCGCAGATCAGTGGCTCCGATGCCAGCAGTGACAGATGTGCTGTATGCAGAAAACACAAATAACCTGTGGAGACACATGTGGGGAATAATAAGTTGATAAAACCAGGCCTAAAACAAAACAGAGGTCAAATGCGGTCATGGAGGACACGAAGCCTGGGAGTCTGGGACAGTATTCCTGGATTTAGCAAGTGAGGAAAGCTTGCTGTTACTTACACAGCCACCAGATGTCACCGTCGCACAGTGAAAGTCTAACGTGCACTTACAATTGCGAAATGCTGAATGTTTAAATTCAGTCACAAGAAAAAACCTTTCTCTGAAATGAAACCTCATCGAAAATGGCACATGAGAGTGTTTGGAAGAATAAATTGATAAATTTAGCAACTTTAGCAGTTAATTCCAGACGTAAATAACAAGGCTGCGGTCTAATTTGATATTGCCAATTGCTAGAAAGATTGAATTTTAAAAAAAAATATTATTTCATGTGATACGTGATCAAAGAGTTCACTATAGGAATAAATATGAACCATACATTCATATAGGAAACCACAAGTATGAAATGGACACCTGTGCTAGGCTAATCATGACTAGCTGGCCTGAGATAGCCTAGCCTACACCAGTCACATTGTGCTTCCCAAAACCAACAGTAAAATACACAGTGGTTCTGTCCAGTTTTTAATGTTTGAAAGGTTACAGATTTGTTAGCATGTTTAACAAAATCACACACGTTCCACACTGAAGAAGAAACCATGTTTTCTGGTCTCAGCTTGCTCATGCTGATATTCAGATAGTTTTGACACATTTTGACGCACTTGTTAGCTGGTCACTTCTACCATTAAATAGAGAAAATCAGTTGGCTGGCAACAAACTCAGACTGGTTTAATAAGTTTTTCTTTTTTTCAGTGGGACAAGACTTACTGATCAAAAGATAAGCACTAGCCTGTAGTGTGTGTGTTTTTTTAGCAGTACACTCACATAAAGAAATACTAGCAAATCTCAACTTCGTGTTATATAAATAAAACTGACTTGAATTGACAGTCTACAATCAAATGATGTCTCTTTTAACATAAATCGTCACATTTGGCTCGGTGATTGTTTTCTGGTCTCCAGTCTGCAATCTGTTGGAATTAAAATTTAGCTTAAAAGGTCTCACCCCAATCAACTGAACTAATCTCAAACCAGTGATTAAGAACAACATCTTTAACACTGGGAAGATCAACAGCAGTGTGCAGGAAAGGTTAGCAATGAAAAATACATGTAAAATTCCAAACCAGCGTATCACCATAATCTGAACAGAGAGACCTATCGGATTCCTCTGTAACCGAACACGGCCAGAGATTGATTGGGTTTGGGATTTTGATGGGACCTCCTTTCATGGCACTGCCCCATAACTCACCTCTGATTCGGGGTATTATCTCCGTACTCTGCCCTTGTCTTCCTCTGAGTGTCACGCTTTGGTCTAATGGAAGCCCCCCACCCCCCCACCCCCCTTATATGCTTCCCATTACGGCTGAAGACCGTTGAGGCGGTCCCTCACAACATGTGGTTTTATTTAGAGCAGGTGAAACAATGTAAGAAAATAGATCCGTTATTCACTGCATTCCAGGGGTCAGGAGAGAGCAGCGTTAAATCATGGAAAGACTAATCCTGGAAAGATTGTGGCTTTACGGTGGTGCTGTGTAAAACTCTGTAGGGGTCTAAAAGTGCATCGTCCCATTGCTAGTATGACTGTTACGGTCATGTGGAGCGAGATGGAGGCCTGAAAACACGCAGTCCGCTCTCGCCGCATCCACCAACCAGGTGTTTTCACTCAAATCTCTGAGGAACAGCCTAATTTGATTTGGAGAGTTTAAAGGGTGTTTTGGGCCCGAACTTAAACGCTATAAGTGATGTGTTTGATTGGCATTTTTTGAGGTTCAAAATGGGACTTCCATTCATTCTAGAATATTTAACAGAAAAATATATTTATTTAGTGAGAAAAAAGCAAATTATTATCAATGCACAAGCAATATTATTTAAAAAAAATGTAGAAAAAATTATAATCATGTTAAATGTTGGGGATTGAATGTTTAAATTCATGTTATTTGAATGTTTAAATTCGTGGACATTTGTATTTACTAAAACAGACTTAAATTACTTAATACAATTAACAATAAATATTGGCTAAATGTTGTAAAAGGACAAAAATTATGGCTACAACAAATAAAAACTCCTGAAATGAAGACTGCATGTTGAATGCTGAATGAGGGCCCTTGATATGTTAACACCAGGCTTCCAGCAGTAACTTTATTAAAGGTCATGTGTTCTCCTTGTAGGTATGTATCCCTCCTCCATATTTTACATGCACAGAGACCTGGGATAAAAGAGCATAGCATTTGACCTCCGAAGATCTGCCTCCAATTGGGTTAGCTGTTTACCTCTTGTTTGTGAATTCCACATTAACCTGGACTGCATTCAGTTATCACAGTGATTAGCATTCTGCTAACAGGGTTTGAGTTGCTAACCTCTTCCGTATGAGCAGCATAATGAGAAACACAAAGGTCTTTTTAACGAGAGTGCTGCCAAACCCAACCCAAAGGTTTAAAAATGTGGCCGCTTGCTTTCCACCAACTTCTAAAAGCAGCCGCGTCTCCAAATGCACAATCCCAGCTCCTTTATTTAGAGCTACTCCTGTAAAAGTAACAATTGAGGTTAGCATTAATTTGTTCTGCAGTTTGTTTTCTCTCTAAGCTAATGAACAAGAGGAGTGCAACTGTTTCCCTTCAAAAATAAAGAAAACCACTTCTTTTCTTTTTCAACTTTTCCATTTCATTAAGGAGCACAGGCGAGGTACGAATGGAGAAAGAAAGCGCAGGAGCTATTTTCGGGAAATGTGTTTTTTCTAAGATCATGAATGGTTGAGGACTTTGACCGCTGATTGGAGCTGATATCAGGAAACAGACCATTGAAGGCCATTAAACTCGCATCCCGCGACTGATTACTCAAATGAACGGCACAGGCTATTTTACGGTTAAACATTTCTCTCTCGTTCTACATTATGTTTCATTGCATAGTGCAGTAAATAGCTCTTTAACCACATACCCGCCTGGTCATCTCATCATCTAAATTCAACTGCTGTTGGCACAACCTGCACCAAATGAGTTTTCCTTGGTACCAAAACTTAATTGTAGATCGCAGTGCTACTCCAAACAATCCAAGCCGTTCATTTTGACTCCTATGACCTAGTGTTCTATCAACAGGATGCCGCTGGAATTCCACAACCTCAATTTATTACCAAGGTCATGTAGATGCCAATCATCTTCAGATGATGGCCATTTAAAAAATTGTACTAAAGGGGTGTACACGTGATTCTTCATTTCCTGAAGTGTAACGAGGCCTGCGGTTTGGATCGGAGCCAGTTCCGCTGATGGTTTACGCCTCTGCGGGGCAAGACCCATTAGGAAGCTAATGGTCTGAGTCCTTCAGGAAGGATAACTGGTATCTGCAATCAGGCCTGATTTTTATTCCCTGTGTTTAAAGAGTTAATTACATGTCCCGCATCAGGCAGGCTGCTGTAAGCCTTGGGGTTTGGCATTGATTAATGAGAGCCTTAAAATAAGGCTCCGGTTTCACCAGCAGCTTGTAATACGGTCCAATTTAATTGGGTTGGTGAATTTACAGCACGTTTCCTGCAAATTGCATCGTATTTAGTTCTGCTACGACTAAAATATATACACAACACCAAACATGCCATTTGTAAACTTCATCACTTTTGGGACTCTTAAAATATACGCCAAATCCTGCTACAAATGCTAACAATCATGGACTAAAAGTAGCATGAGAATACATCAAAATAGTTACAAGCTAATTTTTCCAACAAGTAGCATGTAGTATTTCCTAGTGAAACAAGTTTGATTAGGAAATATTGAAGCCCTCTTTGCTTTTTTTAGCCTTTCTTTCAGGAGTTTACACTTAACTCTTTCCCCGTCAGCGTAAAACAAAAACAAAAAATGGTTTAATTCTAGGCTTCATGCATTCTTATTTTATCAACATTTGAATAAGTGTAATAAAAAGCAAAATTTTGAGCAAAAAGCTGCGAAAATTTTGTTTTTGTCAAAGACCACGTCTGGATCGGATTCGTAATGATGATCAAAACATGTCCATCAAAACAAAACGAGTCCATCAACACCCCCAAAGATTCACAGTCCTATAGCTCGTCCTGGGTCGACTTTTCATTTGGTAAAGGCAGTTTTCTATTTATATGCTTGATGATCACGTTATTTTACATATGCATTTGCTTACATATGCTATTGCTTGTTTCTGCTTCTTTTTCGCCTGTGTTTTGATCTGGAGATTCTCTACTCAATAAAATGCGCAACAGCGCCCCCTATCGTATAACAGTGAGAAGAAAAAGCCAGAAAATTCTGTCAATGGCGGCGACAGATTGCTACGATTCATATGTCCTAACACACATGGACGAAAAACATGGGATTCTAAATAGCATCAATGTTATTTAACTGAAGGCAACACGTTATTCAAAGTAGTTAAACTACAGTCCGGCTATTTGAAAGGGTATTTCAAATATTTTAAATAATGAGTAGCTTTTAGCTTGGCAAGCTAAATTTTCACAGTAGCTTCTCCAACACTGAAAGCTTCATAAATGCTATGGTCAAACAACATATTTGCATGTTTTCACTTAACATTTCTCTTCAATAAAACACTGATTTGCTTTCCCATAACTCTATTACGCCATCAGACTTCCCAGTAAACACTAGCCTTAGGGTTTGGATTAGTCAGCTTTAGAGTAAGTTAAGTTTTGGCTAGGTCATTTAACTTCAATTAATCAATGACTTCACAATCAAAGAAATCTAAATTTAGAGCTAAAAATATTTTAAAAAATGCTAGCTACAAAAAAAAATTCAGCATCTTGAATAAATTTTGCCGCAATTCAGATCAAACATTGATATCATTAATCAGTGCTTTAAACCATCCAAAGTACAGATGGCAGTGAAATACGAGCACTCTGGGAACGATTAAACTCAACTGCACCAAAAGAGAATATCCCGTTTGATTTTTTTTTTCTAATTTTGACCATCTTTGTTTCCAGACTTTGGTATTTGACCTGGAAAAAAGAGAAATCAATCGATCTTGTTTAATTAGTGCATGTCGCTTTTATGAGCAGACAAGAATAATCAACTGGAACTACTAAGTGAGCATCAAGCTAAGATCCTTTTTTGTGGCTTGTTGTAGGAAATGAGTCCCAACGGGAAAAACGGCCCCTCTAACATTGATTGATGTATTGCGTTTTTCAATCCGTTCGTTGAAAAAGCTGTATATGCCTATTTAATTTTACACACATACTTCAGGAAGTGCACTGTTCAAATGAGCACCATTTCACTACTTTGATGCTTTCATCACAGTGTCAACAAAGATTTGTCTTTCACTCAGTCGTTTCCTGTGTCTAATTCCCGTCTTTCAGATCTCCACTGCAATCACATACAAATACATTATGTTAATGCATAACAGATACCAAGATAACCAAATCTGGTTGCACAGAGCAATTTCGTTGGACAGACATCTATGCAAACAACATGTTTAATGGCATCTGACTGCCAAAATAGGTTATAATTTGCCTAGCCGATAAAAAAAAAGAGTGAAGAAATCTGCTACACCTAGACTGAAAGAAGCACCAAAACCATGTATAAAACCAGAACATGATTTAGAAATGGGCTCTTTTTACTGCCTAGCCTGAGCCACCTAGTACACCCAACACCCTAGGAACCACCCAAAAAACCATAACAACAACCAGGAAAACCCTAGCAATGCCTAGGAATGGTCTAGCAACCACCCAAGAATAGTCTAGCCATGCCTTATAAACAAACAACCACCCAGAACACCTTATGCCAAAGCAACCATCCAGAACACCTTAGCAATAATTAGGGTCACCACCCAAAACATCCAAGCAACGTTCTAGCAACTATCCAGAACAGACTAGCAATGCCCTATAAACAACTCAAAACACCCTAGAAACTACTCAGAACATACTAGAGACTGTCTAGCAGGAACTTAGAATGGAAATGCTTTGTTGATAACAAACATTTAGCAACAACCTTGCAACAACCCACAAAACCCTAATGAGATCAATATTATGTATTACTTGCTACTCTGAAAATGAAGATTTGCCTCATTTGGTCTCCACATCTTCCGAATAGAAAACAGTGATAAATGGCCGTACCGGAAGAGCATCAAGAGTAAATGGCTGTGCTTGTGGTCAGCGCAGGCAGAGGAACAGCACACACAACTCCTCTAATTATTCTATTTTAAGTCCTGTAATGATTACTGTCTCTCACTCTCTCTCTCCTTCCATCTCTCCTTCACTGTGCCTTTTCTCCATTTCCTCAACTGACATTGACTACTCTTTGGATGTATTAAAAGTGAAATATCAAAGCAAGACACTTATGAATGTGTGTGTGACAAGTCACATTTACCAGAATCCAGTATCTCAGTTTTTGGCCCTCATAAACAGTTTTTCTTCTTGTCTGCTCTTCTCAAGCTTGACTTGCATCCAATCATTGGATGAAGGTGGAAAATCCAAAACATGGAGGGGATCTACCTTTGTTCAGAGCTGATGTGTGAAGAGATTAGAAAGCTTACGTAAGATCCCAGGTGCCAACATGGCGCTCGTCTCAATGCCCCAGTGCGACCTGCAAAAAGAGGGAAGAAGAGAAGGAAGTGTTTATATGGATCACAAGACAAGACCTTACCTTAACTGGAGACAAGATAGACCCAAGAATTAGAGAGTTTAGTCCATAGTTGCTATGACCTGGGTGAGTAGAACCAAACTTTGTGTCCATGTTTCCATAAGTTAGTGGATAAAGATCTGTCAACAAAGATCAGACATTTTACAAGATAAGGTACGTATTTGTCAATGAAACTCAGGATCTGTTGCACATCAAATCTTCTGCCATCAGATGCTTCAGTTTATAATAGCAGTGTCTGTTGACCAACTCAACTAAATGGTTTTTTTTCTATAATAAAGCAAAATGACACTGGGGCAGTGCCACGGTGACCAAGTAATTTGGCCGAACATCATCTGCTATTTAAGCCAAATGAGAGGTTAGGGGTGTGTTCACACTTGTAGTTCAGTTAGCTTGGTTCGTTTAGTCCGGATTAAACAAAAAAAAACATTAAGTCCTGGTCCACTTAGATTTTACATTGGCATTTAAACACCGAATCTAAAGATACGAAACTAAAGACATAGGGTTATGCTCACAACCTGATTAATCGACTTTTTTGACATATATTTTGCTACGAAACTTACCCGAACATACAAAACAATGCTGTGTTTGGGCTAAATGCACTAAATATATGTCTACCCTACATATGATGGTATTTTGACCAGCTGAGAACTTGTGAAGAGCTTAAAAAATGTGTAAAGGAGTCAAAACAGCATCCCTCATTGATGGGAAACATTGCGACTATGACGAGAAAAAATAGGTATGCTTGAGCATTCTGTCCTTTTTAGGGTTGCATCTTGTGACATCATGTCCCATTTTTGATTCGTTTACATATCTTTGGTCTGTGTTGTGTTCATATTTCATTCGAACTGCACGAGAGTGGACAAAAAGATGGTTCTCGGTTCGCTTGTTTTGTGCGCACCTGGGTTCGAAAGCACTTATTCAAAAGAACCGCACTAATGGAGCAATCGCACCAGGGTTCGGATTAATCGAACCAAACAAGCCAAATGTGAACACACCCTAGGTTTTGCAGAGAACTGTGTGAATCAGTATTTAACACTTTTAGAATAAAAAGAATATGTACTATTTTCTGGAGAACCTCCATGAGGATATGTCTCAACATTCAGACCCTTTGCAGACAAGTCAAACTCTTCAACGCGTGGACCTTCTCAAGAGACTCAGTGCCAAAGCCGTCTGACGGAAGCTCACAATGCCATTGGTTCACCACTTTGCAATTTTGGGGATGCAAAGTGTACCAGCGCTGTGACATGGGCCGCAGGAGAACGACAGTATCTGGGCAGCGAGCAAGCATGGTTGTGGCTGGCCCTAAAATAGCCTGCGGTGGGGCTGGTATTTCAAAGCTACGGCTGGGACAGCACAGAAACCGCATGCCAATGCTTTCAACAAGCCTCTGACACTGCTGTACTGGAAACAGGGCAGACAAACCCAAATGCCCTCTGGGGACTGGCTCCCATATAACAGCGGTGTGATTGTCGGGTAGTTTTGCGTCCCCTCAGATGCAGATGTCCATGCGGTTTTATGGCGTTGCTGATGCGCCTTGAGTAAAGTTTGATTTGGGGTCTGAGGGTTGATTCAAGCTTGCCAGATCTTGCAAAACAGGAAAATCCCATTGAAAATGGACATTTAATCTAAACAATGCTTTCAGGCCACACTTGTGTAGTGGTTTAGTAGCTAAAACTCAAAGCTTCTAGTTTGATCACAGTTGTGCCTCGAATGAGACACTTAACCTTAGATTGCTCCATAATGCATTCAGTGTCAGACATGGTATATTGCCATCTCAAAATATTATTGATTATCTCAAAATGTCAGATATGGGATTTATCTAATTGATATATCAAAGGTGTTCCATTGCCCTGTGCATGGAAGACAAAAATACCTGTGCTGCCGATTGCTTTGCAGTCAACACAAAAAGTAATTTGCATAAATTATGCTATTTAATGTTAGAAACTTGCCTAGTTTTGCCTTGTTTGTCTCTGTCTGTAAACATTTGTTGAACGGTCTTATCAACTGGAACTCTAGCAGTAAGTGTGCATTTTCATGTCATATTTGACATTTCCGGAAAAGTTTCCAAGTTGGAAATATACCTTCTACTACCATTTGATTGAAACTTTTCCAAGTAGGAAGTTCTCTGACTTTCCGAGTTGACTAGAATGCCGCATATGGTGTTTTAGATAAAAGTGTCTGCTAAATGACAAATTACACTTCTGTATTTTTTCAATATATGAATGGTTGTGTACCCACATGGCAAGCAGTCTTGGGCCGAATGTGTCCTCAGCCTGGCACTGCTGGCCTCTGTCGGCAAATGGCCTGTCTCCTGTCAGCCAGAGCTGGGCCATGTGTGACCTGAATGTTGTTGGGAAGAGTGTGGCCCAGGTCAGTCCATTGATTATCTGGCCCAAATCAGGCTTGTGACCATGGGCCATAAAAATGCACTTTCCCACATAGGAAATTTTATCTGGCCCTGCTCTGTTCCACAAAACCCCTTTTCCCTCTGCCCACATACCACAAAGAATGACGGCTCTATAGTGGCCCAGATCTGGATTTAAGACTAGGGCTATTAATGGGCTATAACTGGCTTGATTCTCAGCCAATTAATGACCCATAACTGGCCCTGCACTGGGCCTGAATAGGTTTTAGTATTGGTACAGTATTGGATTTGGATTACAGCACAAGAATTTAATATAATATAATATTACACTTAATAACATATTACACTTTAACGTTTTTAACTGATTTAATCTCTATGTTAATTTCACCATTAACGTGAGGTATTTTATTAATTTTGTTCACCATGAAGTACATAATTTTATTATACAGTATGTACCAATACGAGTTCAGGGCCTGTTACGGGTTATTAAATGGCTGAGACTCGGGCTAGTGTTGGCCCATGTGTGGTCCATGTCTTCAGTCCGGATCTGAGCCACTACAGGGCCGTCATTCTTTGCGGTATGTGGGCCGAGGGAAATGAGGTTCTGTGGAACGGAGCTGGGCCAGATAAAATTTGCTATGTGGGTATGGACTTCGGAGAGTAAGATGAAGCAGACACAGATAGCAGTCAGTATTTGCCAAAAAATCAACAAGTGTGCGTGCGTGTGTAAAATGTTACATGAAGATGTCATCCTGCCAGGGAACACGCATCTCAAATCCTATCATTATTTTGACTACTCACTGGTCACATGCCCTTCGGCGTCTAGTGCATCCACACCTGTTCCAAACGAACCTCAAACGAACTTATGAGTTCACCTTAAGATGTTTTAAGAAGCTGCTAATACTCTTTTGTCCCAGAACATGTGATTCACTCTGTAAGAATGAGGCCCTCTTATGTAATGAAGGTTTACATGCTGAAAACATGTAGTGAACACTGATTGCATGTCTGGACATGTCCGGTCGCTCTCTGAGTCTCCTCTGTGAAATCTGATAAAAGCATCCTAATCCCCAATGCCTAACCCTCGAGCCACAAACACCTTTGTGTGAATGTCTGTCCTCCCTTGTGAAATGCTAGGCCATGTTTAAGTCATGGCATGTACATGTAGACAAGACAAGTCTCTCCCTTGAGGCTGATCCCATGATGTATTATGCACTGAAATGACAAAAAGAGAGAAGATAAATACCAACAGGTGAACAGGTTATGCAATGCTGAAGTGTTTTATTGGGAAAAACTGCTCTGCTTTTATACTATGTGGAACAGTCTTTATTACTGAGCTTAACTGGTACTTTGTGTACAATGAGTATTCACATTTACTAGTCACCCAACAAAGTAGTGAACTAGTCAGTGGGTCAGTTTTTACTTTATATACTTTAAATGATTTAACGTGTTGCTCCAGGTCTAAGCAAGTCCAGCGCTGCACTGATAGAGTGACAGACAAACTGAAGTCATGCAACTAAACAATGACAAAAAGAGATACTTATGTCCCCAATTACTTTGTAAACTCACCTTTGTTTTTATAGTGCTTAATACAATACAGATGGTTTTAAACCAACAGGACAATAATGATGCAAGCAGACTTTAATTCAGCTGTAAAGCAGCTCTAAAAAGAAATAAAGTGTCATTGTTCAGCTGAAGTCAGTTCAGTGTAATGTTGACGAAGTCTTCACAAAGGATTATCTTGACATGGTCTCTACTGTTATTCAGGGCTGCGTTGTGGTCGTGTCAAGATGCAAGATGCTCATTAGGATTATATGAAAAATAGCAGTGTGAACATTCTTCCTAATGTCTCTTTTTGTGTTCTATGGAAGAAAGAAAGTCATATGGGTTTGGAATGACATAAGAATGAATAAATGATGACAGAATGTTAGTCTTAGGATGAACTTCCCTTTAAATCCTTGCTCGCCCAGCACAATGCTTTATCTGTGTTCAACACCATCCTTAAATGTCCTCTTGAAGGACTCGTTTATTTGTGGCGGACCTGAGAAGGATCTGGACGTTCAGATAAAGCATGGCTCCCTTATCAGCAGGAAGATATTAATCCACAGACACTGAAACCACTGGATTCATGGATTCAGCAGCTCTGCTCCACACCCCCTCGAAGACTCCACAGAGCTTCATTCTTCCCTCACAGCCGTTGGCTGATTTATATCATTCTCTGCAGAGACAAAGGCGGCGCTGAGCACGAGAGGAGAAAGGCGAGCCCTGCATACGTCCAGAGAAAAATCCAGCCCCCCGGGCGCCTCTAATAACTCATATTCACCACTGGCAGAAAGTAGGTCAGTGAAAATCTTGACAGCTACAGCGTCTGCAGGTACAACGAAGCCAAAAAACAGTCTGAGCTTCCTGAGTGTGTGCCAGGCTTCGGCCCAATGAATGGGGGTGTTCATACTCGCCTCATGTCTGAACGTCCCTCCTCACATGATGAAAGCACGGCTAGATTGGCATTCGGGAAAGAGGGGAATTAAAACATGAAATGGAGGGAAACAGAGAGCGTACGGTGTGCATTCCTCCTTAATGATGTCAGGCAGGAGCATTAGGCTCAAGCAGGGAGGAATTTCAATCCAAGACTTTCCAAAAGACAGAGAAGATGATAAAAACGGACTGGCTCTTATTTACAGACCGCGGGCCCTCTTTTCCTCCTCCCACCTGGGCTGAGCTGTTTCGAATTAATGTCAGAGCACATTTGGCCAAGATCTCAAACCCTTAAATAAACCTAATTTTAGATCAAACTCCGTTCCAGAGAGAGGAAAGAGGGAGAGAAATGCTTCCCTGCATTCCAGACACAAAGTTCTCCTACAGTTCTTCAGAGAACAGGTACAGTTTGACAAGCGTAAGAACAAACTTGTCTCTCAAACACATTTTAAAAAATTCTTTGTCCAAGACGTTGGTTTGTTTTGTTAGAACATTATTTTCTTCTCCATCATTTAGTGGAGAAAACGGCTAAACACACTGTCCTTCAAACATCACATTGTTTTCCAGCAGATCTTTGCCTCTGAAAACCAGGTCAAACCGGTTTTAGCAGGTCTGTAGCAAGTCCAAAATGGTCCACCAAGTCTAAGCTGCTCTTCTAAGATGGTCTACAGGGCAAACAAAGTCCACCATTTTAGACCAGTTGATCAGCTCGTGTTAAAAGTCCGCGCCCTACCATAGACTACGTTACCCATAATGCATGTGTTCGTTTGTAGTTCCGACCGCCCGTAGCTGTGCTAGTCGCTTTCACTGTTGTTGTGGTCCAGTGACATGAGAGTATTATTCACGATGCAGAGAATTGCCATCCTTTGTTTATCCTGCGCGAATCTTGTGTGTATGAGTGCTGTGTGCGTCCTTAAGATGTAAGTACGGCTTTGTATAAATGACGTTTTGTTGCCCGGATGGCAAAGTTGTTATACTTGTGTTAATTCACTGCCGTTATATTGCTGTTGCCGCGACGGCGCTCCATATGTGCTACAGCGCTCCATATGCACTCATAAAGTAGCCATCTACTGTATTTACTTTAGTTATTGTCTTGCAAATAACTATAAATATTATATTTAATGTATAGTTCGCCTATTTTGGCACTTTTCACTATGTGGAGATTTATGGCATCTATGCAAGTGAATTTATAATGTTAGAGCTCCCTCTAGCGGATTTTGGTTGTACTGCGGGTCATTTCTTTATGCAACTATATGTAATCACAGCCTACACGTTTATTAATATACATTTTATTGTATTTCTGTTTCAGATAACCACACACACACATACATATACACATGTCCCCACAAACACACCTATTTGTTATATTAACACCTGTGAACCATCATCACCTCCATGTACCTGACTCCTTCTCAATAAATACTCAAAACTGCACCATTGGATTTGCCTATTCCTTCTGACCGAGGAAGACTCAGTTGACGAGCAATCCATAATCAGCCGCAGACGCACACGGTCTCTCACAAGTGGTCCTTCGAGCCGGAGGTTTATTGGCTGAGTCAACAAGATGGCAACTCCACAAGATGAATTTCCTCAGGAGAAGAGTCCAAAGCATAGTTCCCGTCCAAGAAGGAGCAGAAAGCTTCCAGGACATCTGGCGGAGTATGAGCATGACCTACCTGATCCAGATGAGACAGAGTCTTCAAGCAGCAGCAGTTCAGAGGAATCTTATAAGGAGAAGAAGAAGGAGATGAAAAAATGGAGAAGAATGGAGGCAGCTTGGGGCAGTGTACTGAAAACGATGAATGAGATGCAAATCACTATGAAGGAGACCAGTGGTGCATTGACAAAGCGTGTGGAACAACTGGAGCGATCATGTGTGTCATGCAGTCCTCTACCAACTCAGAGTGATGTTCAACAGCAAGATAGAGCCGCTTCGCTTCCTGCTCTACTCCAAACACCCCAGCATAGCAGTGTGAGCATGAGCAACATCCATACTACTGATCAGCTACACGTACTGGCATCAGCAGTGAGGCAGGACACTACAACGCCTGTGAACCTGTTAAGACCAGTAGAACACATTGCATCTTCACCACTGCAAAATCCAAACCCCGTTCTTCATTCAGCACCAAAGCCAGCTCCACTACCTTTAAGCCCTATTATTCAACCTAGTTCAAATATTCAGCCAGGGCCGCTGTCGCCGAATCCTGAAGCTCAACCTGCACAGCAACCAGGCGCAGTGCTAGTACCTCAACCTGTGCTTCAGCAATCAACAGTGACACCGTCTGTAATGCAGCCCAGGGTGAATACTGCATTTCAGCCTGCAGGTCAGTCTACACCTTGGTCCGTGCCACAGCCTGCTCCCCAGATGAGAGTCCCTGTGGCTCATCCAGGTATTCAGCCGGCATCGCTACTTGCTCCGCCCCCCAGAATGAGTCATGTGATTCAGCCTGCTCTACAACCTGTCAATCAAGTAGCCCAATCAGTACAGTTTAGGAGGCTTGAACCACGTCAGGCTGAGCCCTTATACAGCCAGAGGTACCAACACTCGCAGCTTCCAGGCAGCTCCACCCAGGTACTCTCTGCACAATCCCATGACTTCCCTGTAGTCTCAGAGTCACTGTATCAGCCACCAACGGGGATATCAGCGCAGCAGACTTATAAGCCAGCTTTATGCAGCTCCACCTCCTGATTCTGCCAGCTACTACTCTGCTGCCTATCCATCAGTCTCTGCCTACCCTTCACTGCCTGCTGCATTTACTGCACAAGACGCAGTACCTCCTGCAGCTGAAGTCACCCAGCCAAACCTGATGGAGATGCTCTTAGCATCTTCATATGGCATCCCGAAGCCTAGACTGATGACATTCAAATCAGGCAGAGATAGTGACTTTGTGTTACTGAAGAAAGGACTGGACAGCCTTCTTGGGCCACATGCTCATCTCACAGAGGAGTATAAATATCACATTCTAATAGATCAGTTAGAGCATCCATGTGCGTTACAAGTGGCCAGACGCTACATTCACGACCGCACTCCCTACACTAGTGCAATGAAAGCTTTAGAGCAGAGATATGGGCAACCCAGGCAATTAGTCCAGAGTGAACTGAGCGCTATACTTAACTGCTCTCCTATTAAGGCAGGTGAACCTCAAGCCTTTGAAGATTTCTCCCTGGCAGTGTCCAGCTTAGTGGGCCTCCTCAGTACTATGGACGATGTAGCAGCTAGTGAGCTCCAGTGTGGTTCACACGTAGATAGGTTACTCACTAAGCTTCCTCCTAGCTACAGAGACAGTTTCATCGAGTACTGCATCACACGTGGCATCATACGCACTGGCAGCAGTCGCACCTACAATATGTACGACTTCTCCGGGTGGCTCGAGCGCAAGTCCCAAGTTCTACAGTTGTCACGGCAAGCCATTCAGCCACAGCCCTCAGACAGACAACGCCCAGAGAGGGGCAATCCCAGAGCCTCTGCAGGGTCCAGGGCACAGAGTAAGTCTACATCCATATATTATGGCTCAGATCCCGCTCAAACACCGCCAAAGATAGACACTAAGGCACACATGACAAGGGACAATCCTTATCCCTCCTCTAAGAAGAAGCAGTTCAAGCCATACTGCCCATACTGTGAAGGGACAGAGCACTACCTCAGTGGCTGTGTAGATTTTAAGAAGCTAGACCTCAAAGCTGTAGCTTCTTGGATAAAGGAAAAATCTAAATGTTGGCGCTGTGGCCGTAAACATAGCCCCGAGCAGTGCACTCTTAAGAAGATGTGTAGCACATGTGGAGAACAGCACTTATTAGTGCTTCATGACCTGTCTGAAGCGAAGAGGAGGGACCCGAATATCCTAACGGTGAGCACCAGCCGAGTGTTTTTGGCTCCTATCAGTCACTCTGGCCGTGTAATGCTCAAGGTTGTACCAATCCAGTTACACTATCAAAGGAAATCTCTGGACACATATGCACTTCTTGATGATGGCTCAGAGAAAACCATTATACTCCCTGCTGCTGTCAAGTCGTTAGGCTTAATCCAGGAGGAGGAAACTCTGTCTCTGCGTACTATTCGTCAAGATGTGATCCATATCAACGGAGGCTATGTTTCTTTCCACGTGTCCCCAAAGGCCAAGCCAGAAATACGTTACAAGATCACGCGTGCCTTCACCGCCCAACAGCTCAGCTTAGCTGAACAGTCATGCCCAGTGGAGCTCTTAAAGGAGAAGTATCATCACCTACAACAAGTGCAACTTGAAGGATTCAATCAGATACAGCCACTTGTGTTAATCGGTTCTGACAATGCCCACCTCATAACTCCTGTCCGTTCTATCCTGCGAGGCTCAGCCCAAGGACCTGTCGCTGTCTTCACCAAGCTTGGGTGGGCCATCCAGGGTCCGAGCTGCAGTATGCCTACACAGCAGGGGGAGGTGCACTGCCTGAACATATCATGCCTTTCTCCTGCCATTGCCCTTCAACAGGATGTACAGCGTCTGTGGCAACTAGACGCTCCCCTTCATAGACCTGGGAAGGAGGTCACACGCTCAAAGGAGGACAGAGAGGCCATAGCCATGTTAGAGGCAAAGACCATCAGAGTACCTGTGGATGGTGTAGAGCGATATGCCACCCCCCTGCTCAGGAAGAAGGACTTCCCACAGATGCATGTCTCCTCTGAAGTAGTTAAAGGCCTTCTGAGGTCCACTGAGCGTAAGCTAGCTAGGAATCCTGACCTGGCACTCACATATAACCAAGAGATCAAGAGGTTGATAGATTCTGGTTATGTTGTGAAGCTGACTCCCGAAGAGATTCATAGCTCTGCTGAATCTTGGTATGTACCACACCACATTGTACATCATAACAACAAAGCTCGGGTGGTCTTTAACTGCTCCTTTGAGTTCCAGGGGACCGTTCTTAACCACTACCTCCTGCCGGGACCTACCATGGGGCCTACATTGCTGGGTGTACTCCTGCGTTTCCGCCAGTATCCTGTAGCAGTGAGCGGAGACATAAAAGCCATGTTTCATCAGATCCGCCTGCTTCCTGAAGACTGCCCCCTGCTGCGGTTCTTATGGAGAGACTGTGAAACAGAGAGGCCCCCAGATGTATATGAGTGGAGAGTCCTGCCCTTTGGGACAACGTGTAGCCCCTGCTGTGCTACCTTTGCCCTTCAGAGCCACGTAAAGGGGCATAGAGACACCTATAAAGACGTCTACGACTCTATCCACACAGCTTTCTACGTGGATAACTGCCTGCAGTCCCTTTTTGACCCACAAGAGGCCAAGTTGCTCATTGACAGAATGAGAGAGGTGCTTATTCAAGGTGGATTTGAAATACGTCAGTGGGCTAGCAACATCCCTGAGGTGGTCGCTCATCTGCCCGGTACGGCCAGGTCAGCTAGTTGTGAACTGTGGCTAAACCTTAAAGGGCTTGATCCTCAGGAGTCAACACTGGGTCTCAGTTGGCACTGCACTACTGACGTCCTGGGATACAAGCACCGTCCTGTCTCCTACACAACTGTGACTCTGCGCAATGTTTACAAAGTACTGGCCAGTCAGTATGACCCATTGGGTTATATCTGCCCCTACACTACAAGAGCAAAGCTCATTGTGCAGGCCCTGTGGAGCACAGAGAGAGGATGGGATGAGCCCATAGAAGGAAACCTGCTTCAGTCCTGGCTCGAATGGGAAAAGGAATTGTATTATCTCCAGTATATCACCATCCCCCGATGTTACGCTCCTCCTCACAACAGCAATAGTGCGACATATGAGGCTCACATCTTCTGTGACGCCTCAGAGAAGGCGTATGGAGCTGTGTCCTATCTCAGAGTCATAGAGCAGGAGGCTCACCTCTCCACCTCCTTCATCATGGCACGCTCCAGAGTAGCGCCCCGCAAGCAGGTGTCAATACCCCGACTGGAGCTGTGTGCTGCGCTCACTGGAGCCCAACTGGCCAAGGTACTCCAAACTGAGCTATCACTACCCCTTCACTCAGTCTACCTGTGGACAGATTCCACGACAGTGCTTCAGTGGATCCAGTCCAGTTCCTGCAGGTACAAAGTTTTTGTGGGGACTCGGATCTGCGAGATACAGGAGCTTACCTCTCCGGAACAGTGGTGGTATGTGAATTCTAATGATAATCCAGCTGATGACATCACGAGAGGGAAACCACTGTCAGAGCTCACGGTCTCCAGCCGATGGTCTCAGGGCCCACACTTTCTCACACAGACTCCTGACACCTGGCCGAAGTCCCCGACAGAGTTCCCAGAATGTAGCAGTGAAGAACTCAGAAAGACCGTCTTCTGTGGCCTTACAAATGTATCATCAAGTCTGCCAGATCCAGCACAGTACACATCTTTAGATGATTTGATTCTGGCCACTCACCAATCCCAGCAAGGGGCGGCTACCACCTCCTACACTGCAAGTGATCGCCTGGAGGCAGAGACCCAGCTGCTTCATTCTGCGCAGAAAGACAGCTTCCCAGAGGAGGTCCAAGCCCTACAAGCAGGTAACCCTGTTCGCTCGAGCAGTCGTCTCAGTGCCCTTTCCCCCGAGTATGACAGCCTCAGTGGACTAGTCAGAGTGGGAGGCCGCCTGCGTCAAGCTACAGATGTAGATCCTGACAGCATCCACCCAGTTGTGTTATCACCCGATCACCCTCTGACTCAGCTCATTATAAAGCACTATGATGTTCAGCTGTTTCACCCTGGTGCAGAGAGACTCTATGCAGAGTTACGCCGCATCTACTGGATCCTCAGAGGTCGCCAGGCCATTAAGAAACATCAGTACCGGTGTGTGGACTGCAGGAGATGGCGCGCCTCACCCTCCACACCAAAGATGGCTGACCTTTCCCTATCTCGGTTGAGACTCTACAAACCGCCCTTCTGGTCTACAGGCGTAGACTGTTTCGGACCATACCTGATTAAGATTGGGCGTAGGAGAGAGAAACGCTGGGGAATCATATACAAATGCCTCACCACTAGATGCATTCACTTAGATCTCATCCCTAGCATGGATACTGACTCTTTCTTAATGTCATTACGCAGGTTCATTGCACGCCGGGGGAAGCCGTACGAGCTGTGGTCTGACCGGGGCACCAATTTCAGGGGCGGCCATAAAGAACTACAGAGTGCCTTTGAGAGCATGGCACCAAAGTTGCAGCAGCAACTGGCTAAGCAGACTATCAACTTCCACTTCAACCCACCATACTCTCCTCATTTCGGGGGAGCCTGGGAGAGGGAAATCCGATCCGTTAAGTCAGCCTTGCAAGGCGTCCTGAAAGACCAAGTTGTGGCAGAGGAAGTGCTCCTAACAGCTCTCATAGAAGTTGAAGGACTCCTTAATTCTAAACCACTCGGATATGCTTCATCGGATGTGGCTGACCCGGACCCCATCACGCCAAACCTGCTGCTAATGGGGCGGCGCGATGCTGCATTACCACAGGCAGTATACGGCCCTCATGATGCCCTTTCCAACAGAAGATGGAAACACAGTCAGGTGATCAGTGATCATTTCTGGAAACGCTTTGTCCAGAACTACCTCCCGGGGCTTCAGCTGAGACATAAATGGAGGAAATCCACTGATAATGCTACTGTGGGACAAATTGTCATGATCATTGACTCCAACCTTCCCAGAGGACTTTGGCCTGTTGGGACCATCACCAAGGTTTTCCCAGGGACAGATGGTGTCGTTCGAGCTGCGGAGGTGAAGGTTAAAGACAGTATTTACCTTCGTCCGGTAACCAAACTGGTGGAACTCCCTGAAATGCCCGAGGATTAAAGCGGCACTTATTCAAATTAGTTGACTTTTGAATGAATGTATTTGCTAGGCAAATACAGGGGCGGCTGTTAAAAGTCCGCGCCCTACCATAGACTACGTTACCCATAATGCATGTGTTCGTTTGTAGTTCCGACCGCCCGTAGCTGTGCTAGTCGCTTTCACTGTTGTTGTGGTCCAGTGACATGAGAGTATTATTCACGATGCAGAGAATTGCCATCCTTTGTTTATCCTGCGCGAATCTTGTGTGTATGAGTGCTGTGTGCGTCCTTAAGATGTAAGTACGGCTTTGTATAAATGACGTTTTGTTGCCCGGATGGCAAAGTTGTTATACTTGTGTTAATTCACTGCCGTTATATTGCTGTTGCCGCGACGGCGCTCCATATGTGCTACAGCGCTCCATATGCACTCATAAAGTAGCCATCTACTGTATTTACTTTAGTTATTGTCTTGCAAATAACTATAAATATTATATTTAATGTATAGTTCGCCTATTTTGGCACTTTTCACTATGTGGAGATTTATGGCATCTATGCAAGTGAATTTATAATGTTAGAGCTCCCTCTAGCGGATTTTGGTTGTACTGCGGGTCATTTCTTTATGCAACTATATGTAATCACAGCCTACACGTTTATTAATATACATTTTATTGTATTTCTGTTTCAGATAACCACACACACACATACATATACACATGTCCCCACAAACACACCTATTTGTTATATTAACACCTGTGAACCATCATCACCTCCATGTACCTGACTCCTTCTCAATAAATACTCAAAACTGCACCATTGGATTTGCCTATTCCTTCTGACCGAGGAAGACTCAGTTGACGAGCAATCCATAATCAGCCGCAGACGCACACGGTCTCTCACAGCTCGGATCTTTACTATATCATTGTATTAAACTATGGGCAAAAAAAGCTGATTTTCAGATAATCAAACTGATTTTTGGAATGTATAAACTGGTTTGTTGCTAGTCCAATGTGGTCTACAAGCTCTAACCATCTTGACAAAGATGGCCTACAAGGTGGGAAACCAGGTGTAGTCCAACTGATGGACCATTCTGGACAAGCTAATAACCATAAATCACCAGCCTGGACCGTTTCTGTCTATATTCATACTACTGTGGTTGAAGGATAATTCTGGTATTTAGCACTTTGAGTCTATTTTCTAGTTTGTTTTGGATGAACTAGAGTGGTGGACACAGAAATTTGAGTCCTGTCTCGACTTTTTGACTATTTTAGAATCGCCTCTGACCGCTTCAGAGTGGCTGTCTATGGGCATGCACAAACATGTCCTTAAAACAACCCTTAACGTTCGTTTTCAAAACTGTGCAACTCACCGAATGGTTAGTGGTGTTCGTTGATGTTCCAAAACAAGTAACGTAGTGAAATACAGTTTCTGTCGTGTTTTATTTGGCATTTTGTAAAATTCCATTGATGTCTGTTGGAGGTCTGTTTACATTTGGTTGTAGTCTTTTCCCTCGGTTCTCCGTCTCTCAGAAGGTCTATGCGCTAGACATCGTGTTCCGTACAGCGTTCTTGTACGGCAAAGTGGTTGTCGCCATCAAGTGGTCGGGAGTGTGCTAACGTTTCAGACTCAAATATCGAGGGGAAGTTTATACGCGGTTGTGAGGTATCTGAAAAAATAGTTCCACTATAGCAAATAACACGGATTGAAATCATACATTGTTTTATGTATATTTGATATATTTGTTTTTAATCATCAACGAACACCACTAACCACTCGGTGAGTTGCACAGTTCTGAAAACGAACATTAAGGGTTGTTTTAAGGACATGTTTGAGTATGCTCATAGTAGTGTTGTAGTTCTCGAGACCAAGACCGGTCTCGAGACCACTTTTTGATGGTCTCGGTCTCGTCTCGGACTCGACCGCATTTGGTCTCGGTCTTGTCTCGGTCTCGGACATTGAAGACTCACGATTTTTTTTTTCAAGACCAGTCAAGACCATAACTGTGAAAATATCACTAAATAGCCAGTATATTGTCTAATTTTTTTGTTAACATGCTTGCTTTTATTGGATGTAAAACGATCGATGAGTAATGTAGACGAACTGCTGCCCGTGTGACAGAGAGAGAGAGCGAGAGCGAGATCCGCGCGCGCGCGCACTCTTTCTCTTCTGAGCCAGGCGAAAGTATAAACAAGGGTTCACTCACCGTCTCCTAAGCGCTGTCTTGCATGGCACATATTAATAAAAATAAATCGACACGATGGTAAAAGATCGGAAGACCATAATTTCATGTGGAGCATTCGGATATTTTTTCCTGAATTACCACTGGTTGTGAATTGTGCTAAAATACGTTTAAAAAAGGATTGTTGTAGGTTTAAAAACAACATAACTTTATGTATTGTTTATAAAAGGCGGAGAAAAGTGAAGACTTTAGTGATGAACAATGAATAATTGTTTTGCATACTGTACTAAATGATGGAAGTCACCCAGGAGTATTGAATTACGTTTATTTAAACTTTGAGTGTTTAATATCTAGGCTATGTATTTTTATGGGAATGTGGATCTTTCAGATCAATTTGAGAAGCTCTTTTGATCATGTTTCACAATTTTTTGTAGTGTGGGGCGCTGGTCTTGGTCTTGGTCTCGGTCTCGCCCTCCCTCGATCTTGGTCTTGTCTTGGTCTCGGCCCCTAAAAGTCTTGGTCTAGTCTCGGTCTCGATACACTCTGGTCTTGGTCTTGTCTTGGTCTCGGGTTAGGTGGTCTTGACTACAACACTGGCTCATAGACAGCCACTCTGAAGCGGTCAGAGGTGATTCTAAAATAGTCAAAAAGTCGAGACAGGACCCATCGTCAAAATTTCTGTGTCCACCACTCTAATTCATCCAAAACAAACTAGAAAATGGACTCAAAGTGCTACATACCGGAATTATCCTTTAAACTGATTTATAGAACTTAAAAAAAAAAAGCTGTGATTTTAGACAGTTTGTTGCTGGTCCAAGGTGATCTAGACTCGTTTGGACCAGCTAATGACTATAATGTATCATTAGAAGCTGCTTCTAGCTGGATTTGACAAAATGGCAAAAAAAGTTCCTGCTAACACATCCACGTACGAATAAACACACTTCACCTCTTTTCTGTCATCCATCTGTACCTCATTCTCAAGAGAGAGAGAGAGGTCTAAATATCTCACTTACACAACCACGTCAAACAACAGCTCAACCCACCTCAATCTCAGCGTGGGTCTGGGGAAGACTCCGCCGCGCTGTCAGGGTCAAGTTCACAGCCAGGTCTGAGATTTTGGGTGGGCTGGAATGGAAGATCAGGACCATCTGAGTGGCAGCCATTTATTGTTGTAAGAAACAGAGAAGTTTGAAGCCGGTCAGTAGCGATGCAGGACAGAGGGAGGAGAAGAAAAAAAAGAGAGCGTCTGGACCGCATTACGGCTCTGGCACTTTTTCCGAAAAAATAAAAGGCTGCACAAAGTCTTGTTTTGTCCTAGACTGCAGCACACTGCCTGTTCTGTTTAAACCTTTCCCTATTCGACTGATTTAGGGCAAATGCGCAAGTTTTAATACATTTAAAACATCCAACTTGAGAAGTCATCCATATATCGTTAAGATCATGCTTGAATGTTCCAAACAATCTAATCATCACTTCATAAAAAACCAACCACAAATAATACAAACAAAATGAGAGTGAGGAAAATCAGCAGTGCGAATTACATTTACGAGGTGTGTACATAGAAACGGTGTGGTAATTATGACCGTCTACTTCATTTTGTGATGGGAAAATAGGTCTTTTAAATTTGACTAGGCCTCCATCTAAACAAGAGACTTTAAGATAATAAATATTTAAAGGGTGTTTTGGTTGTTGTACTTGATGGCTTTGACTTGTTGAAGTTTTGCGTCTCCAATAACAGGCCTCTCAGGTTACTGCGGTTTAGTTTTCTTTTGTTCAAGGATGTTATTTCTAGAAAGTGAAGTGTTGATTCTTGAATTCCAGCAAACCTGAGCGGATTCCTGCAAGTGAAGTGTTAGGTGTGAAGCCGTCATAGATCACAAAGAACTCATCACACTTCTGCTGTTGCTCATTTACGGAGAGGTGTGTGTGAAACATGGGGTGCGTTTCCCAAAGCCAACTATGGTCGCAAGTCCCATCGTTACCAATAGAGTTCAATAGAAATTGCGATCATAGTTGGCCAACGATGCTTTTGGGAAATGCACACCTGGCTGTAGGTTACAGTAATTACCATAGACTGGAAAAAAAGATGGACGACACACCTTCACTCTCTTCCATTGTAGAAAAATTAGCTGCCAATGTTCAAAATGGCACTGACATCTTGAGTCTGAACTTTGAATATAGTGTACGAGATGTTTGGACTACTTTTATGGCACTATTATGGGCACTTTTTCCGCTTTGTAGAACAAACAACCATGCACCTTCGTTGTCTGCCAAAGTGTAGCATATACATTCTGCCTGAACATTTCCATGTGTTTTTAAGTCAGTCATACAGGGTTGGAACAACATAGGGGTGCGTACATTTTTAAATTATGGGTGAGCTATTCCTTAAATATGGTGTCTAGTCTAACTAAAGTATTTTGGAGGTACCACTGTCTTACTGAATCACCCCACTCCTCTATTTGGCTTTCTTGTTAGTTTTGGAAGCCCTCGGCTCAGATGTCTAATGCGGTCCAGTCCACCTCAGCCCCTGTAGGGCTCACGCGAGCGTAACCCAGCCCCTTTTGATCTCGACTGTGAGTTTGGCGGGCTTTGATCCGCCGTGATGACTGCATCTACATGTGGTCCTGATTCTGCGTTTCCGCCCATGAACCTCTGCCCTCTTTCTGACCGTACACCTGTGTGGAGTTTCTGCCCTGTTCTTACCTGTAAAAGTGTCTCCTGATTGGATGGAAATGATAAACACACTTGGATTTATGTGGGTCTCATAAATGAGAGTGTAGACGGAGACGTGAATTGCACCGCAACACCTGCAGAGAAACACACCTGGTGATGAGTCAACAGAACATGTTATGCATTACAGCGGTTTAAGATGGCATGCAAATCATTTACAGTACACCTAAAACAAGATTTCCCTCTGGACTCATCAATTTAACAATCGGCCAAAAAGGCATTTGACTTATTTCATTGATTTACTGCTATACAAAACAATGACACAACATTACAAAAATGTCATGGTATTGCATAAAAAGTAGTAGAAAAAAATTGGGCACTTTTTGGTGACTTCCGTAATTTTGGTGGACGGAGAAAGTTTAAATAGCCTAGTGTAAAAAGGCGGACTCTTTGCACTTAGTGAATTAAAGGAATATTTACCAACTTTTGTCATCATTTAGCATACTCGCCCAAGCGTGCTTCCAAAATCTTCCTTTAAAAAAAGAGAATGATGAATTACAGCACCATGCACCATAATTGAATGACATTAAATGGGTTAAATATTCCTTTAAACATGCAACATGATGTGGTCATGAAACACTAGTTTGAAACATTAATCACTGCTGTATACAGTTTGACATGTTATTTTTGAATACTATGAGGCACCCATAGTAAAGAAATCACTAATTAAATCTCAATTTGTAGACACATCAATATGGATAGCAAAATGACTTTTATCCTAAAAAGAATCAAATAACAGTGATTCAGAAGAGATCTCAGCAATGTCTCAAACTGTGCTCAGATTTGACAAGTCTGCAAAAGTCAAGTTCAAGAGATCACAATATAAACTCAAACATTTCTCATCCAATTCTCCCTAGAACAAATGATCTGAGCTACTATCCACATTCATTTTAGCGTTGGTCAAAATGGTCTTACATTGTCAACATCTTACGGAATTCCAAAGAAACATCTGAGACAAACTTGACACTTGCTGTAAATAAATCATGACTGAAAACTCTCGTGAGCTATAAAAGAGCAAATTCTGAGCCATAAAAATGTCTTTTGAGCACTATATAAATTGCCTTTAGTCCGTTATAGAGATGGAGTCTCATCTCATTAGTGAAACTAGCCGTCTGCAAGTGCAGTCAGTTCACTTCACAATCACAGATTTACAAGCAATAAAAGCTCTAGTGATTTCAGATTGTTGTTGTGAATCAACAGCACCAATTTGTTTTATGCCCGCTCAGGGATTGTTTGATGTTTAGCATGACATTACAAAAACAATTTATGACCGTCCATTAATGATGCTAATGGTATAGCTTTAAAACCGTAAAACATCTTAGCCTTTAAAACCACTACACACTACGAATAATGTGTGCTATTTCACATACTTTAAAATAATAAAGTGTGACCTGACGAGCAGTATGTCTCTCGACAACAGTCGCGTGTAATCTCTCCAGACAAAGAACTCGTGTTGTAGCCGAAAACTTTTAGCACCTCTTCGGGTAACTTTTTGAAAATCCATCTCCAAAATCTAAAGAACATGAAATGCATAAAAAATAATCCAAGATGAAGTGTATGAAGAGAGATTGATTTTAAACACTCAAGATAGCTACACATTACAGTCGTACTGTATAGCGATTGGGTGCATTTTTGAATAAATCATTTCTATAAATAATGTAGGTAATAATGCATGAATAAACTGTATTGTGCCAAATCAAATTACATTTTAATATAGCCTATGTTAAGATATTATTTCAGAACTGTAAAAGTTAAAGTTTTGCAGTTTATTTTGACATTACAGGACCAAAAAATTCTCATTCAATCATTGCATTTGGCCAGAATACACACTATAAGTAAGAGAAAACAACTATCGAATCCAGTGTTCGGGTTTAATTCCTGCTATATTAAAGTGATTGGAGGACATAATAGCATTTGTTCACCACAGTCTGTTCCTGTGTATGCGAGTAAATTACACAGTGAGATCAAAAGGCAAACGTGTTGTTGGGTGACCCAGTTTGAGTGGCCCGATGGGGTCCAGCAGGGCCCATCTGTGAGTCATTAAACACTGAAAGTCCTGAGCCAACCGGCGATTCCTTTAAACCAGACCAGACTCGATCCAAGAGCCTTGGATACTTCAAATGTTTCAAATTCGGGAAACCAGCAAACCCTCCCCCAAGAGGCTTTTCAAAAATAAATCTCCAGTCAATCGAAGGAGGAGAATTCTTACTCCACATGGGAAAAAAAACTGCATTCAAATGGATGTGGACAATGTATTTAGTGAGAAAACCTCAAACTCAAAGGAGGATTAAACTAACTACAGTCCTGTATATGATGTCCAAAAGCAGAAGGAAAACATGTAAAATATATAAATATATATGGCATTAGCCAGATGTACTTCCTAATCCACGTAACCATGTATGTCATACCTTCGCCTGCGATCGCCCTGCTGCGCGATTGTGAAAACTTCTGTTTACCCCTCCTCCTCCCCAGCACCACCTGTACAGATCATTTCTTCAGTCGAAAAGAAATTAAGGTCTTATCTAGCAAAACGATCGGCCATTTAAAAAATAAATGTAAAAGTTTAAGTTTTATAAGCACAAATGCACGCCTTGCTCTGTTCTGCGAGACCTTTTCAACGTAATTGCGTATTAAGTGACGTCACGAACGCGCATCACAGAACAGAGCAAGGCGAGCATTTGTGCTCATAAAACTTAAACTTTTCTATTTATTTTTGAAATGACCGATGGTTTCTCTAGATAAGACCCTTATTCATCGTCTGGTATCGTTTAAAGCACTTTGAAGCTGCACTGAAACTGTCATTTAATTGGACCTTGAACCGTTTGGATCCCATTGAAGTCCATTATATGGAGAAAAATCCTGGAATGTTTTCATCAAAAACCTTCATTTCTTTTCGACTGAAGAAAGAAAGACATGGACATCTTGGATGACATGGAGGTGAGTAAATTATCAGCAAATCCTTCATACTAATCCTTTAAGTTCACTCTGAGAGTTATCATGACTTAAATTAATTTATCTAAATGCTAAAACTTATAACACAAATACCCAGTACTTAACAAAAGAGGGTCTGTGGTATCAAATTATTGTTTTGCATATTGTTGTAGCATACTATCAGTACATGCTCCGGGAAGATTTCCTTAGGGAAGTACATAGTAGTAAAAGTATGCAAATTGGGACGCCGCCATATAAGACACATTAATCTTTTGAGAGTGGCAAATTCTTGGCATGACTCTGAAGTTAAAGCAAAACTAACGATGGAGAAACAGTCTGATCCAAAGGAAATACATGACGATTTGGCAGCAGACTAATGAGTGTGGATGAGGCTGTTTGTCACTGGCTTGGCTCCGCTCCAGGCGTTTATTTGACTTTAAAATTACTGACTGACATACGCAGTCTGAACAGAGAAGCACAGATAAGAAGAGACTTTAACTGTTTGCTCAGTACTGCCAACATTTCCACCTCTTTGTGTTGCGCAAATCCATCTCACCCTGTATCTTGTGTGTTTATGGGGTTCTGGGTTGGGATGATGTCCTTCCTGTCTCCGTGTTGGTTCACTCATTGTCTTGTTTTCTGGCTGATACAGTATCTGTCTTTTTCCCATGCTGTTGTCTGGTGAGGTTGGGAGGTTTGACGCCTCACATGATAAAGGACCCACCTGAGTAAACGGGTGTCGAGTGGTTTACTCGACAACCCAGATTTATGGTCTGTTTCCCTCCACGGCTGAAGACTTCCATCTTCCATCAGCTGTTCTGGTCTTCTGGACAGCCGTGTATATTAGAAAATATAGGTGAGGTCAGGAGGTCATATAACTGACACACACACACACACACACACAACAGCAATCATTACACATGCTGCTATCAAACTAACAGGCAGAAAAGCTGTTTCACACATGTCACTATGACAAATTTGCAGACAACAGCAGCATGTTTAAAGGTGATCGACTAAGCTTGAAATAAATTTAAATTAAATTTTAAAAAAAAATGTAGGCTTCACTGCCAATAGAACAAGACATAATGAATTGAGTCAAATTTCTCAGTCAGGAGTCAGTTTTCTCTCATATCAGTTAAATTGTGCTTCTTAGATTAATATTTCCTTTAAAAAACTTCCAGGAATACGACTAAGATTTTTCTTTATTTTTTTGCACTGTACATTCATTATTTTTTTTATGAAAATATTAAAGGGATAGTTCACTCAAAAATGAAAATTGTCATCATTTACTCACCCTCATGTTGTTGCAAACCTGTATGAGTTTATTTCTTCTGTTGAACACAAAAGAAGATATTGTTAAAAATATTGGTAACCAGACAGTTGATGGACCCCATTGACTTCCATAGTATTTATTTTCCTACTTTGTAAGTCAATGGTTACCATCAACTGTAATGGTTACCCATATTCTTCAAAAAAAAATGTGTTCAACAGAAAAAAGAAATTCATACAGGTTTGTAACAAGTTGAGGGCACTGTAAATAATTGTCTTTAGCATCACATGATTCTTCAGAAATCATGTTGCTGATCTGCTGTGAATTATATTTTATTATCATGAGTGTTAAAAAAGTTGTTCTGTTTAATATTTTCGTGAAAACTGATAAAGAACGGCAGTATTTGAAGATAAAGTTCAAAAGAACAGCATTTTTTCTAAATAGAAATCTTTTGCTACATTTTAAATGTCTTTACTGTCACTATTGCTTAGTTTAATACAACCTTAATGAATAAAAG
Source organism: Chrosomus eos (assembly GCA_036326025.1). Classification (NCBI taxonomy): domain Eukaryota; kingdom Metazoa; phylum Chordata; class Actinopteri; order Cypriniformes; family Leuciscidae; genus Chrosomus; species Chrosomus eos. The sequence continues at coordinate 23,416,190 of CM070842.1, forward strand.
TATACACTTCTTTCAAACCAAAAAAATCTCGGACTACTTTTATGGTACTTTTGGGAGTCCAATGGAAAAAAAGTTGTATGGAAAATAATTGTAAATATTCTTCAAAACTCCTTTGGTTCACAACAGAAAAAAAGACTTACAGCTTTGGAACAACATGAGGGTTAGTACATGATTTTACAATTTCATTTTTTGGATGAACTATTTCCTTAATGTCAAAACAAAGAGAAATGGCTAGTGTAATTCAAAAACTCTGTGGTGTGTTTCTGCGGCGTCGGCCAAGAGCACATCAGACTGTATGAACATGTCAAACTTCGTGTTTAGACGCTCCAAAACAGATCTCAGTTGGACCAGAACTCCTTCTTCAGAACCAGAACTCTTCCAACGTTAACAAAAAGGGCTGTGTTTTGTGGACATCATCTTATGTGTGTGTGTGACTAGAGCTGGATGTGTCGGCGTGTAAATACCATGGTGGTTCAGGCACCTCTCCCTTTACCCAGAATTCCTGTCCCACTTCCCTTGACGTCACAGCTAGAGAAAGTGGGCCTACTCGTGGTCACTGTGGAAGAGGAACTGCTCCGAAGCGACTGGAGGAATTTTAATGGTGGAGTTGGAGACCACTGCAGAGAGAGAATGACTTTAGGGTTTGGACAACCCTGTCGGAACTAAGCGATTTTCATACGCATGTAATGTGTGGACGTTCAGAGAGCGTTTCTCTGTCTTTCTCTCTTTAGAGCTGATCTCCTGGCCAAATTTCTCCATCTGGAAGCATGATCATGGCATACAGCCGTTAATAATGACACAGGCTTCAAAACATCGCAACACAGTCAATTTTTGCATGTAAGCATATCAATTCAGTCTCAGAAAAACATTCTTAATAAGAAAACACCTGTGTAAATATTCACTTAGCCTACATACTGTATATGCATTATGATATTTTGTCACACTGTGTTTTACCTACTAAATGCGATTTCGGAAGCAGCCTTGCACTACTCTTGTAGCATGGTATGTTTTTGAGTCACTGACCAGAACCCGCTCATACAAGTCATTTGTTCGTGAATTGCACTACAGGCTACACAACTTTTACTCAGATTATTGCCCCGATTTGCTGTCTAGACAAGTCGACAATAGTTGTGGAAAGTCTGCACCAGTCTGCAGATTTTGGACAGTCTGAGTTGACAATTTGCGCAAAAAAACATGTAGTGCAGGCTATAATGGCTATAGACTACAGATGTGTTAAAAATCGCCCACTATACCCTCGTTCACTAATACTCCAGTCCACTTAAAGGAGTTCATGAAACTGAATGAGTGAATTTGGACACCGAGTGTGCCGAAGGGCTGCCGTTTTTAAGTCATATGTGCTTGCTGTTTAATAATCATTAGAGGCTTAGCTAACTGGCAGCTGCTCCAGTAAAGAAAATATCTTGAATTCTGTCATGGAAACTAGCATGTATAAACCTTAATTAAACGATTTAGTAATCAATTAAAAAGGAATTTATACATGGACCAGCAGTTTGGAAAAACAGGTATTCTCTAGCCGTTGAGTGTTCATCGGTTTTACACTCGTTATTGCGGTGCATTATGGGATTGAATGAGTTGCGGGCACCAAATGGCTGTCCCCTCAACTAGTGACCTGTTTAAGGGTATAGAGATGCTAATGTGACGTCACCAGTGACGTATTACCAGTGGTGAACGCAAAGCATTTTGGGGATCCGCGGCACAAACAGAAGGCGCCAGACTTGACTGCATGGAGGGAAGAATGCAGAGTACAAGATTCCGTCTACCTGCTGTGTTGTAAACTGCAGTAGTCGTTCTCACGATAGAAGTGACATAAAGCGTAAGAATGGAAAATCCTTTTATCGTTTTCCAGCGTGGAAAAATAATAGTACAAGCCATGTTTCAGAGTTGACAAAAAGGCGACGAATGGCATGGATAGCAGCAGAGTTTGGAGTGTGACAAAAGCACAATGTTGTGTTTTATTGCGAGTACATATCTCGTCTTTGCATTAGGATTTAGTTTTAGGCGGTATGGTCCGACAATGTTATCTTTAGCCCGCTGCATTTTGTAGGATTATAATATGTTTTTCACACTACTGTTTTATTTTTTTCATGCCAGAAAGCAAGCCTGCTATGCCAGCCCATGTAAACTGGCCAAACATACCCATAGTTCTTTGCATTCTGATGACGTTGCCGCCCAGTTGGTCACATGTCACAGCATACAAATTTTTAGCTTCAGACATTGATTCCATCCAGTCGGAGGATATCAAAACGTTTGATGTTATAGGCCGATTTTAGAACACATATCGTAGTGTATGAAGAGTCGCTAATAAAACAGAACACTATAGTCGTGTTAAATCGGATACTTTTAAGGCAGTTTGTCATGATTTCTTACCTTTGTTTTGCATAACTCAGCGAATTAATATTTCTTGCCTTGTCACTGGAGCTTCAAGCGGCGCCGGTGGTAAACACATCATGAGAAGCAATGCGCATGCGCAAAACCGTTAACCTTTTGGCACGATCCAGAAAAAGAAACAGAAAGAAAAAGCAAAATGTTTTTCACCTGATTGCCACAATACTTTTTAGATTAATATTTCACGCTATTTCAAAAGTATTTTATGTGGCAGAAGACGAGGGGGTTGTTATGGAAATGTCTTGATTTGACAATGGTGCAAAAATGGTAGAAATGTATTTTTTTCCACATAATAAAAAAAAAATCAACTGGATTTATTCCTAAGATAATAGGATGCCATTCACAAAAAAAACATGCAATATTTTGAGGTCAATGTAATGAGGTCTACAGTAGGCCTTCACACTTTGCCACTTTTTTCTTCTTCAAAAGGGAATCTGTTTTCTTATTATATTTTTCAATTTAATTTATTTTTCATGTTTCTGTCAAATTGCTAAATATAAAACAAACTGATGATAAACTGATGGTTGTCAGCTCCACTAATTCTCCGTCCTGACCGGGAAATGAATCTTGGCCTCCGATTTAAGTAGACGGCTGGTTTCTTTCATTACTCTAGGGGTTTGTTTGTCTTAACTGCCCATTATTAGGACAGTGAACTTCCGAGCCCGTGCTGGAATGACTACCACATGTTTGTGCTTTGAAATTCCAGCCAAAACAAAATAATAAAAATTCAGCTCACAATTCCCATGAGGAGCACCGCGGAAATAACCAGGCGCGCTCGCCGTGGTATATATAAGGAAATCCATCCTTTTCTTAACCACACTGCCCAAGGGGTTGAAATCTGGAATTCTGAAACCATTTTCTCTGATTCTTCCCCCTGGAAACATTTGGGAATAATGCAAACCTGGAAATAAAACACTTTCCCTTTGAGGCCTATGCTGTACAGGAACCTGAAAGCAATAGGCCTCACTACAAAGCTAAACTTTATTCCGATCTCTGTGAAGGGTTAAAGTGTCTCCTGGCAGTAATTCGCCAAGGAATCTGCTGGTATTTGGTATTTCTGTGTGCACCCTGGGGCATCGGGTTTTTAGGATTCAATCTGACCGTGTCTGGATGCAATGAATACCGCTGATGCGGTGAAGAGGAGAGGAGATATAAAACACACTCTTGAGATAAAAGGACCTGCGAGCTGCGGCTTGAAGTGTCTCGACGGGTGTGTCTGTGGACGTGCCAGTCATTCCTGGTTGCAATCAAAAAAGTGAATCCAAATGAGGGTCCGTGTGGGTGGATTAGCGTGTGAATATGTGTAAGGTTTGGTGGTGGTGGTGAATGATTTTATGATGGATTGGAAAGGAGGAGGAACTCACATCTGTGCTGTTAACAAGAATGACTCAGAAATCAGTTTCATTAGTTCAGGATATTTTGGCACCCCTCATATTGAAGACATTTAGTGTACAGCAGGAAAATATCTGTATCAGTCTCAAATAAAAATGTTTTGATGATTTTGATCCTGTCACGACCTTTAAAGAGGTCTGAAATAAAGGAATAATTTCTATTCATTTAATATTTTTCATCATATTTAAAACATTATTTTTTTTGTGGACCTTACACCCAAATGCAATTGCCTGTTTAAAATTGCTTTACATTTATATCTATAGATCTGTGAGCTGAGGTGTGACAAATTCAGTTCAAATTCACACTCAAGCTATATTGAACTGATATGTGGTCACTTTGGCCCTGTTTACTGTACATCTGGTATTAAGATGAGTTTGGGTCGATCGGATCACAATTAGACGAGGGAGACACATTTCCATTTACACCTGGTGTTTTAATCTGTCTCGTTTGTCCACTTTCAATCACTTCTGTCCTGATTTCTTAGAGGGGAGGGTCTATGGGCGGGTAAATGTTTTTTTTTTTTCCAGATCTTTCAATCTAATGGACAGAATAACCTCACACAACTTATATGTTATGCGTCCGAAGATGAAGGTTGACGGAGAAGGTCAAAATAATTGTTTAGTTTATTTAAAAACCAAAAACCTTTAAGTTGGCTATGATTAAACCGCTAGTTAAAAAACCGCAACTTGATCCTACAGAATTAGTCAATTACAGGCCGATCTCGAATCTGCCTTTTCTATCAAAGATACTAGAAAAAGCAGTATCCTCACAACTGTGTTCCTTTCTAGAAAGAAATAATATCTGCGAGGATTTTCAGTCCGGATTTAGACCGTACCATAGTACTGAGACTGCTCTCATTAAAGTCACAAATGATTTGCTCTTATCATCCGATCGTGGTTGTATCTCTCTATTAGTGTTACTTGATCTTAGTGCTGCATTTGATACTATCGACCACAACATTCTTTTAAATAGACTAGAAAACTATGTTGGCATTAGCGGAATTGCACTAGCATGGTTTAAATCATACTTATCTGACCGTTTTCAGTTTGTAGCAGTAAGTGAAGAGATGTCTTATCGATCACAAGTTCAGTATGGCGTACCACAAGGCTCAGTACTAGGACCGCTGCTGTTCACTCTGTACATGCTACCATTAGGAGATATAATTAGGAAATATGGAATTAGCTTTCACTGTTGTAAGACTGGAAAACTGGTTGGAGAGATAGACTTTGACCACTGGTCGATGAAACAAAGGATCTTGCTGGAAATTTACATTTGACTTCCCCCCTCTTCCCCTGAGACAAAATGTCTCACCTCATCTGCATTTCATTCTCTCTCTCAGTAACTCCTAAAACTCACATAAGAATATATATGGTTAAATATGAATGAATATCATCAAGTTTGATACATGTTTGGTATTATTTGAAATGTCTCAGTGTGACTGGTACAAATGTCTCATTCCCAAAGAAGTAAATCAAAAGTTAATAAGGTTTTAATAGTTTAGAGATAACTGGCACACAAAGGAATGTGGTCTCTAGCCTACCCCCAAAAGGTGTGAACCTCTGAATGCAAATATCCATGGTTAGCCTATATAATGAAACGCAGCGAGAGCTCAGGGCTGTTTTCTGTATTCAGATTAGCCCGTGAGCTTGGCTCACGTAGCCATACAATGTTGGGTAAAGGATTTTCCTCTTTGTTCTAGAACATTTGATGATTTGTATTGATTATCTTTCAATTGATTATGGAATTGTAATAATACATTTACCTGACATAATAAATTGTTATATTTGATTATTCTAACAGACTTTGACTTTATTTTCATTGGAGTTAAAAGGAATAGTCAAACATTAACGTATACTTAATGATACACAGACATCATTAAAACCTTTTCATTTATGGAGTCAGATAACGAATAACGAGTTTATACATATGAGAAAATGTACTGCATTTAACCCAAAATACTTTGTCATGAGAAAAGATGAAACACGTGTGAAACCTTCACCTCAAGTCGAACGCCGTATTTGGATCGATTTTGGAGGACTTACACTGTTATGCTGATGATACTCAGCTGTATATTTCTTCAAAACCTAACGAAACTTACCAATTCACAAAATTAACGGAATGCATAGCTGATATAAAAAATTGGATGACCAGTAATTTCCTATTACTAAATTCTGAAAAAACAGAGATTCTAATCATTGGACAAAAAACTTCCTCACCTAATAACCTAAAATACTGTCTAACACTTGATGGCTGCTCTGTTAAGTCTTCGACGTCAGTTAGGAACCTGGGTGTGCTCTTTGATACCAATCTTTCATTTGAAAGTCACGTGTCTAGTATCTGTAAAACCGCATTTTTCCATCTTAAAAATATATCTAAATTACGTCATATGCTCTCACTGACAAATGCGGAACAATTAGTTCATGCTTTCATGACCTCAAGGCTAGATTATTGTAATGCTCTACTGGGTGGTTGCCCTGCACGCTTATTAAACAAACTACAGCTAGTTCAAAACGCAGCCGCTAGAGTTCTTACCAGAACCAGGAAGTATGACCATATTAGCCCGGTTCTGTCAACACTGCATTGGCTGCCTATTAAACATCGTATAAATTTTAAAATATTGCTGATTACTTACAAAGCACTAAATGGTTTAGCTCCCCAGTACTTGAGCGAGCTCTTAACGCATTATAGTCCTTCACGTCTATTGCGATCTCAAAATTCTGGCCAGTTGATAATACCTAGAATATCAAAATCGACTGCTGGCGGTAGATCCTTTTCCTATTTAGCACCAAAACTTTGGAACAATCTTCCTAACATGGTCCGGGAAGCAGATACAGTCTGTCAGTTTAAATCTAGACTAAAAACACATCTCTTTGGCTTAGCATACACATAACACATTATAGACTTCTATAATTCAATGTTAGGCTGCATAGATTAGATCAGCCGGAACCGGGAACACTTCCCATAATTCCTGATGTACTTTGTACATCATAAGAAGGATGGCGTCTACGCTAATATTAGTCTCTCTGTTTATCCCGAGGTTTACCGCAGACCGCCGGATCCAGGGCATATCCAGATCTGATGAAGGACCATCACATGGACACGACGACACGCATTATCAGGGCTGTGAAGGCCCATGGACACCTCACCACACTCATCTCCTCACCGGCCGGATGAACCAACCCAACCAGATGAACTGGATAATATCGTGAAAGTTCTGATCCCATCTGACTCCTGACATTATGCTGCCTAACTCATAATCATACACTGTTCATTCGTTGGCCAAAGGAGGACTGGCCCCCCGACTGAGCCTGGGTTCTCCCAAGGTTTTTTTCTCCATTTTGTCACCTGATGGAGTTTTGGTTCCTTGCCACTGTTGCCTTCGCCTTTTGGCTTGCTTAGTTGGGGACATTTAATTTTCAATTGAACAATACTATTACAACATTGTTTTCCTGTTATCTCTGTAAAGCTGCTTTGAAACAATTTGTATTGTAAAAAGCGCTATATAAATAAAGGTGACTTGACTTAACAAAGATACCTAAATAACTAATGCAGCCAAAAAGGAACTGAATCATAATGAAAATGAAACCAAAACTGAGCATAACTGTTACACCAAGTAATAGCAATAGTGGAGATCATATCACATACAGATGTGACCCAGTTGATGAGGATTTGTTTTAAAAAAAAAAAAAAAAACCTTTACCCATTCTGTAGAGCTATACTGACTCACATATTAAAAGTGAATACAGAAAATATGTGGGTTTTATTTTCAAAGGCACTGATGTTGCAGAATATCATTGAAGAGATGTTATATCTCTGGAGAGAAGAAAAGTTTCACTTAATATTTTTTATGAATAAACATTATTGTTAGAGTAAGACATTAAAGGATAATTCCGGTATTTAGCACTTTGAGTCTATTTTCTAGTTTGTTTTGGATGAACTAGAGTGGTGGACACAGAAATTTTGACGATGGGTCCTGTCTCGACTTTTTGACTTTTTTAGAATAGCCTCTGACCGCTTCAGAGTGGCTGTCTATGGGCATCCACAAACATGTCCGACAGAAACTGTATTTCACTACGCTACTTGTTTTGGAACATCAACGAACACCACTAACCACTCGGTGAGTTGCACAGTTTTGAAAACGAACGTTAAGGGTTGTTTTAAGGACATGTTTGTGCATGCCCATAGACAGCCACTCTGAAGCCGTCAGAGGCGATTCTAAAATAGTCAAAAAGTCGAGACAGGACCCATCGTCAAAATTTCTGTGTCCACCAATTCTAGTTTATCCAAAACAAACTAGAAAATAGACTCAAAGTGCTAAATAACGGAATTATCCTTTAAGAAATCAAACTCCTCCATGGAAGTCACATATACAACTATTTTACTACTCTCTAGTTTATAACAATCACAATTAACTGATGATTAATTCACAGCTATGTATAGCAGTGTATATGTATATATAGTAAATTAACGGTTTAAGAACAAATAACTAAGTGTTTTGAATTATATTTTTAAGAATGAAATAGGGTCACACTTTAGATTAGCGTCCAATTCACGCTATTAACAAACTATTAACTAAGACTTTTGCCTCAATAAACTCCTAATTAATGCTTATTAATATAGGTAGTTGTTATGTTGTACTGGGAAAGGGATGTAGAATAAGGCATTAAAATTTTCTTTAAGTACTAATAAACAGCTAATATCCTAAGAAATGAAGGACCTTGGGTTTTTCCAAAAATAGTAAACCTAACAATTGATAAAGATTTAGAAATAAACTGTGGTTAAGATATTATAAATAAATACTTATGCCTTTTAATAAACACTTACAATTGTCGTTTTACATCACATATTACAAAATAGTTGTCAAAACAGAAGTGAAACACAACTGTTTTGACATTATTGGTTTCTGGTGGAGGAAGACACTAAATGTTACCACAAACTTCACATTATATACTCTATATTTCTCAGGCAGCTTTACTCACACTCCAACCACAGGAAAAATCTTGTCTGTTGAGAGTTTTATCATCTACATTCACTATTTCTGTGGTTAAACTGTGTTAAATACATGAATACACATCAAGAAAAACTGGTTTGAAGGACCAATACAAAGACAAAATCTGCAATTCTTATAATTCTGTATTAACTTTGATTACCAGTAATTTGACCCAGACTGACTCATAGGGGAAATAAGATTTACTCACACATTTACAGTAAGCTACAATAGTTCATAATGTATTTCTTATTCGCGTCCCATCAACATATAACATGAGGGAACATAGCATTTTTGCACAAACATAACTATATTCTTAAAAATAAAGGTTATTTACTGCCCATGGAATCCTTCCATTGCACAAAGTTTTTTTTTATATCGTCGGAAAAAAGGGTTCTCTTACGAGAGTATCTCTCGTACTGCGTAATATCTTACGCTATGGGGAAAACCTCTTTTCCACGAGATATTGAAGCCAAAAATTATCCTTAATTTTGAATCAATGCAAAACGCTTTGCAGCAGCATGCAGAAATAGGCGAGAAGGCTTGCGTGCCTATTGGCTGTCCTGCTACAACAGCAGCAGCCTATCGAGAGAGGCCCTGCGTGACGTCTTACCCAATAGGAGCGATTCGCGCCCATTTCGTCACGTCCCGCCAGAAAGGGCGTGGCCTCGTCCTATAAATATAGCTCGACAGGCTGATACAAACTGATTTTCATCTCTTCAGCGAAGCGCACGCATCGCTGGATCCAGAGTGAGAAGCCGCGACGTCGACGCAAGCCTTCTGCCGGACGAACCTTCGCATCTGAAGCCGCTGGCCTCAACTCGCCGCCTTTAGTCGACGCTCCTGCAACGCTTTCCGGCATTTATATCCTTTAAAAACTTTGCTGAGAGTGTTTGCTTGCCGTCGCAACTCACACTTCTCTATATCTCTAAAAGAGCTGCGCCTTTTTCAAGATGCCATCTTCCTGTGGCTCGTACCGAGACCAACTCAGCGACGGGGACCGCCATGTCATCTGCGTTTCCTGCCTGGGTGAAGATCATGCGGCTCTCGCGCTCACCGAAAGCAGATGCCCTCATTAGCCGCGTTTCCACTGCCGAGCCAGGGCCGAGTCATGCTAGTGCGTGCCAGGGCCAGTCGCATTTCCACTGTCACTTCCGGGGCTTAATCGGGGCTTACTCAGGGCCAACGGCGGGATTTCTGGCCCGTCGAATACCTTGGGCCAAAGCGGGCCAGCTCGGGCTAGAGGCGTGCTCAAGGTAAAAGGCGGAGTTTATCGGTGTTATGGAACGTTATGATCTAAAGCAACTGTACATTTCACTTTTTTATATTGCGCAAAATAATCGCTGCTTGAAATGGAGAATCGCCTGTACTGGTCTGTCGAAGATAAAGCTCTTCAGAGCATTTGGGCAGAAGAAAGGGTACAACGTTAATTTGACTGCGTGTGAAGAAACGAGGACGTTACAAAATACATTGATGCTGAACTTTCTAAGCTAAGCATTCAGCGAGCAACGCTTCAAGTTCAGTAAAAAATAAAAAAGTTGAGGGCGCAGTATTGTACAAGGCGTTTAAAACGCACAATGGACAAAGCGGAGCTCAGAGAAGGATTTTTCCATAGTTCGACTTGATGAACGGTGTGCTGGGTCACCATCGGTGTGCTAGGTCACCGTCCCTCTGTTAGTGGTGACTCGCGAGACAATCGGGACTCTATTGCAGCCATGGCCGGTGAGTTAATATATGCTATCTTCCTAACTTAAAAAATAAATAAATTCATAATACGTTGAAATGGGTTGAAATGGGTTGGGTTGTATGACGTTTGATCCAGAAAGGCTGTTAGGGGCGGGGTTTAGGGCAGCGCTGTGGGGCTACTGGCAAGTGGAAACGCAAGCCCGGTGCTTGAGGCCCGAGGCCACTGGCTCGGCTCGGCTCGCTGTTAGCTCTGGCCCGGCCCTAGCCCGGCAGTGGAAACGCGGTTATTGTGAGCTAATGCAAGGCAAGGCAAGGCAAGGCAAGTTTATTTATATAGCACATTTCATACACAATGGTAATTCAAAGTGCTTTACATAGGAGAAAATAAAATAATCAAAACAAATAAGAATAAAACAGTTTAGAATCAAAAATAAAATAAAGTACAGTAAAAACAGTCGGACGAACAATGGCACAGTGCTCATTCAGTAAATGCACAGCTAAACAGAAGTGTTTTGAGTCTGGATTTGAATGTGACTACTGTAGGAGCACATCTGATCTCTTCTGGAAGCTGGTTCCAGCTGCGGCTGGCATAGTAGCTAAAAGCAGACTCACCATGCTCAGAGTGAACCATTGGTATTTCAAGCTGATGTAATCCTGATGATCTGAGTGATCTGTTGGGTTTATATTCAGTGAGCATATCTGCAATATATTGAGGTCCTAGCCCATTGAATGATTTATATACCAGTGATAATACTTTAAAATCAATCCTGAAGGACAAAGACCTGAGGACTGGTGTGATGTGTTAATATTTTCTGGTTCTGCTCAGAATCCGAGCAGCAGCGTTCTCTATGAGCTGCAACTGTCTTATGGTCTTTTTGGGAAGGCCAGTGAGGAGTCCATTACAGTAATCCACCCTGCTGGTGATGAAAGCATGCACAAGTTTCTCTACCCGATGACTGGAAACAAAGCATCTAATTCTTGCAATATTTTTCATATGATAGGATGCTGATTTAGTAATTGCTTTGACATGACTACTGAAACTAAGGTCTGACTCTAGAGACACACCAAGATTCCTGAATTGATTTTTAGTTGTTAGACCCCTAGCGTCAAGGTATGCATTCACCTTGAGAACTTCATCTTTGTTTCCAAACGCAAGTCTTGGAACGCCCCCTTCTCGGCTAGGATACGTACCTCCGCTTCAGCAGCGTTCTCCACCGTGGACAGTGCGAAAGACAGAGGGTATATTTTTCTTCCACCCGTGGAAGCAGCGGTAGCTTCCCATCTCTGCCCGCCCTCCGCTGGACAGCTCCCTCCGCTTGATCTGGCATCCTAGCCCGGAACTTTGGTCCCTACATGCATGGGCCATCAATGGGTACCCGCTAATCTCCCGGAGGGATTTTTAAACACGATCACGCAGGCTAGAGCCCCGTCTACTAGACGGCTCTATTTCTCGAAGTGGTCCGTGTTCTCTACCTGGTGTCAAGCTCAGGGCTTTTCACCCGTAGACTGCGGGGTTACGGATGTACTTTCCTTCCTTCAAGAGCTGCTGGATAAGGGCAGAACCCCATCCACGCTCAAAGTGTACGTGGCGGCCATGACAACGTTTGCGAAACCTATGTCCGGCCAGTCACTGGGGGAAAACGACCTAGTCGTGCGATTCCTCAGGGGTGCTCGGAGGCTGAACCCCCCCAGACCCCCGTCAGTCCCGATGTGGGACCTTTCTACGGTCTTGGAAGCCATGAAAGGTGCCCCATTCGACCCAATACATCTGTCAGACATGAAACATCTGTCTTTCAAAACGGTGTTCCTTATGGCTCTCGCTTCAGTGAAGCGAATAGGGGACTTACAAGCGCTCTCTGTGAGCGCACCGTGTATGGAGTTTGGGCCTAATGACTCAAAGGTCATACTCAAACCACGGCACGGGTGTGTGCCAAAATCCCTCAGCACACCGTTCAGGGCCCAGGTTATTTCCCTGTCCGCCCATCTGGCTCACAATGAGGAGGAGGACGCGAGTCTCCTTTGCCCCATCAGGGCACTAAGAGCTTATGTGTCCCGCTCGTCTGTTTTTAGACAGACTGAGCAGCTCTTTGTTTTATTCGGCGGACGTTCTAAGGGACTAGCCGCATCAAAACAGAGCCTATCCAGATGGATAGTCGACGCGATAGCACTGGCTTATACTTCTAAGGGCCTGCAGCGTCCTTTGAGTGTCAGAGCGCACTCCACGAGAGGCGTGGCCTCATCGTGGGCGTGATCTAGTGAGATTACCTTGCAAGATATCTGTACAGCGGCAGGCTGGGCCTCGCCGTCTACATTTATAAGGTTTTATAACCTAGAGGTTCCCGCCTTACAAGCCAAGCTTCTGTCGGTTTAGAATTCAGTGCTATCTGCCCCGCTGCGCCGGCCCAGATGCGGAGTTTTGCCTATGCATCGCTCACTGACTGATGATTCAGCTCTGTGAGTGTTGAAACCCTTTGGGCCACCCAGTTTAGGCTGAATCGCTCCCATTGGGTAAGACGTCACGCAGGGCCTCTCTCGATAGGCTGCTGCTGCTGCTGTTGCCACAGGACAGCCAATAGGCACGCAAGCCGTCTTGCCTATGTCTGCATGCTGCTGCAAATCGTTTTGCATTGATTCAAAATTAAGGATAATGTTTGGCTTCAATATCTTGTGGAAAAGAGGTTTTCCCCATAGCGTAAGATAATGCAGTACTCGTTCCCTCTCTAGAGAGAACCGAGGTTACGTTAGTAACTGAGTACGTACTTTGAAGAAGAAGATTTGAATAACCCCCTGCAAAACCCCCTGCAAAAAAACCACACTGAACCTTACTGAAACTGTGGCCTTTGCATGACCTCATTTTTAAGTGGAAACAGGAAATAGATGCAGAGAGACAGAGAAGAAGCTGACAGAAACTCTGCAGGTACACGTAGGCCACGTAGCAAACGTGTTGTCAAGAAGTTTTAACACAAAGAAATCAACAATCTGTGTTTCATTCGTTCAGTGATTTTTGATTTGATATTGAAAGTAGAACAATGAGAAAACAGTTCCTTTTTCGCTTTTTCATTTTTTCCAAAAAATCTAATAATCAAACTGTTTATCCATGTTTCTAGCTGAGGATGGAAAAACTAAAAATCAAGTTAAATTCTTGTTTGTTGTTAATTTTTTTGTTTGTTTAAAAAAAAAGAAACTGTTTTCTATTTTTTCTACGTTCAGTATTAAATCAAAAAACGACTAAATGAATGATAGACAGATTGTGGGCAATAACTTTTTGGACTTTAGCTTATTCACTATATCCCCCAGAGTTAGATAAGTCCATACATACCTTTTTCTGCATAGGAGGATAGTTGATGAATGACGTTGAATTGGTGGTTCATGTTAGCAGATGATAAAGCCAGGACACATTGCATGAATCAAATTATATTTATTTTGTTTTCAATTATCAATTTGCTTTGATATTCTGTACATCTTTTTACATGCCTTTTTAAAAATGTTTGTGAATCATGTTTTTATATATCTGCTTAATAAATACATTAAGTGACTTCTCTGTTTCTGTACTAATGGCATCCACAAAGACCCTTTAAGTACACATAAATGGGCAAAGATACATCAAACTTTTAAAATAAACGACCAAATACCCTCATTTCTACACGTGTCAATATTAAATGATGACAATAAGGCACAGTCGTATTTAACAAGTTACCACATCTTGTGACATTATAAAGTAATGTACAATTTTTTTCTTGCACAACCTATAAAAACTTAAAATATGCTGAAAATAGCAAGCTAACATTAACTATGAGAGCTGCTTTTCAGGTAAAATAGCTTGAACTTTATGTACAATAGTAATCAACTTAGCATAGGCTTCGAACACGAAAACTAAATCAGATGTATCAACGTTGTTTATCGCAGATAGTTTGTCCAAATAACGTTATTTGGCAGTGGCATTTAGATTATCCCGGTAGAGTCCCTTCTCTTTTTCTTTAAACATCTCCATTTCTTCCGTTTCTCTTCAATTTTACCTCATTTAGCCAAACACCCACTATTATACCGAAGGTAAACAGATCGTGCCTGTAAAGATGGCGCCCACGTCCCATAATGCAACACGGCGTGACGTACCTCCACATTCCCTATATATGATATCTAGGCGTGTTCCACGAACCATACCTTAAGACGCTGCTTAAAAGAGAACTCCGGTCAATTTTAACATTGAGCTCATTTTTTTGTACATTTGGAGTGCTGTCAGTACAGACAAAAACGACAAAAATCTGTGTTTCCTACACCGTGTTATCCTCTTTTTAAAATTAAACGGGGCAAGTTCTAATCCTGCCCTAGCCTCTTAACATCCTTGATTTGTCATTGTAAGTGCACAGCCAAGCGAGTGGTGTTATTAAGAGTGAACACGGTGAATCTGACTGCAGTAAATGTGAAAGATATGAATAAAAATGATGTTTATTCAGCCAGCTCACATACCTGTGCTTTCTTCCTGTTTTCGGTCGAAGTCCACAGTAGTCAATTGTCGAGTTCGCGCGCGCGATCATTGGTAACTAGATAACTAAGGATCGCGCGCGCGAACTCGACAATTGAGTTAAGTTTACTTGACAACTCGACAAGTTTAGAACTTGCCCCGTTTAAGTCAACAGGGTGCACATTTTAAAAAGAGGATAACACGGTGTAGGAAACACTGATTTTTGTCATTGTTCTCTGTACTGACAGCACTCCAAATTTACAAAAAAATGAGCTCAATGTTAAAATTGACTGGAGTTCTTCTTTAAGATATACCTTCTTACGTGCGACGTTACCAGGTGCTGTCCATGGCGATGGTGTTGAATTGGATGATATCGATGGCTCGAGAATCAATTATTCACTCGTATCGCGCAGGCGCTGCTTCATATTTTTAAAACAGGCTACCTACGTTCTTAAAAATAAAGATTATTTATTGGTCATTGAACCCTCCCTTTGCACAAAGGTTTTTTTTTATATAGTGGAAAAAGTGTTCCTTGAAAAAAACGTAGGCAACACACTAGCTATGTTTCCATCCACACGTTTTAATTGATATCCGCATTAAGTGATATCGAATGAAAAATGCCTTATGGAAACAGTACAATTCGATTGAATTTCATTAAAATCGACTCAAATGAAATACGATTGGTCTCATCGGATTTTATCTTGATCGATATACGGCTTATGCGATAAACGCTGATGGAAACTTTATTATGATGCGATCCATTTTGCCTAGCAAAACTTTGTTCGCAAATGTTGGCTTGAATGTTGTGCAGTTTGGTGAGAAAATGAATGGAAACACCTTAACATGTCTCAAATCAATTCAATATACCAATTTGATCGCAAAACAGCATGTGACGTCATTACACACCCGCTTTAAAGCCGTTTGATGGAAACACACTTTCACCAGCTTTATTCGCATGAGTTTTTTTACCGAACTTCAGATAATTCGATTGACAAGTGATGGAAACATGGCTACTGAAAATGTGGCTTTAGCATGTGAGCTCTAACTAAAGAGAACGGAAACTGAAAGAGAACCAGATGCGAAGGACAGAGAAGAAGTTGACTGCAGGTCTTATCAAGAAATTTTAACATAAAGATATCTATCTTTAAGAGCTGAAATTATTACTTGGAATGAGACTGTGTTCTTAATAAGTAGATGTTATAGTTATATTATATATTATATGTTACATTTATGCATTTATTATTTAAAGGGTCATTCCACCCATTTCAACATTAATCTTTATTGAAAGTGGCTCATATATGTAGTCGAAATGTAAAAGAAATTTTGAATTTGGTGCCATCTTGACCGAGAAAAGACAGAAAATAACTGAAGGGCGCATTTGTATGTAAGACAACAACTCCCACAATGCACCACATTGCACAGCTCCTCAAGCCACTCCCACTAATCCAGAACAGCGCAAACATCAGAGAAATCACTCTTCCTTCTACAAGGCTAACGTTAGCTGCCAAAAGAGTTTGAAATTCATTTCACACAAAATGTCTAGTCATACTTGCCAACCTTGAGACCTCAGAATTCGGTAGATATTCAGGGGGGGGGGGGGGGGGGGGGGGGGGGGGGGGTCGTATATCACAAACGCAACTTTTTTTTGTACAATATTTTTTGTATCTACATATATTTTGTATAATAGAGAGCAATTTTCACTGACAGCAGCCACGAATTATATATATCACAATCATATATCACGAACGCAAATTTTTTTGTACAATATTTTTTGTGTGTGTGTGTATATATATATATATATATATATATATATATATATATATATATATATATATATATATATATATATATATATATATTGTATAATAGAGAGCTATTTTCACTGACAGGAGCCACGAATTACTTACAAGAGAAGTGTAAATACAAAATGCCTACTTTATCCGTGTTTCTGCTTGTGCTTTCATCACACATCAGTCAGGGCTCTCAAGTGTCACGCATTGAGCGTGACAGTCACTCATTTCGGTCTTTTGTCACGCTCTCCCGCCACACATTGTATTTCTCACGCTGAAAAACTATTTGTAATATATTTAATATGCCGCAGCGCCCAAAACTCTGGCCGCGCCGCTCTCACTGTGGAACCGGCAGGAATCAAGCGCGTCTTCTCTGGTGTTGTTCGTGTTGTTAGCCAATCAAAAAATGTCACTCTCGCACCCGCACTCGGAAATCGGGAGAAATTCGGGAGAAAGGTCGGTCCGGGAGATTTTCAGGAGGGGCTTTGTAATTCGGGAGTCTCCCGGAAAAATCGGGAGGGTTGGCATGTATGTGTCTAGTTAGTTGGCTGTGGCGAGCAGGACGAGGGCGAGGGACATGAGAGGACGGCGCGAGTCATAATGAATGACACCTGTGAGACGCAGCGGTCTTATATCTCTCACGGAGGAGAGCGGAGGCATAAAAGGAACAGGCCTGATGTTATGTTATGTTTTGTTTCTGTTGTGTGTGGCCAGCTGGCTTAAACTTTTGTTTTGTATTTGTTTATTTGACTATTAAAATGTTTAAATGTTCGCCGGTTCCCGCCTCCTCTTACCACAACAACGAACCCGTTACATTGGCAAACTCATTAGCGAATTACTCCTCGTTTGTATTTCTTTCTATATGGTGAATTATTGCATGATACCTGGATGTTCAGTCAGAACATATGCGGTGCGAAACTAGGACGGTTCACATCACAACACAAACGTCCGTGTGCTCGTCTGATTTTGTCCAGGAGAAATTGCCATCGTTGAAATTCTCTGCAGCAGAGCAGACGGTCTCTTATCTGTGTCCGAAGCGCACAGCGACAGCACAGGCACCAGCAGTCCGCCTCAGCTCGAGCCAGCCCGGGCTCAGTCCGCGACAGGCAGCCGCCTCCTGTTCCTCCATCAGCCTCAGCTGCTCTTCACTATACTGCGGCTCGTAAAGATAGCCACGAACATCGGATTCGAGCAGCAGAATTTCAAAATCCTCTTCTTCCATATTATGTTTAGTTTATTCCGTCATTGTCGTAACTTCCTATCTCCACAGCGCTTGTTAGCTTAGCTTATAAACAAGATGGCTGATATTGATTTCAGTATCTGCAAGTGAAATGATGATTTTTGCGTCATTGTAGGAGGAAGTGAAAAAGGTAAATAGTGGATTTCTCTCGTCTCAGGGGAAAATGAGAGAGTGTTGCACGACCATTCAATAGTATGACTGGGTTTCTAACAATGGAAAGCTTAATGCAAATGGGTGGAGTGTCCCTTTAATCTTTTTTCATGTCTCTTCTAAATATTTAACTCCTTCCACACCATTGATAATTTCCGGATTTCTGTTTTCACTGTTATATGGCAGGAGTACCGGATAATACTAAAATGTAAGTACTCTGAAAAGGAGAGTATAAAAATCGAGTGTCTGTAGTCCTCTCAAGGCTGCAATAAAGACAGCTACTCTTTCCATTCTGGACGAATACAATGATTGGCTGAGCGACTGTCACTCCCCCTCGCTACCATGGCTACTCATGCTCGCACCCGGTTGACTCGTTCATTTCGGAAGAGGAGAGGCACGTACCGGCCGGAAGCTAGGCAGTCTCACAATTATGACAGAGATTGCAGGAACTCAAGTATTGAACCAATAGTGCAAGTGGATCCCATTGTCGTAAATTACACCAAGTTTTTACTACTCGTGGATGGAGCTCTGGAGTTAAGTATGGTCTCTACAACCTCGGTTGAGAGACCAGAATCTATGGCCTTCCATTACCGCTCCCCAGCCTGTGAGAGAAGCATCTGTCGAGAGCGAAACTCGATGGCAAAGAGCTCCTAACACTGACCCTGGGATAGAAACCAAGGTTTCCTCCATATAACCAAGGCACGGACACACCGCCGTGTTATCTTGATCATATGGAGTGGGTTCCCCCTCGGGGAAAACCCCTTGGTCTTGAGCCACCACTGTAAAAGCCTCATGTACAGCAGGCCAAGCGGTATAATGTTGGACGTGGCTGCCATCAGACCCAGTTTTACAGTGAGTGACTGGCCTAGCCTTATCTCTTTTACAACTGTGAGGATTGAGACGACACGAGCAGGTAAGAGCACGGCCCTCATTGTCACTGAATCCCACACGACACCAGTAAAGGTGGTTCTCTGTGCTGGAGAAAGTACACTTATTTGGCATTCAATCTCAACCCCAATTTATTCATGTCCGAGAGAACGACATCTCGATGACGAACCGCCAATTGTTCCGACTCTGCTAGGACAAGCCAGTCGTCTATGTAGTTCAGAATACTTATGCTCTGCAGTCTGAGTGGAGCTAGCGGCACCTACGCATTTCGTGAACTAGAACTAGATGATAGATAGATAGAACTAGACCGAATGGAAGAACCCGATACTGGACATAGCTTCTTTCGCTAATAGTGCTTTCACTTCTTGTTCCATCACCAAGGGTGGGGCCCGTCTCAAACCCCGCTGTGAGATCCATTTGCGATCCCCACGTCAAGAGCTTCCGTGTTGCCTCGGAAGCAGCGGGCCAGAACCGCAGGGACCGCTCACTTGAACACCCTCCTCAAAGTGTGACAAGCTAGAGCGGAGCGTGCGAAGCAAAGCATGCTCCATGACGTCACCCACCCGTGACGTTCACTCTCGCCATGGGACCAGTTGACACATATGCTTCAGACGCAATCACGCAGGGGCGTTCCCAAAGCATCGAGAGTTCCCTCGAAAGGGAACTCAGTTTTTCATTTTATTACCTCAGTTTAATATCACTGATGTCACATTTAAATCTTTAAGTTTACTAACCCTATTTATTTAGCCTACAGTAACTCGAATTTACTGAGTTTAGAAAAGCAAAACAGACACTTTTGACACTTTGGAAACATTATCATGGAATTTCAGATTTGATCAGATTAATTTAATTTTAACCAAATGAGGGTCTGTATGGGTGGATTTGCATGTGAATGTGTTTGTTTTATGATGGTGATGGTGAATGATTCTGTGGATTGGACATTAAGAAAAACTAAAATGAGTGTTTTTGAAGGTTTTACCTATATAAAAATCTTGTCAAAACCTTTTTTAGATGTGAAGAAAATCATGAGAGATTGTGTGTTAGCCAAACTTTAATAACATGGCAATCACCTTTTATTTTTATTTTTTTAGCATACTGTTGGCTAATAAGTACTGTAAATAAATGATGCAATTGCAATTTGTTCTGCTGAACTGAATTTGAACTGAAACAGGATGCAGAATTGCAATTGGAATTTGATTGTAAGGGAAAACAATTACATTTTTTTTACAATCACCAGGTTGCATTTGTCAAGGTCACTTTTTCAATAGCCTACTCTGAGCACAATGGAGGTTTGTGTGGGTTAAACTGTGGGTCATTTATCATTGCTTTGACACAAAATTCATTCTATGACCGCATCTTTCAAATTAAATGAACTGTTTTCTCACTCATACACTGGAAACACTCATACACACTCAACTACTGCCAAAACTCTATGTACTACTGGCCAATTTGCATGTTAACATACTCTTCAAAAGTTCACAATAACCTAATTCATAACTGAATAATATACAGCAATCTGCTAATTTCTACAATAATACTGTTCTGAAATATATTCTAAATCTAAAAAATGAAATACTATCAAAACAATTAGTTTTTCACTTTCATTAGCATCTATACAAAAGGGGGAAACTTAATAATAATTTGTACTGTAATGCAAACATGGACTAAGATTATCTGAGGGTTCTCTGTCCAGCTGTATATTGTAATAGTTGTCTATGCCGGTGTTATTTTATCTCACAAAAAATTGTATTCACGGAAAGTCGAAGTGCCAGAATAAAAACAGAGAAAGGTGTTTTCTCTATGACAATAAAGAGAAAACAGAAAGTAAACCTGTCATGGCAACGCCCACTTAAAATAACTGGTTTGATCTGGAGAGGAGGTTTACTTTTTTGTTCTGCTTGCAGATTTCACAAATAATTTAAACCTCCACAAGGGACTTTTTAAAAGCTTGTTTGTAAGTATATTTTAATTATTTTAGTATCTTTTTTTTAAGTTACATTGATTCAAAACATATTAAATCACTACTGAGAAAGGTTGTGAAAATAAAAATCTTCAGACAACAATCTGCCACTGCCAGATTACAATTAAACTAAAAATTATATTGAACAACAGTGTAATTCAGATTTCAGACCCACTTTATGTCTTTAACAATAGCATTGTAATTGATCATTTGATTAAATGCATTTATTGTTACGTACATTTTTTATATTGTACTTATATTTTAAAAAATCCTGCTACATCTGTAATTCATTTCTGTGCTCCTACAGTAGTCACATTCAAATCCAGACTCAAAACACTTCTGTTTAGCTGTGCATTTACTGAATGAGCACTGTGCCACTGTTCGTCCGACTGTTTTTACTGTACTTTATTTTATTTTTGATTCTAAACTGTTTTAATTATTCCTATTTGTTTTGATTATTTTATTTTCTCCTATGTAAAGCACTTTGAATTACCATTGTGTATGAAATGTGCTATATAAATAAACTTCACTGTAAAAAAATTTACGTAAAATCAACAGTAACTTACTGGCAACAAATATCCAGCAAGCTTCAGTATTTTATTCCACGGTAAAATTACTGTAAATCTGACTACAGTAGTTCACAGCATACTGTATAATAACTTACAGTATATTTATACTGTAAAATGAATTACAGTTGTTGTTTTTGCACTGTATTTTAAAATACTGTAAAATTACTTTGCAGTATAATTAATTACGGTAATTTTTATATTCACATTATATACTCATATATATACACAACATATTATAACTAACTACAATCTGTTACACGCTTAAAAAAATAATTAAATATAAAGGCTTGTATGCAAAAAAATGTTTCACACAGTTATATTAGATGTCACGTCAATTATGACAACACTCAGAAGTCCGTTTAAAAACTTTTATTAAAATTGAATTCATTAAACTGTAAAACCACTCTCCAGACTAGGCAGGGCCAATGCAGATCCCAGATTGTTGCTGCCTATAACAAAACACAAAAATTGACAGACATCAATATGATAAACAGCTTTCATTTAATTTACAGTATATGGAACCACAATACATTCAACCAGGAGATGTGCCAATACTTAATATTTTTAAATGAGAATAAAACTATGTGATGGGGAGTACATTTTTGGGTGTACTATCCTTTTAAACTTAATTCTAAGATCTTGATCTCCTTGATCCATGTTACAAAGCTAAAATCACACTCATTTTTATGCATTTTAATGTGTTCTTCAATAGCTGAACATTGTATATGAACAATAGTAGCTACTTACCTCTGTATTAACCGAAAAAGCAATACCCATCAGCACTCTATGTCGAAGAACTGTACATACACGCTGAAAAAAAATATATATAAAAAACAATATTAATTTAAAATATGCATAGCTTACTATAGTGTATAACGAAACAACCTGAGTGGAATTTATTTTACTTGATAAACAATAATAATAGCCTATTAAGTGAATCATTGAACATCATTACATTGTTCTTTTATAAGATTTATTTATTTATTATTTGGGCATTTAACACTTAATTGAACACATAATTACATTAAAGATGACTGTGAATAGTATACATACAGTAGGTGCAAATCCGTGTATGCTATCAGGCCAATAAGTATATCTGTGCCGTTATGCTAACTAACACAGACATTAATGGTAATTTTAGAGTGGTTCAAAAAGGATTTTATCATAACATGATTTTGTAGAAATTAAACCTATTAAAATTAGGCCTACCTATTAAAATTAATTTGAGATCGCTTGTGGTCCTAACTGAGACCCGATTTCGAGGTAAATAATATATTTAAATAATATGAGAAGCACCCAAGCCAAAGTGACAAAAACGGGTATTTTAATGGCCATTTTCGTGAATAACAAACGAATATCAAATATACAACTAAATTTACCGCAGTCCGCTGGCAGTGGCTGTATCCAGACATAAATAAACTCGTTAGTGCGCTTGAAGAAATTAATGAAAACGAATGAGCTAAATCGAACCCTGTGGACGCGAATTCATTCGGCGCGACTTTCACTGCCTGTCTATTCAATTTAAGTGTGCATCGGTTGTACTCACGTTATAAATGTATAATATGACTGAAAACGTTGTGGTTGTCTCTTCAAGACGTGGATAACATAACTTCGGTCGAGCCTTGTAGGCGTAAGTTAGGCGCGTATGAGGCCTCGATCGCGAAATGCCACACGCACACGGTTACACACAAATGTTCAGAAAGAAGATAATTTCGATTACTTTGTTCTAAACTTGAAATTCTTAACTAATATTAACAGCAAACCTTGTGATATTTGGCTAACTGGCTAGAATGTTTGCGTTAAAAAGCTAGCTACTTATCAAACTCACCATCGATTAATGGTAAAACGAATATCTTCACATTTGGGGGTAAACATTTAGAAATACACATCTTAAAGATATTAAATAAAATTTTACATCTCACCTGGCTGGTTCTTGCTGGTAGTGACCCGTCCTCAAGGTTCAGGATGAAATGGAAAATTCGAGTGATGGACGGCTGACGGTTTGGATGATTGGTTGCCAGGTGTAGCCTACATCCCATCATGGGAATTGATTTTTTATCTATTTTACCTAGCCTATATTATTGATTATTGGATGGGACTACATCTCCCACCCCAGAAATTGAAGGATATAACCTATGAGATTAGTTGGGTTTGTGACATAATCTGGCAACCATAAAGACACGCAATTAATAAACACCCACATAAAATATTTAACTTTTTTTAACTATATGCTAAATGCCTTAATATATGGGTTACCTTGTGAAACTATGTGTTATAAAATTCCTAAGCTTAAATAAACCAAAAAACGTCCTCTGTCGGGCTTGTCTGTTGGAATATTACAGTCATCAATTTAACAGTAATATAGGGATTACTGTAATTATTTTCCCACTCTGTTTCCCCCCATGAATAGCATAAATTGACAGTTACTTTCCTGTAAATAGTTCTACAGTAAGACAAAGCTGGAAATACATCAATAATACTGTAAATCTATAAAAATTTACAGCAAATTACTGTAAACTGTTTCTACGGTAAACTTTCACTGATAATACAGCAAAAATACTGTTAAAACAACAGAAATCATTTACAGTGTTGCCTTGCCTTGCCTAATTACATTAATAATTACACTGCTGACCTTTCCCTTATCCCTTAACCCACCCACCAAACCTGTCCCTAACATTACCTGTATCCCATCTTAATAGTATAGCAAAAGTGTTTTGAGATGCAACCTCAACAAAATAAGCACATTGTACATAACTTTGATGCAAGTAGATAGCAGTTAATGACACCTAATATAAAGTGACACAGATTTCTTTCATTTCTAAATAAATAATCTTTTTAATGTATGTTTTATTCTATTTTAGAAAACAATGGACAATTACAGAAATATTGTGACCTTGATACTCGGATGCAACGAGAACTTCAAAGCAATTGAGTATTCTTCAAATTATAGACATTTCAATATGTCAAAACTTCAGATGGGAGACCTTATTCTTAGGAGAATACTTGGCACGGAGAAAAAGATTTACCATGCTGGAATTTTCTGTGGACAAAATGATGTCATTCAGTTTTCAGGTACAGAGCTCTTTAATCTCTCTCAATATTTCAGCCATAAAATTCTAGATATGTTCTTAATGAAATTTGCGAACAATTACATGGCTTGAGTTAATTGTACTCTGCCGGTTCTACAACCAATGAGCCTGCCGCTTTACTTTAAAATAGTTTGGTTCCGTGTTTGCTGTTTGCAGCGCGCTTAGTATAGTATAGAGACAAACACAAATGTAAAAAAAAAATGACACACCTCCCATTGTTTTACAATAATACTAAAGCCATCAAAACTATGCAACACAAATAATAGGAATTATGCAGTGACCAAAAAACAAATATTTGAGCTAAATATTTTTAGGTGTTTATCAACCCTGTTGCAAGCTGACGCTTAATGCTCAGCTTGGATCATGTGTGCCTTTATAGCCAATCACATGGCCTTCATGTCATGAAATGAGTGTACAGGGTTGAAAAACACTGATCAAGAACATTTTGCTCAGCTATGGCGTGTCTTTTAACAAAATGTCTTCCTTTTTGTGAATTTGTGTGCACATCATTTTACTTATTTGCAAATAAACTAATTATGTGTGTCAATATTTTCTACCACAATGAAACAATAGAATAATTTTCAGTATAATATATACATATATATATATATATTAAATATATAAACAATATAAAAAGTTTTAGTAAAATATCACCAACACATCCACAGCCTAGAATTATTTATTATTTTTACCTTGTGTTTTTCAGCCAGTTCGAACCAGCCTCCATTATGTTTTAACTGGTCAGTTTCACAGTGTCAATCATCATCACAACAAACTGGACAAGTGGACAAAGTAAGCGTGAAAAGATTCATCTCTGATCAGAAATGCATTGTTTACCGTTTGACGACTGGCCCCCCTCCAGACCTCCAGGAGAAGATTAACGATGCAATGGATGATAGCCGAGAATATCATTTGTTCAGCAATAACTGTTTGCATTTTGCGCTGAGACTGCTGGGGGTAAACAAATGAAAGTTTTATCAATTTTATAAGTAAACTTGTCATTGATCTTTGTAAAAAAAATACTAAACAAACTGTTAATTCTGCAGGGCACACCAGGCCCCATGCCAGAAAGGTATGCTGCAGTATCTCTTTGTTTTCCATCATTTAATTTGAATTTTATTACTTGTGGCACATTCTTCATTCAATGTCATGAACCGTCATCTATTGACAATTTTACAATTATTTTTGAGAAGTCCTAAAGGTAATATTTCATATCAGACGTCATCATTATTATATGAAATTAAACTCTTTTATCTTTTCTGCAGCCAGCCAATGGATGAAGGTGAGATCATATTGTCTTTCTGTGTTGGATAAAATGTATTTACATTAAACTACATTACACAGCATTACTGTTACACTACGTTATCTGATTGATCTTTTAATCCTTATTATTTTCTTCTAGATGAGAGAAGGAAACCAGAAGAGTTTCCAATGTTACCAACCCAAAATTAAAGAAAATGAAACATACATTGTATCTACGTACAATACTTACAACATGTAATCAAAGTAAATCTAACATTTGTAATGCCTACAACTGCTGACTTTGCTCTCGGAATATTTCATAAGAATTTTCATAAGAAAAGATTAACAATAGAAAATAGAATGTTTTCTTCACGTTCAATTTATATGTAGGCCTATAGCGTAAATAAATAAGAAAAAAAATCAGATCAGAATAAAAATGTAATTGTACAACATATACTTGATTCATATTGATTGAAAAAAAAGTATTGAGACTCTGTGCTTGGAAAATGTTTAAACAAACATTTCAGGCAAATAATATGTTTGATTAGATTGGAATGGGTGTGTTAAAACTGAACACACATACAGACCGTCTTACAAACATATGTGAGTGACTGACTGTCTGTATGTGTGAATGCCAATCAGGAGCACAGAAACTTACGATTAAAATCACAGCTTAAAGAGACACTGCACAGATGCAAGTAATTCACACATGCACAATCTCTCTCTCATTCATATTTATTCAAATAAGTGTAATCTTACCAAGTCAAACCACCTTAATTTCTATAGCACTTACAATAAAGATTGTTTCGAAGCAGCTTCAAGGTAATAAACAGGAAAACAACAGAATCAATTATCTTGAGCAAATACGACCAATAATTCAACTGTAAAGCAGCTCAAAATAGACAATAGTGTCATTATTAATCTCAAGTTAGTTCAGTATTGATTAAATTCAATAACTGTGTAAAGTATATTAATTCTAAAACAATTAATTCAGTGATACAGTTCCAGATACCCAAAATAACAAATTGTTCTCAGTGGGATAACCCAGAGCGAAATGTGCAATGCATGATTTTAGCTGTGTGTGTATTCTTATGCTGTTGACCTAAATAGTGAAATCAAACTAAATGTTTTTATTAGCATCAACTGTGTATATTTTCATTTTTTATCTAATTCTGAATACAATTTATTGGTATATTAATATCTAGAATGTGATATGTGTCTTGAGGTTTCACTGAGTGTGTGAATGCATTCTGGGTGTACATGCCTTACACAGAAAGTAAACATGTAATCTGTCTTATAAGGCAACATAGTTTTGCTGGTCAACACATTTTTTATAATTCTAATCTATATTCAGATTAGATCATAATCTATATTCATAATCTATGATGCCAAAAAGACTATCTTTGTTGGTTTGCAAGGGTTTAATATATCTGCTTCTAACACACCACATGTTGAGATCAGAACACCATTTTTGGCGTATAAATGGTACGAGAAATAACATTTGTGGTATAGATATGCACTTTCATGAGATTGTGTTGGATCTTTGAGTTATTGTTTTGTTAGGTAAAGTCCGAGAGTGTGAAGTCAGCTGTAAGGAATGTGAGGCAGTGTGTTAATCTCAGCCGCTTACACTCGCAGGATTATGATTACCGTGCGATTGATGGCTGTTTGAAGAGCGAGAAGCCCTTCATTACCAGCTTTGATGTTTTCATGACTAAAATGCTTAAACATTTAACTTCTCAAAGACTTAAAGAGGCAGAAAGCAGCCTGCAGGTGCTCGCGAAGACAAGCCCAAAAGCTCTCAGCACTCATGTTTTGATAGAGACCGGCATAAATCAACTGAGAACCAGAGCTGGACGAGATCCACGCCTTCATTCATACTCTCTGTGGAGAAACAGCGTTTGAACCTCCAGCTGGATAGAAATTAACTTTTCAATCAATTGAAAAATGTACTAGTCATAAATATTTCTTACCGGCCAATGAATGTGTTTTTCCTATGAATATACATCCAAGTTGATTGTACTTAAAACATTTAAGGCAGCAACTTATATATATATATATATATATATATATATATATATATATATTATATATATATATATATATATATATATATATATATATATATATATATATATATATATATATATATATATATTTATTATATATATATATTAGTATTAATCACATTGTAACATAGAAAAATGTATTTTTAATTATATATTTTTTTATAATATATGTAAAAAAGTTGCTGCCTTAATTTTTTTAAGTACAATCAACTTGGATGTTGAATATACATTGAGTTGAGCATGTATATATTGAGTTGACTCTTGTATAACTTAAAGTTTAAAACTTATTTAGTTAAAAAGCAATGTAAACTTATGTTTTTAAAAAAAATTTACTGTTGTTTTACTAATGTTTTTAATATTTAGTTACTTTATACATTTCAGTAAAAGTTATTTATTTAAAATGTAAAGCAATAATCTAATCAAAATATCATTGTATGAAAATGACAATCTGATTTAATGGGGGGCTGTTAGAAATCAGGCATTCATTTTGCAGTACCATATGTTAACGCTTTGGCGCACAAAAAACATTTGAGTTTGTCACCTGCTTGTTTATATTTATCTTGAGAACATCTCACTCCTTATCTCGTTCCTTCGTTCTGCATCTCCTGTCCTCTCTTGTCTCACCCCCTCCTTCCATCTGTCTTCCTGGCCCTGTTCTCCTCCTCTCAGGTTTTCCCGAGAGTTGCGTGCGATGGAAGGAAGGGGAGGAGGAGGGAATCTTTCATCAGCCTGCCCGAGCGACAGGGGGGTCAGACCGCTGAGAGAGGGATTGCTTTTCAAAAGACTATCTCTACATTTGTTTTCCCAGCTAAATTTCACTGCTGTTTTACAGAAGAGTAAAGAGTTTTCTTTTAAGAGAAAAGGGGGCTAGAGCGCCATCCGTCATGAAGGGTAATTTCAGAAAGGCCAATTTAGCTTTGATATCAGGAGTTTTCCTCCCTTCGTGACAGCTAAGGAAGATGGTATCTTAAACTTTCCCTCCCAAAATAGCTGTTCTCACACGCTCGGGGAAAATAGGCTGCTGAATCACACAAATTCACTGAGCCACATGATATTCGGAACGAATGTGAGTGATCTTGCTTCTAAAAAACAGTTCCATAAAATTAATATTGAGAATTTTCAAGCCAAAGCATAATTCTGCATTTCCATGCAACACGCGAGTAATGGCGTTTCTAAATGATTCTGTGTTGTTGAACTAATCGGTTGAATGAATGATTCAGTTATTCATTCATAAACACATCCACTCTTTTCCTGAATAAATCAGTGTTAAGACACTCAGCTGAATGAAATAATCACTGAATCATTCATTCAACTGATTCGTGCAACAACTCATTCAGAACAAAACCCTTTTCTGCATATATGAATGAATGATTCATGATTAGTTCCTGAATTAATCTGTGTTGTTGAATGAACATGTTGAATGAATTATTTAACAAATCAATAGGTCTGCATCCCTATTTAGAAATGCTGCCTTCGGAGGACGCATTACAAGGTGAAGGCATCAAGGCACGTCCGAAAAAAAATTTGAAAACTGTCTCCACTGATAAATAACACCCAAGCTAACTTGGAAATTAGGTCCGATGTCCAAAATCCTGAACCACTCCTTTAAACCATTAGACTATGGCCTGGTTTCACAGACAGGGCTTATTTAGCCAGGATTATGCCACCAAATACTGGTGTGCATCATGAGACAAAACAATGGCACTGACATATTTTAATATATGTCAGTGCAAGTTGTTTTCAGTAAAAAAAAGCTCAAACATGCACTTTAGTCTAGGTTTAAGCCTTGTCTATGAAACCGGGGGTATGTTAGATGCAAAGACTCAGGGGGTAGTCAGGATAGTCTGTTGAGTGAGAGCAATAATGCATGTGTGTGTTTTGTAACCTCATGGAAAAGAGATAAAGACTGTTTGTGTGTTTTTAGAGAGGTGACCTCAGAATTTTACAAGAGCTGTGAACCGCAAGGGCCAAATCTGGCATCATAAACCTTTAACTGTGATAGGTACAGACCACCACGAAGACCCTATACTGGCTTTCAGATGAGTGTCCTTGAACCCCATCCCTCTTTCTATTCCCTCTTCTGTCGGGTCACCGCTCCTTCTGTCTGTCTATTTTGTGGCCTGAGCCTTTCATGCAACCTCCAAACAGCCAGTGGGCGCTGTCTCCGGCATTCTTCATCACCATTGTTGCACATTCTGCTTGGTTTATCTTGTGCTTTAATATGTATGATTTCTTTAATATCTTGTGGATATTTTAACCCTCTGGGCCTCTTCGGTCAGAACTGGCCAAAAAATGTTACGGTTTAATTTTTTACATTTTTCGCTTCATCGGAATGGGATGACACTTGGTGACTTTTGTCACATTTGCTATGTGAACACACAAAAAAATCATGGACATGATTCAGATATATTAAAGGCCTTCACTAATCTGAAATATTAAAAATATATATTAATTTTAATGGAAAAAACAGCTCATACAAATTGTATAAATATTGCATATTATCATAAAATAATTTGAAATAATATATTAAAATATTATTGAACAAAAATATATTACATTGATTTTCCTGGGGGAAACATCTATGATTTTGGAATGTTGTTTTTTTTTTTAAGTCAAAAGTTAATATTTTTTCCATTTCTAAAAATGACTGGGGAAAATATCATAGCCCTAAGCAGGGGAAATATTATAGCCCACTTTTCATGATCCAAACAAATCATGATGGATGAAATCTAGTCCCTCCCACATCATTTCTAAATGAATACTCAACGTCACTGAGACAATATGGACGTTTTAAATGGAAATGAAAAAGCAAATTGAGAGATGATTCCACTATGAACAAGGAATGAAAAGAAAGAAAGAGGTGTGGGACACACATTACTGCCTCTGTCCGGTTCTTGGTGTTCTGAGGCTTTGGTGAGCTCTTAAAGAACAGAATCCTACAGTTTTTACAGGACATATCAGTCACACATCTTATTTTCCTATGGCTAACTCTCTCTATTTCCCCGTTTATCATGGGCTGGGCTGAAATCAGGCCACGCTTGTAATCCCGCCTGAATGAAGGTTAACTAGAGTCTTCACATGCCAAACGCTCTCGGCTTCGGCTTTAAATCTACGGCATGTAGAATCCATCAGCAGTTTCTTTAGCGCTTTCCCACAAATAAAATCTCAAAGATTCCACTCACAGACCGTTTCCAAACTGCTCTCGGCATAAACGCTTTTCCTCTCTCAGATTCAGACGTTAAAGTTTATTTGAAGGAAGCTGAATAAGAGAAAGCGAGGGGAATGGAAAGAAGGATAAAAGAATCTTTAATCAAAGAAAATAGCCCTGAAAAGTTGTAGCTTTGGCGATGCATTCAGAAACAAAGAGTAGATTATCTACTTCCTATATATTTAATTGGCCTATGAAATGTATTTTAATGACCCCATATTATCATCTCAATCACGAGTAAACAGCACTAAAAAGGTATAAAAATGCTCTGTTTTGGTGACGCATTTTGATCTAATCATTCAAACCAACCACATAGAATCACATTGCATTTGTAGTGTAAACACTATGCTAAATTTAACGATTTTAAACTTTACAAGTGAACTGATTCACAGTTTTGTAAACAAATCTGTCACTGTGAATCAGTTAGTTGAACTGCATGGCCATTTTTAATGCGTATCTGTCATTGTACTGAATCAATGACTCAAATAAAACACAGCTGCAACCCCAAATGTTTGCTTTAAAACTGTTTCCATTCCTTCTTGAAAAGAGGGCAGATGTTCCAAAAACTCTTTCTTCCTCCACCAACGAGAGAAATTAAGCTCTTTATGCATCAGTGAGTGTTTCCCGCAGCTTTAAGACGGATATCAAAAGATGGAGCACAAGTGGTTGGATGGAGGAAATGAAGGCTTTCCAACATCCATAGAAGATCTGCACTAACTTCCACAGAAGTTCTGAACACAACACTCGATGGGTGCTAAAAGAGCTTCAGAGGAAAGAGCTCTTGAGTTGATGGACAGGAGTTTATCCTGGGATAGAGATGTCTTCCTGTGAATATTTTAGTGGTATGATACTCCTCACTGAGCATTTACAGCGCTGTTTAAAACACAGCAGGAGCTCAGAAACTGAATTACAGCCAGCCAGACACATGCTAGACCTTAAAAAAAAGGTACTGAAGAAGTACCATTGTTCATTGATTGTATCAGATGGTAATATTAAGATAATGTAATACAAAAACTCCCATCACTGCCATGGTATTCTTGGAAGAATCATGGAGTAAAAAACATGGTACAGTACATGATTTATATATACACAATGGTAATTATTCAGGATTACATCAAAAAGTACCATGCTATCATGAAGAAGCATGTAAATACTGTACCATAGAGTAGTTTTTTGACATAGTAACAATTTTTTTTGGACATTTACTGTGGCAATACCAGGGTATTCATTGAATTACCACCATGTAAATACCCTACATTGGTATATAAATGTGGTAATCATTCAGCATCAAAATGACAAAATGTACCATGCTTTTACCATGTTTTTTGAACATGTACCATGGGATTTTTAGAAATACCAGAATACCATGTAAATATTATTTGTATTACCATGGAAGCATACATTTCAAAGTACCATAGTACCACTGTACCATTTTACCACCACAGGACTTTTTGTAAAGGTATATTTCTGGACATGTAACGTTAGCCTAGCTATGGTGCTATTTGTTGAATTACCTTGTACTGCAGTGTAAATAAGAGTAATTGCTTTTTTCATTTCTTTTTACTTAGAAATGTGTTGTGATCTTTATGGTTCTACTATGAATGATATGATAGTCATTTCCTACCATGTACCGCCAGAGTATTTTTTGTAAGACTTCTTTCATCAAATCGTCCTCGTCTCTATTTTTAGCCGTTGTCCTGCTATTCTGGAATTCATTGCTGACTGGCTTCTGCCGAGCGGAATCCTTTCAGGAATGTCTGGAACTTTCTCAAACCACTACAGAGAGAGAAAGCGAATGAAAGGTTGAGCCGTGGGGAGGGGGAGAGGAAAGAAGAAAGCAGATGTGTGTCTGTTCTTCTTCGGTTGTGGACTATACAGTAAGTCTGAATATGTGCGATCAGGTTTTCGTCTATGAGCTTATACGTATCTTGAATTGATTAGCGCGTGTGCGATGACTCGCCTTTCTCGGTGTGTGGTCCATTTAGCAAAGATAATCAGCTGTAATCTCTCACAGTTCCTGGATCAGTATTTCAGAATCAAAGAACAAGTTCAGGGTGAAATGGGTCAGGCTTTGCCTATACATTGTGGATACTAAATGCAAATAATTGTAGTGTAGAAAACAAATCCCTTCAGAATAGTGCTTTTGTCTTCCTACATCTCCACTTTTTTAAGATTTAAAAAGAATTAAGAAGACCTAATGACATCTCTGGCAAGTAAATGTAGTGAGTAGCTGATGCCTATTTGTTTTTAAGGTGCATTCTTTGAGTTTTTCTGCCATTTTGACAATGGGACTAGCTAGAAAGTTTATTACTGAACTAGACAGACGATTGAGACACATCCATTGTCTTTTAAACTCAGAAAATCAAGGACAACTGTATTTAGGTCTGTCTGGTTTGTGCAGAAGGTCTGCTAAATTTCGTTTTCTCTCTGGCACGCGGCAGAAATGGTCTCTTGTTCTGTTTCCTTGGGTCTTAGAGAGCAGCTCTGGATCAAATTAAATCTGGCAAAGACAGCTGTCTCTCCTTTATATATTTCTCCCTTCAGATCTTGTCTCTCTTGTTCATGTGCATTTTTCCATACTCTGGTCTTGTGTAAAATCTTTGACCTGCTTAAAGGGGTAGTTCATCCAAAAATGAGACTTCTGTCATATTTTACTCACACTCATATTGTTATAAACCTGTCTAACACAAAAGGGTATCCAAATCAGTGATCCAAATGGTTAATTGGTCTACTAAATATTAAATGCAGAATATTCCATGACTTATGCATGCAAGAATAAACCATTAATGCACTCAAATAAAGTAGACACAGATATCAGCTCCTTTGAAATGATCCGTTTATTGAGTTGGTTTTACACAGATTTGGTTCTGTGGTACAAAACACTGTTGGTTAGTGAGATATCCCCACCAAACAACAACCAAAGCAGCTGAATACACAACCAAAGCTTTACAACACAACCACAATGCACCCTCTTTCTGTTATTTGGCTCTTCCAGTTGTCTTTCAGTGTTTGTTTGCGTCTAAACACACACTCACACATGCACACTTTGTATGAGTGCTTTTAAATGAAATTAAATGGCTTCACCACCAATAAATATAGTATAAAAATGCAATTGTAATAATTGTATTATCAAAAAAATTAAACAAAAATCATAAAAGATAGCAAAGGCACTGAACGAAAAATACCTTGGCAGTCCAGGTTTTTCAAACTGATACCAAACCCCCAAAAAAGATTATGGCATTGACCAACAAAAGTAATTAACCATAATAAAATAATGCATAAATAACATAATACTAATATCCAGTCAAGTTTTCCTCTATGCTGACTTTTGACTAAAATGCACCAGGTATTTCCAGTTTGGCTGAAAGCATGTTTGCATTTGATTTGCTATGGCCGCCTCTCTTATAATCTCAGTTATGATGGCACTATGGTTAGCAATGGCACATTTGAGTGTATGCTCAACTTTGTCCTAAAATATTAAGACAAATAAGGTTGATAGTGAATATCTTGACACCAAATATTGGGTCAGATCAGCGAGGCGGCTTTTGAAATTTCTAACACATCAAATGACCCTGATAAAACTGCAGTAGTTGCGATCGATGGTCTGTTAATGCAAATGCTTTACATTAGCATTAGGACTGCATGTTTGCACTGAAAACCTGTAGAGATCAGAAGAGATCGTTGATTATACGCACAACATCCTTCTGTAAGGTAAATTAATAATAACGATATTTTGGAGAATCAAAAACAGAAGCGCAATAACATAAAAATACTAACATAGTATAATTTGATCACTGAATCCAGTTGACAATACAATGCAATACAGAAATGCAGTACGATAAGATACACATTAGGTGTGTCTATAATATCTACCCAGAACCTCCTTTGAACAAAATGCCTCCCATTATCTTTTTCAGTTGAAATTTTTGGTGCAAAATTTATTTTTTTATTCATGCTGATAGTATCTCTTTAGTCTAGTCATGTCTGACATTTCTCCCCTTAAACACCTTCTTTGGTACAAAATACTTCCCTTATCCTTTTATCTACTTTCTTCATCTCACTATTTCTACACTTGCACTAGTCTTTCTTCACATGCAGCAAAATACAAAGCTACGTCATACTTTCCAGTGAATAATTTGATGTCCCTCTTACTGGAAAAGTGTCCTCCATCCATAAAAGCCTTCATGAACACACCTTGTAAAATTCCTCTTTCTCTACTGCTACTTCACACTTCTAAAAACATTTAGACAACCGTCTTAAAACTAAAATTGCACTTTCCTTCGTCTTATATTCTGCAGGTAGACAACAAACAAAGGACTAAAGATTCTGGAACAATAAAGCTTCTGTCCCATTAAACCTACGACACAGGGAAGCTCTCTAGTCCAAACATGCCTTTAAAGAGCCTTTGGAATTTGCTGCCTCATCACAGCTTTGAAACTAATCGTTCTTCTTGTTTTTTTAGCCCTAACAGGAGTGTTTTGGGCATCAAAGTTCAACAGAGAACCAATAATCCGTTATTCTTAGAGCTGAGCAATTATGATCCCTAAGCATCAACAGATAAACACTGGGAGAGACAATGTTCCTACAGTCAAAAACCTTTGGAAATAGTCAAACAAGCTTGTCTTCTCCTGAAACATTCTTTAGAGCTGAGCTTGTGTCTGACAATTCTACCTTGTGTTAAACCTTGTTATGGTGAAGTTGTCCAGAAACCCCAAACAGTCACCTAACCCAATCAAGAAACCACAAGAGTATCATTCCAGAGAAACACATGCTACATGCACACATGTTCCTGTCAGGACTCAATCAGAAACAACTAATCCAGCACGCTGGAACTTTGAATTACCCAACAGGTTCTGGAAATAAAACTCCTTTTCAAGGTGATCACAGACTGACTATTCTTCTTCTTCCTTCTTCTTGAATAATGGACTGTAAAAAGCACCAGTCTCGTTAGTAGTGGGGCAAATTTAACCTTGCAGTCAGGTAGTTTTGTAGAGTAGGCTTTGTGTTCAGAGGTCCTGGGCCTCTTCTAAGCATTCAATACAAACTCAAAAATAAAATAACATAATTAAAATTGATAAAACGCTGTTCTGATGACAGCTTCCTCTGGCATTTCTCTCCACCTTAAGGAAATGACATACATAATTTAATTTGAATTTAAAAAAAAACAAACAAATAAAAAGGCACTTCTATAAGTCCATAGATATGATTCTACTCATAGGATCAATATGATTTTGATCGTTACATATGCAGTTTAAATGACATATCGCAATAACCGAGAAAGAAAAATAATTATATATGTCAGTTCCAATCAAGGACAAGGAGAGATTTGAGTTTTCTAATTCTTCCAGTACTGCCAGACCACACCAGTTTTATATCACTAAATCTACCAAAAATATTAATAAATAATACACAACAAAGTTCATTTGGAGCAAGACCCTGGTTTCTTTTCTTTTGGGAAGTAAAGACCACAAACGACATGTGCTCTGTGAGAGTTTTAAGGTGCTTGATAAACTCCGGTTGGCTCTTATTTTTGTTTCATCAAGGCTTCTGTTACATGATGCCTTATTATGATGCTAACTCACCTTTTACTTAATATGTAAACATTTAATTTAATTTTTTGCCTGTAGGGGGATAATGTCACGGAGTACCAACTTAACTTTTACTTACTTCAAAACCTTAAATCCCCCAAGGCTGTAGTTCCCCAAGTTGTATTTGATACAAATTTTGAATATGTATAAAATAGGGTATGGTTAAGGTAAGGAAAGATAGAGTATGATTAGGGTTAAGGGTTGGGAGTTAGGTTTAAGGTTTGGTTTTACACAACCTCCAATATCATCCCATTGAAAAAGGACTCACATTCATAGAATCCCAGTTTTGCACTGGTCGTCAACAACATGCCAATCAAACGCCTTCCACTTGCTCCTCCTCCATTCTTTCTAGGCCCCTATCCCTATGACAAGTTGTTGCTGATGTCCAGGGCTTGTTGGTACACCTGAGTCATATCATCAAGATCTCCTAACAGAGAGAAGCTGCTGTTATCCCCTGGAGAGCCCTGTGTTCCTCGACTGAATTTACCACTATGTAGGGGAGGAGCTGCCTGGAGACCTTTAAAGTTGGCCAGCTGAAGAAGGTTTTCTGCAGACACGCAGCCTCTGATGTTGGGGCGGGTTCTGGGTGGGGGCCAGTCAGCGCCGCTGAAGGAACTGTTGGTGATGGTGTCGCTATCCTCCCTTACAATACTGGATGGGCGACTCTGACTGCGGGATAAACCTGAATCGCCAGGTGCTGGTTCCCCAAGGACACTCATAGGAGGAGCGCCGCTATACGTAGAATACTTCCCGTTGCGTTTCAAGATGCCTTTTCTACCAACCGCTCGCTTTGGTGGTGAGCTGGCGGCGAGAGGTGTAATGTTGCCACCTAGCAGGTCAGAGGACTCACTGCGCTCTGGGGAAGAATAGTACCCTGATTCCCGTTGTTGGTTGTTCTTTAGGATTCCCTTCTTAGGAAGGATGGAAATCGTCTTGGTAGGAGAGTCACCTGTTAGCCTCTGCTCCTCTTCGTCTTCTTCACCCTCAGGCCCAGATTCCTTCTCTGGGGTTCCCGCACCGGACTCTATCTCCTCCAGACTTGGAGAGCGTTGCTCTTCAGAGGTTCTTGTCTTCAGGATACCCTTTGGTCTCTTGAGGCCCAGGATGTCCTCTCCATTACAGTGGGACACTCCAACATCATTCTCTTTCTTGCACTTTTTGGGCCGTTGACGGACAAGCAGGAATGTTCGGACCGGATGGCTTTAGTGGGTCGTGGCTCTGTCCGGTTCTGCCAGTCAATGAGACGAGCCAGCATGGGCGAGCCAGCATCCCTTTGCGATTCACAGTCACACACACTGGTCTTCCATCCCCAGTTTACCCACCAGTGATTGGCGATGTCTTCCACCGTGGCCCGCCGCTCAGGGTTGACCATTAGCATCCAGCGGATCAGGCCACGAGCATCTAAACAAAAGACCAAACCAGCTTCTTGTTTAGCATAATCAGAGACAAGTTTACTCGAATATACATTTCTCTATACAAAAGTCATTCTAAACATTGTCTAAAGAATTCAATAGTTCCAGTACCTGATGACTGGATGGTTCTCGGTACTCTCCATTGCTGATTTGCCGAATAAGATTTTTGTGGTCTCCTCCATCAAAAGGCATACTGCCATATACCAGCGTATACAGCAACACCCCCAGAGCCCAGCTGTCCACCTACAAATAATGGATGGCATTGATGTCAGTTGACTCTAAAAGAACATTGAGTTACTGCTAAATGTAGAATAAACAACACTTCAGACATCCTGTCATATGGAGGGGGGATAGAAATCACTTGACAAGACTGTGCTTTCATGCAAGAATCTATTTTTATAGCATGACTTTTTGGGCTTTTTAGGAAAGCAATTAGACCCTCCAGCAAGCAGGAACAGCATCAGATGGAACCAGTCTCCCGCTTTTGCTGGTTTCAGGGTGTTTTTTTAGCTTCAACGGCACGCTATATGCTATCAGTCTGCTTTGAAGCATTCTATTAGACAACACATCACCCTGAGCAGTCAGTTATGCAAGTCCTGTGGAGGGTGGAGTGAAAGGACAAGGTATGTAGGCTAGAAATCTCATGACCTCTCCAGCAGCCTGAATGGTTTTCCAGGTACTTGAGTTGTCAGTTCACGGGAAATCACTTCTGGACCTGAGTGATTGTTAGCTCAAGGTGGTCACCATGGCAAGATACTTTATTGATTTAATTGATTGCAAGGTTTGGCTTTTTGATTACATCCTCTTAATTGTAGTGTTTTCTCTAACCCTGAGGAAAATTGCAGCAAATTATTGCATGCTAAAGTCTATAAAGTACACTGAACTACTTCTATCTTAAAATGCCCTGGGCTGTATACCACAAGAAAGACACATGTAAAGCTCCAAAGAGCCTTTTAAATCTGACCCAGGATTGGCATGTATAATCAGAGATACTTGGAGAAAGAAACTCCAGCTGCGCTCCCTGTTCAGTAGGGAAGCACAAGCGTGTGTTTGCCTGATCCTAGGAGTCTGTGGAAGGATAATCCCATCAAAGAGCAGATCGAGGCTTCACTAACCACACAGACTGTCTCTGATAGATCACAGCCGCTCACAGTGGATTTCACACGCTAACATAATGAAACTGTGGGGTGTTTCATTTACAATGATGCAAACCTCAAGGGTTTATGCCTGTGCATCACGTCATGCAGGCCTGTAGTAAACCATTCCAGCATGTTATTATGACCCTGGAAAAAAGTTCAACATAAAGAGCAGCTTGTGTAGCTTTCTTTATCTGAGCATGCCTCACCTCTGGACCACAGTACGGTCTGCCGTTGACTATCTCTGGGGACGCGTAGAGTGGACTACCACAGAAGGTCTGGAGGAGCTTGTCTTTATGATACAGGTTGGACAACCCAAAATCAGCAATCTGTATGAACAACAAACAAGTTGTTCTGTTTTAGAGAACCAGTGCAGATAAAATTGTATTTTTCTGGTTTAGTAAGTGTTTGTTCCATTTAACGTTTCATCGTTTCATTCAACGCTCTGCTTATGTTTCATGAATGAAGCCATCATTTAAAATTTTTAAGTTCATTTTTAAGTTCACATTTACATTTAAATCCTACTAAAAACAGCATATTTTGTGTTCAATTTGGGATGCACTAATCCTAATGTGTTATACTATATATAGTATGTATGTGAACTAGGACATACTAACTGTTTCAGGACATACCTAACTTAAAAAACGTTCTCACCTTTATGTTACCGTTTTCATCCAGTAGCACATTTTCCAGTTTCAGGTCCCGGTGAACAACACCATTCTGTAAAGAAAACGTCAGAATACACTTTAGAGATTGGAGATAATATCATCATAGCCAACAGAATACGGCCAATTAACCAATGACATCTGTTCCACTAACACTATATCGAATTACAGTTCTGTTCAGACACCAGCTGATTGGAACATGATTGAGCAGTTAGTCCTTGTGTTTCCTTCAAAGTAACAAACAGCACACCCGGAAACCAAGTCACAAGGGGTTTGGGATCTGAGAGAGTGCATTACAGATGTCTGAGGACCATGAAAGTAGCATGTGTTCAGCATGCACAGCTTTTAGCAGATGGACTATAAATTGACAGTTTAACAGACTGCTTTCTTGTGTTGTCTGACGGACCCCACCCAAAAGTCCCCCCACATTGTGGTTGCCCATGGTGATGATGACTCATTACCCTCCCCTCTGGTGTCTGGGAGCTCCCCCTGCCCTGAAATATGACATCACGTCATCTTCAGCTGCAAACCAGCCCACCCAGTGCAGGTCCATGGAGACCTTGATTGACTCTGAGCAGTGCATCATGGGGGATCAGGACTGTCTCATTTGTTAGATGTGATGCAAAACTCGATCTGATCTAATCTGCCTAATTAGACAGTATTTTGATGATAAGGTATGTGAATGCAATCCCATAATGCATTGCAACGAGCCCAGTGACAAAAAAAAAACTCACCCAAAAATGGTGTCATACCAGAGAAACGTCAGTTATAAATATTCACTGTGTAGACCGGTTTAAAAAAAAATCTATTTACCATACCTTTTTTATCTAGTATTTGTTTGCCCTATGTATTTTTATGCATCAAGATAATTTAAAACTCTATTAAAATGAAAAGAAAAAGCCTGATTGTAAGAAACCGGAAAGACCTTATTCACGGAAATGTACAGTTGGCTGGTTTATTACTCCATCGACAGCTCTGAAATGTGTGACCCATGATGCAAAGCTGTTTCACATCAGTTGTCTGTTCCAAGATTCCTCCCAAACTGACAAGAGCCAAAAATAATAGACTCGCACTGCACAGCCCGATTTCATCGAATAACTGCGCGTGCAGCTCGGCAGGAACCCTGATGACACATGAGGCTCTCTTTGGAAAGAGAAAGGGATTGAGAAAGAGATCGAGTGGAAAAGAGAGAGATAAGCGAGGTGCGTACCTTATGGCAGTAGTGCACAGCAGAGACAATCTGCCTGAAGAAGTGTCGGGTCTCTCTCTCAGTCAGGCGTCTGCGTTCACTGATGTAGTCATAGAGTTCGCCTTTACTGGCGTATTCCATAACGATCACTATCTTGTCCTTATTTTCAAACACTATAAAACAAAACAACATCATGTTGAAAATCTTTGCATATGAAATGCATTATAAAATGTATATTTGTATACATCTATTACAATAAAGAAGGATATAATAATAAAAAACGGGATACATTTTGAGGCCAGCTGGTTATCGTGACCCATGTCTAGTTTAGGCCAAGGCTTCAATAAGGAGGCATCCAGTCAAAAATAACATGTACGGTGGCGCCTTGTTTCTTCAGAATGCAACCCACAATGAAAAAGTACAAGTAAAAAACTACAGGATGCATAACATTGAAAAGACTTTGTTTTGTAGTGGCGAGTATAGAAAGTTCATCAGTCACAGCAGAATCCACTAACGACCAGGAGAAGCCGAAAAATCCAGAGGAACAAACACAGCAAATTACAGTCCGACACAGCAGAAAGTGGCTGTTTCTGCAAAACCCCAAAAATCCTCGTACGGATCACCCCACCCAAGCGTTTGGCGCTGCCGCCGGCTCCTGTCACACATCCAGAATCGGTTCTCATCTTTTTACAGAATCTCTTGTGTCCGCCACCACTTTCAACAGAACAGCAGGCAATGTGAGCACAAGGCCTTCTGAGATTGTGCAAATACAGTTTAGAGAGAAAGGGTAACCGAGTTAACATATTTACTGTGTCACAGTCTTCTCAAAGTGCTAAATATTGAAGCTCGGCGACAAATTCTACAGTCATGTGAGAAAATCTGACAAATACACTGGCCTGTAGGAAAGGAAATTGCTCCTGATTCTCAGATGTTTCCCCTGAAAAAAAGAGTAAAGGCCATTGCACACTGAGTCCGAAATTTTCGTGTGCGTTTTTTTCATATTCGTGATTCGGTGGCTCTGAATTGTCAAAACACTATTCAAACACCATTCAAATTGCTTGTTTGGATGCAAAAAACGCAGAAAATCGAACCCGATCCGATTTTTTTTATGACGGACGAAAGTTTCGGAGGCAGTGTGCAAGCGTGATTGACATAACGTGAGGTCGTATTTATTTTTTAACGTGGAAAATTTCGGATGCGAATTTCGGACTCAGTGTGCAATGGCCTTAACACTTTAATTTGATAGTCTACTATATACATTCTACTAACTACTAATTTTGCAACTACATGTAAACTAACTCTCATTAGAGTATTAGTAGACTGTCTGCTTAATGTCTGCTAACACTTTATATTGATGGTCCATCAACAGAGATCCTACTGACTAAAAGTAACTTTGCAACTACATGTTAACAAGCAGTCATTAAAGGTGCCCTAGAATGTGAAATTGAATTTATCTTGGCATAGTTAAATAACAAGAGTTCAGTACATGGTCATGACATACAGTGAGTCTCAAACACCATTGTTTTCTCCTTATTTAAATCTCGTTTTTAAAAAACACCCCTGAAAAACAGGCGAATCTCCACATAATACCGAATGTGACGCAATAGTCGGGATCATTAATATGTAC
This sequence comes from Chrosomus eos, assembly GCA_036326025.1. Classification (NCBI taxonomy): domain Eukaryota; kingdom Metazoa; phylum Chordata; class Actinopteri; order Cypriniformes; family Leuciscidae; genus Chrosomus; species Chrosomus eos. The sequence continues at coordinate 23,458,945 of CM070842.1, forward strand.
GCCTCCAAAGATTTGCATATGCCAGCCCTCAATGCCAGGCACTGCGCAGCCGAGTCATCGAAACAAGCGAGGATCATAGGGAAAATGGCAGATCATGAAAATAAATGCTATGTTCCAGGCTGTGCAGGGGATGTGAGGACTTTTCATACCCTTCCCACAGAAAAGAAATGTCAACAGGCATGGTTGATGTTTATATATAATCGGATACCACAACAGTTTAATTCGAAGTTGTTAGTTTGCTCTGCCCATTTCACCACAGACTTATTTTCTAGCCTGGGACAATATCAAGCAGGCTTCTCTCAGCGAATAAATTATATTAAGAAAGCGATCAAAGAACAATCTTTCCACACAGCGCAAGTTTATCTGGACACTTGCCAAACTCGTTCTGAAATCAATGGCGCATGTTACACTGCACCACGAAGCTCTTACTGTATGTACATCATCGTGTTCGCATTGGTGAAAGCATTAGAGAGTGCAGAAACTGCGTTGCAATGAGAAAGATCTTCAATCTCGCGATCAACAGACTGTCATCTGCTCAATGCTCATCACGGCAACATTTTATGTGATTGAAATAGATTTAAATAGAGGTCGACCGATTCATCGGTTTTGCCGATTAATCGGCACCGATAGTTGATTGGTGAAACTATCGTTATCGGCAAAAATCCACACCGATAGTTTTTCCGGGTTGCATCTGTTGCTGGAGCGGCTGAGAAGTGCGCGCGGTCATTACACAGCACTAGCGCGCTGAAGAGACTGCTGGCATTATACAGAGCGAGAGCGGCCTCTAGAGGACAAATAATAAACTATCACTGGCTGAGTTGTTTACATTAACACGTGAGGCGCGTGCAGCACGGACCACGGAGAGAACACGCAGCAGAGAGAGCGCCGCTGACACTTCAGACTCGCATTTAAAACAGTCAGCGAAACGGTATGAATACATAACACTAAAGTATATATTGCCATATCATTATAAAGTAATTCTTATATTGACTAGATGCTGCATCAGCAAAGAAAGAACAGTAGTTTGCCGTCGAGGCTGTGAGGACTCTAACCTTACCTCAGTCAAGCGGTTTGTGACAAAACAATGTGACAAAAACACACGCAGACCTGACCCAAATGTTTTATGGCGCAATTGTTATCATCTATTTGCATTATTTTATATCCGGCTGGTCACTTTTATGCATTCATTAGCCGACGAAGTTGCATATTTAAAACTAGTGACGTGATTGCTTTCTCACCATTGATATGTTCATGCAGCCGACAGAAACATAAACAAATCATAAACGTGTTCAATTTAAGATCGTTTTAATCACTACAATACATCTTGTTATTTTAATTAGATAATTATCAAGTGTTCTAAAATAGAAGCAAATAAAGTGAGAGACTATATAGGCTAAATTACGTATACATTATACAGGTCTTTATTACATTTTAATGGCTATCTTTAAGCACGACTCTTTGGAATTATATGAAATGGTAGCACTTTACAATAAGATTCCATTTTTAGCATTAACTAAGATTAATACAAGTTGTAGAAGAATTATTCATTGTTAGTTTATTTCAATTTATTTTATTTACTAATGCATTTGAAATGGAGTTTTAATTCTTATTTTATTTGTTATTACCTTAATGTACTATGAACTAACATGAATGATAAAGTTATAATTGTATTGCTCATATTAATACATGCAGTAAAAACGTATATTGCATAGTACATAGTTCATGAAAGCTAGCTAATACATCCTTGTTTACAAATGGGACTTGCAACGTGTTACTTATGAAATGTTTCTAGGTTATAGCTTTGAAATCTGTAATATTTTAATGTTTAAAGGTTGTGTAGGTAAGACATTTATAAAAAACTTTTTTCCAAATTTGTTTAAACTTTTTTATATATATCAATGCATAATTAAAATCTAAGTGCTCTGAAAAAAAGAGTATAAAAATCGATTGACTCTAGACCGTTTAATCTGCATTAAACACAGCTCATTATTTCGAACCGGGACGAAACAACGGATTGGCCTAGGCGACTGTCACTCTCTCGCAACCATGGCAACCACCCCTTCGCCACAAAGGACCTGCCCTTTTGCGCGCACTCGTTTGGTTTGTGTAATTCAAGAGCGGAACCTAGGATTACCAAAACAATGGCAGAGAAAGTCCACATTTGCAGTTCACGAAGGCAACCCAGTCAAAAAAAGGAAGTCATTTACATTACAAGAAAAGGTAATGAACAAAAAGTTGTTGGATAAACAAAGAAATAAAACTCGGGTGAATATCGGCGAATACCCTCTTGCACGACCTCCTCTGCTTCGCCCTCGACCACGGTTCTGTCCTCGAGTTGACGATGTGGTACTTGTCTCGGGACTGTAGTCCTCATCAGAATCAACTATGCTTTCATCAAGCAAACTCTTACATGCAGAACATCATATATATGTTATAAATCTTACACGAAATTCATCTACATCACAGTGTAAATGATAGCAATGGAACAACGTGTATCACGCAACCTGTGTTTAGCTTTGCCTTATAGATAACTAGCTCGTTAGCGAATCAATAAATATATATTGTAAAGTTTACCAATATCAATATGCTAGTTTGATAGTGAGTAATAAAATACAACTTATTTGTTTAACTTCATAATGATAAAGTTAGATTTTTTTATTTACATGTGTGTCTGACATGATGTCACTACATGCACTCGTTCCTCTACTCTCCGCTCGTCTCAGGTAAATAATGCGTCTTCAGCTCAGCTGTCAGAGTTGCTCGTTCATGTGTTTTGGGGGTGTGGCTTTGGAAGGAGACCAGAAGGGAGGGGGTGAATGAATGGAAATAATGAGCTGTCTTTAAAACAGTCGTGAGAGGTCTACAGACACTCGATTTTTATACTTTCTTTTTCAGAGTACTTAGATTTTAATTATGCATTGATATATATAGAAAGTCTAAACAAATTTTGAATTTTTTTTTTATAAATGTCTTACCTACACAACCTTTAACTTATTTTCTGTATAAAGTTTTTATATATTAATATTTATATATTTATTTAATTTAGCACATTTCAGTTCAGCACTGTTTTATTGTGAGTATTATGTTTGTTTTTAATCCAGCATCCATTTAAAAAAATATCGGTTGAATTATCGGTTATCGGCATGTACGGTCAAACCTAAATATCGTTATCGGTAAAATCCACTATCGGTCGACCTCTAGATTTAAATACTTTATAAACATCTCACGATTCGTTAATCTCGATAGCTGTAATAGTAAAAACGTTTAATAGCTGTAGTAAAAGTATTCGAGAGAGTTTCACATGTAATACGTAGCTATGTCATATGCACGCATGTCAGCCAATCACAGTGGCCGGTTACACTGAATCCCACAGCGGACACGCCCCTTCAAACAGAGTGTTCAAATCAGAGGCTAAAATCAGGCTAGGAAAAATGCCTTTTATTTCTAAATTATGACTATTTTATTTTTTATCTAAAAAACATACTAACACTATAAGGGCAACCCAGGAAACATTATAAAATAATAAAATAACTCCATTCTAGGGCACCTTTAAAGTATTAGTAGACTGTCAGTTTAATATCTGCTAACACTTTATTTTTGATGTTCCCCAACAGACCTTCTACTGACTACAAGTAACATTGCAAGAACATGTCAATTTATTCTACAAACCCTAACCCTAATCTAACAGTCTACTAATACTCTAATGAGAGTAAGTTTACATGTAATTGCAAATGAATGCGAGTTTGTTGGAAAGTTATTCATAGATAGTAAAATGTCAAAGTGGACTATTGAAATAGTATAACCAAATCAACACTAGTAATTTCATATGTCTCACACTGTGCTCAGATTTGCCAAACAAGTCTGCAATCAAAAGTCAGAGGTTTCAATATGAGCTTGAGTTTTATTGTCTTATTGTATGTCAACAATTGTCTCAGTTGTGTGGAATTTTTGGAGAAACAATTGACACACTTTTGATACTTTAACCATAGCTCTAAATCTCCTGAGCAATTAAAGAGCAACCTCTGAGTAATAAAATGTTCCTCTGGGAAAGATCACACTGCTAAACGGGTATACAAGCAATTCACATTCATTCCTCTATCCGAAAATTTCCATGACCAGCCCAAACCCATAAACATAATTTAACATGGCAAGATCAAATTAAAAGAGAAAGACACTCTGACACTGAAGCAATGAAAGACAAAGCCAGACACAAGAAAAAAATGATTCTCTGGAGACTCATTTAAAGCTGGTAACTCCAGAGACTCGTTTAAAGAGGTGTTCTCCCGTCTTTGGGTCGAGCCAACCACAACACAGGCGGAGTCATGACACAGAACAAAGATGAATACGGCAACTCTTCAAAAATAAACTGCCCTATAAACCCAGACGGACTTTGAGCGGAAAACGGTCGAGTCAGCGTGCCGAGAGCTCGCCAGCACAAAATCAGCAGAAGAAACCAGACGGCAGCAAAAACGTCTTTAGAAATCATCAACAGAGCTTCTCTGGAGATCATAACCATTGAAACACATGCTGGTCAGGAGTGGGGAGGCTCATATTCACTGAGGCTGATCAAGTTTCATTGAAATATTATTGCATGAACAAAACAAAAGGCCTTTACTGTCCTACACAACCCATGCCTATTATTAGTCAATGAAAGATTACTATGATTCATTAGAAATGTATGTTTTATTCATTGTTGAGTTTGAGTGGATTGATTAAAGGCCTCATTATGCTTCTGCGTCAACTCCACGGCATAGCTACGCCGTCACTCCTATGGCGTCGTGGCCGTTTTATGGTTCTGCGTCAGGTTGCGTTGCATCGCGGTGCATCTGACCAATCACAGCCCTTGCGGTCTGCGTCGCCTCGACGCGTAGTTACAGTTTTTTGGAGGGGCATGTCAAGCTACGGCGTAGGGGTCGGAGAGGGGTTCGCGGCGACGCAGAGGGCTCTGCTGGGGTACGCCGTCGATTCGACGCAGAAGCATAAAACAGGCTTAAAGGAGAACTCCGGTCAATTTTAACATTGAGCTCATTTTTTTTGTACATTTGGAGTGCTGTCAGTACAGAGAATAATGACAAAAATCGGTGTTTCCTACACCGTGTTATCCTCTTTTTAAAATTTACACCCTGTTGACTTAAACGGGCCAAGTTCTAAACCTTCTTTTAGCCTCTTAACATCCTTGATGTGTCATTATAAGCGCACAGCCATGTGAGTGGTGTTATTAAGAGTGAACACGGTGAATCTGACTGCAGTAGATGTGAAAGATATGAATAAAAATGATGTTTATTCAGCCAGCTCACATACCTGTGTTTTCTTCCTGTTTTCGGTCGAAGTCCACTGTAGTCAATTGTCGAGTTCGCGCGCGATCATTGGTAACTAGATAACTAAGGATCGCGAGCACACGCACTCGACAATTGACTACAGTGGACTTCGACCGAAAACAGGAAGAAAACACAGGTATGTGAGCTGGCTGAAATAACATCATTTTTATTCATATCTTTCACATCTACTGCAGTCAGATTCACAGTGTTCACTCTTAATAACACCACTCACATGGCTGTGCACTTGTAATGACAAATCAAGGATGTTAAGCGGCTAAAAGCAGGTTTAGAACTTGCCCTGTTTAAGTCAACAGTGTGTGAATTTTAAAAAGAGGATAACACGGTGTAGGAAACACCGATTTTTGTCGTTTTTTGTCTGTACTGACAGCACTCCAAATGTACAAAAAAATGAGCTCAATGTTAAAATCGACCGGAGTTCTCCTTTAATAGGTAGGTAGACCAGACAGACAGAGAGAAGAGAGAGAGAGAGAGAGAGAGAGAGAGAGAGAGAGAGAGAGAGAGAGAGAGAGAGAGAGAGAGATAGATAGATAGATAGATAGATAGATACCTTCATATATAGAGATGATATGTGGGTGGCGAAGAGACGACATGATCTCGATTTCTCGTCGAATGTGAACCATGTCCTGTTCATCTTTAATCTTTTCCTTCTTGATAGACTTGATGGCAACCTGAAGAGAAGAAAGAGTTTTAGAGTTTCAAATATTATTCATAATAATATTGTGTTAGAACCTCTAGTCATTTACATGTTATTTACATGTATTTAGTATATTATTTAGTTGTCTGCTCAGAATCGTGGGAGAAAAAAATGTGATTCTCAATTTACCAATAATTGTGCAGTTCTACACACAATTGAGGATTTTTGGGGAAAAAAAGTCTGTTGCGACAAGCCTAATCGTTGAGGGAGTACAAATCAGGCCCAAAATGGATCTTAAAATCTTCAAGCGCGTGGCCAGCATAAGCCACCGTTTTATGGCTTTTTGTTTGACTTTGAGCACGTGCACTAACCACTCAAACAAAAACACTCTATTCTTGAATGTCAAAAAACACCTGAGTAGATTCTTCAGACGGAGAGGTGTAATCATCCCATCACACACACACACACACACACAGAATTATCCCATAAACACATCACAACTGAGCATATTTTCAGCCTCTTGCCATGTAATTTTCCTGATGTTTTTCTTTTGTTTGTTTTTTTGGAAAATGAGGGTGCAGTGTTTGGAAGCGGAATGAAAGCTCTCTCATGTGTGTTTATTCGGCTCTCATGGGCCCTGGGAGGACACTGCACTGATGTCTCTATATGACCTAAACACACTCGAGCAGGAGATATGTTGTGGGCAGAGAGGAGATGCCCTGCTCACTGCCTGACGGATGATGTCATCAGGAGAGAGAGGAAATGATATCTGGGTAGTGATTTCCTGTCTATTTCTGTCCTATCTCACCCTCCCAGGCGTGTGCTACACGTCCATTTAAAGAACAAATGGAACAACGAGTCAGCCGATGACAGACCTTCATTGGAAAAAAGGAAGTCCTTTGTCAATTCTGTTTGTTTTGTGATGTCATACACATTGACGGGCCCCAAATGGTCCCTAAATCCGCTCCTCCATGTGGCTTCTCGTCATCGCTGTAATTCAGTGTCTTCACATTAATGGCGAGCATGCAAGCAAATCTCTGCTTTTCTCGGAGAAACCAAAACCACATGTTTCCGAGGAGCTGAAGGTAAATCAGCGACTATATCCATAAAAGGAAAGCCCTAGCGGAATGCTTCAAAACTGATTATGTGGAATAAAAAGACATAAACAAATCCAGAACCCAGGGCCCGCTCTCTAAAAGCAGAATGGGCAAGTCCAGCTCTTTATTGGAAAGCCATCACGGAGCGTTTTCCATGAGCTCATGAAGTTATGTGCAGTTGAAGGTATTCACCTCCCGCCAGGTCCGCTGGAGACGCCAGGAATACTAATGTCGCAGTTTGTTCATACGCAGCAGGAGCGAGAGTTTAAAATAATCTCCAGGAAGGAAAAAAGACTGCGTTCCCACTGAGGTAGTAACAGGATTCCGACCAGTAGAGATTTTTATTTGTTTATCTGCGTGCAAGCCAACTGAACAGAATACAGGATCAATAAAAGTGCAGACGAGTTTTTGCATTTCATTAATAATCTTTGCAAAGGGTTAGGGATTTGAACTTAAAACCTCTCAGGAATACTACATAACACTGCTGGATAAGTAATAATTCCATGAAATAAACTGTCCCTGCCTCCTACAACCGCTAGAGGCCACCAGCTTCCTATGAAAACACTACAGCGAACATAACATTTTGTTTCCCTTTGATGACCGAGACTCAGATATGAAGGTCTCACTGACCCTGGATCAGAATTTAGAGCCAGTTGCATTTCTATCATGCTGTTTTAGCCCCCGTATAGGATATTCATTTTCCACAATGCTTTCATTTCCTGCTCAAGATGGACTTTAAAATGTTTGTCTACTTGACTTGTCAGTGACCTTTCGCCTGCAGACAGACAAACACACACACATGATGGACATGTGACCTATTCATCACTCCGTGGAAGGAATGTTCACCGTTATGTTCTGTGGACATCCGATCTTGTTTGTGCATTCAGATAGACACAAATGCAATGCAAACACGTACAGAACTGACCTCATACGTGCGAGAGCTCACACACACATGCTATCTGTCTGCTGCTCGGGTCATTATGCTGAATCAGGCTGGTAAAGCCATAAAGAAGAAATGTGTTGTGCAATTTCTTCGGTTATCTGTGTCATAGGAGGTCAAGAACTGGATTGTAGCATATATCAACAGTCAGAACTTTGTGTTTGTCTGTGTTGCCTACGTGAAAATAACAGATAGTAAAGCATTATCATGGCAGAATAAACATTACGTTCAGCAACAAAAGGGACATCACTGAGAGGCACAAAACTAAATATGATATGAGGCGCTTGTATTGGCTGGTTATGAAGATTAATCTTTCAGATCTCATTAGATTTAGTGAAGATCGCAGTTGTGTTTGATTTAAGTACCGAGTTAACGAATTAATCGCACAGTAATTAATTGTGATTAATCGTACCTAACATTAACGTTTTTTATATATGTGCCAAACGCATTACACTTTCAGATATGCAAGTTTGATTAAATGCATCGTTGCATTCTGACTTGTGTTTTAAACTGCTGTTTATTACAACACAACTATGTGAATGCAATGTATGTCCGAACGCAAATATTATTAATAGTATGCAAATGCATCTTAATATGGAAGTGCAATTTCACATATTGTTGCACTCCGAAATGTGTCAAAAAAGTATTAACTATGCAAGCAAAAACCCACAAATGTTTCTATGTACACAGCTGTGATTTTGTGAGTTGTTGCGTTATTCAGTGCTATTCATTACGCAATGCAAGTTGTGAACACAAACGCTTAGGTACACAAGCTCTATTTCAAACATTGTTGCGCTAGAAAATCAGAATACCTTCATAACTGCGGTTTGCATTCTGACGTTTATAAATTCTATTCATAAGGCACTATGTGAATGCAAAGGTTTCTCAGTATGCAAGCCCAAGTTAAAGTGTTACAAAAAACAATGCAAGTGAGTTCACACGTTACTGCATTGTAAAGTGTGTCGAAATGCAATTTACAACACAATGCGTGTATGGTGCATTCTCAGTGAATCCACAAAGGGGCGCTATTGTTTCTTTTGTGTTTCATATTTTTCGCATACAGTCGACAACATTGTTCAAATGTATACGCGAAAACTATTAAAACCCACTGTATTCTGCTGCCAGGCCAGTAGTTGGCGATGTCACTTTGTATAGAAACAGTACGTGCCATAGACTGAACATGTAATAAGTATGCACATGACATCACAGTTTTCACAAATTCGCATTTCTGTAGTTCATTCACACAGAGACGATAACGGTATCATTTCCAAAAACTTGCACTTTGAATCCTGTTTTCAAAAGTTTGCATTTTCAGGCCCCCAAAATACAGTTGTCGTGTAAATGAACGGCCAAAACACATAAAAGTTTTCTAGTTTTAGTTGAAAACGGTGTCGTGTAAACGCCCCCTACAGGTTTTAAACAACATGAGGGTGATTAAATGATTGCAGAGATTACATTTTTGAGTGAACTATCACTTTAAGAAGTATGAAAATAATCAAAATATTGCAGTTTTTCTTAGGAGTGTAGGCCTGTCTTAAGTCTGTGATTTCACATGTTTAGTCTCTGTGAGCAGTTATCAGTGGTTTCTATGTCTGTTATCCATACGTCTGCACTATAACTCTTTACAGATAGTGCGTCCGGCTGGTTAACAGTTTTTCTGATTAATTCCTGCTAAGCGCACTAAACTGGTGCCAGAAAACAACACCGTATGTCTCTCTGAGTGACTTTATGTTTATGGGCCCACAAACACGCATGACAAATTATGTTTTACCATACGTCTGAGTTTGAGGTAAATGAAAAAACATGTATGTGTGGTGTGCACAGTTTTATTTTTAGGTCTTTTAGAGTGCGCTCATACATTCTTAAACAGCCTGCCAACACTCTGATGGCACACTGCCCACCGATACACTCAAGACCTGTGTGTGTGTGTGTGTTGTGAAATAGCCTGAATTGTAAATTATTAAACTAAAAGAAGGCTATATATCTGCGTACAGCTCATAACAGCCACCAACAATATTGTTGCCATGGAAATATACATAACTATACACATGACTAGAGGGTGTTTTTCAACTACTAGGTCACGCCTAAAGAATGTGTTTCAGGTCTATTCGGCAGGTTAAAAAACTATGCTAAATGCTAATAACGAAACACAAGTAAACAAACAGTCATTCTTAGTTAGTTTCCCATACATAGAATCAAACTCTACAGTAATTTAGTGCAAATTTAATCACTTGGTTGAAGCTAGTCAAATCAGACAGATGCTAACACTCAAAACCATGAACAAATCTACTTAGGGTGAAAGAACTAGCAACAACAACAACATGGTTTGTGCAGACCACAAGAAGATACTCTGAAGAACGATGGGGTCCGACAAAACTAGACCCCCTTGACTTTCATTGAATGGACCAAAAACTCTGAGAAGTTTTTCAAAGTATCTTTTGTTCTCCACAAGTAGAAAATGTTGGAATGAGGAAACAATGACAGAATTTTCATTTTTGGGTGAACTTTAGCAGAATAGCAAGATTTCATTGCTTCCAGCAGCTGTTCTGGGTTCTGCGGTGACCGAGCCGCAATGTTAAACAACAACCAAAGCCACGTGCCGCAGCGTGCCGAATGAATCCGGTATGTTTGATTAATGAGCAAACGAACACTTAAGCCCTGCCTGACCTAGATGACCACAGCATACTTGGCAACTAGGTCAGTGCCTAGGTCAACTATGCTGGTTCATTAGTGACCCAAAGATCATAACTCAAGGTCTTTAACACATAGATCACTGGTCGCATTATTATGGTGAGCGGTCAGCGGTGACCTTTAGACCCAACTGCAACAGAAACGGTCATTTGTTTGAAGTGTGATGTTGTGGTCATTAAAGCAGCTTTCCACAAGATTTAAAGCATCTGCTCTTGCACCACTGAACGCGTGCGGAGCACTCGTGGGGTGGACTTCCCTTGAAATGGGCTGAAACGAGCCTAAAACAACAACGTATTATTATTATAGCTTAGCTGACACCCTAAATGACAAACTACAGCCGGCCCAAGAACCAGGCCAGTGCTGAACATTTACCAAATGATTCATTGATTCAAGAATTCAATACTGGTGTATATCAGGGTATAATGGCATTACTATAATTAAGTATCGTGCAGGGTTGGAACCTAAAAAACTTTTAGATACCAGTTCAGATGAATAACTACTGACTGATTTAGCAGATGCTCACCTCTCTTCCAGAATGGCGCTCGATGGCCTTCTTGACTTTGCCGTACGTTCCTCTCCCCAGGGTCTCCAGCAGCTCGTATCGATGCTTTAGGTTGTGTTTGTGATGATGTTTCTTCACACCAGAGCTGCTGCGTTTTACCTCACCGGGGCCCTCAGGGGCCTCCGCCACCACTGAGGGGCCCGGCGGGTCACCTGGCCTTTGTGTCTCCATCATGCGGGAGGATATTTTAAACCTTCCTCTGTTTAAATATCTTGACTAAATGCTTTGAAATATTGATAATATAAAACCTAATTAATATACCTAATTAGCATATCAATAAATAAATAAATTACAATGCAAAGGTTTAATTATGTTAAGATATAAACTAATTTATGATTGTCAATAATGACTCATATTTTAATGAGGTGTCTATCTATTCTACCTATAGCCGGCTATGGTAGGCTATCTAAAGAAAAATAATATTCCCAGTCTAATTATGAACGATAAAACCGTGCTTAATATGGATTAAAAACGGACTAAAAAGGCATATTATTAAAAAGAATCTAATGAACACGTGCCAAGAGGTTTTTATGGCACTTATAAAACTGCTACACTGTATCATTCACAATTAGAACTACAATGTATCTATTGTGATCTATTCTATTATGACGCGTTCTATACCATTATGACGTTTCCTACTCCGTTATGACGTGTTCTCTTTCCCGTGGCGCGTTCGGTCATGATTTCTCCGTTATTCCTTTGTTTCAATCTACCGCAGAAAATCTCAGGCGAGAAAGCAGCGACCACGCCGGCGTTCTGGACGTAAATCACCCTCATTCTGGCCTCGGATCCGCCGTGGTGTCAGACAGCTCGGTTCTGGTGCCGGTGACCCGTGACATGAGGCTCGGTGTGCGGGGATCGGACGGAAGGATGTGCTGCGGTCTCGTGTCTGCTGTGGCCATGATTCGGTGTGTTCGGCCCGTCTCTCCTCCTGCTGTCCTGGTCTGTGATTCTTTCTCTCTGTCCTTCAGGCTGAGAAACACACTGAATAAAGACGGAGGGGAGGCGGAGTCACTCCTCACGGCGTGTGTGTGTGTGTGTGTGTGTCTCTCTCGCTCTCTCTCTCTCTGAACGTGTATTACTGTTTTTTTGCTGACTCTAGAGTGAAAATAGAACGGCAAATGCCATTTTTTTATTAAGCATCAAACAGAGGCTTTTAAGTCAAGCCAAGCCTGTATGTATTTTAAAATAGCCTAAATATATTTAAATAAATAAAAACGACACACGCATTTGTGTTTTCATGTTTTATGGGGACTTTCCATAGACATAAATTAATGATTTGTATACTGTACAAACCTTATATTCTCTCTCCTGACACTTACTCTACCCCTAATCCTACCCATCACAGAAAACTTTCTGCATTTTTACATTTTCAAAAAACATTACTTAGGCTGTAAAGATTTGTCAGCTGCTTTTCTCATGGGGACCAAAAAATGTCCCGACAAGGATTTCTGATATTGCTATCTTTGTGGGGACAATGCACACAGTATATTTTTACCTTTTATATCTAATTCGAACACTACATTTTCATCAGGATCATATTTTTTATTTTAAATATTTTGAGACATTAGATTAACATAAGAAGCTGTTTTGCTCATTTGTTCAGCATGATCACATTCATTTGAATATCAGTCATTCAAAGGTCTAAAAGCAAAGGTCTATTGTGTTTCATAACTTTACATACAGCAGGAAAGATGCATCCATCCTTGTTCATGAGCCAAATATTACCTCATGTCCTGGATTATGGCCCTCATAACAAACCAGTAAACTTTGACAAAGTTAGGTTGAACTGAAATACCGAGCTGAGATGTTCAGTTGTTCTCCTATCTGCAGAAAGCATCACCTGCAGCTCAAACACAGCCTAAAACCTCACACTGCACATTCTGCCTCAGCCAATCAACGCTGTTTGCTTCTGTTTGGATCCAGAACAGTGTAATTTAGCCGCTGATTGGTGGAGGGGAAGTTTGAGTCAAACTCACTCCAGACTGAGCCGTTGGTCTCTGTTTGATCTGGAGAGCTCTGGGAATCTGGACCGTCCTGTGTTGTGGTGAGCGGTCAGGCAAGCGGACTTCAGGCTCCAACAGTAACTGTGTGCATGTGTGTTGCTCTAAGATTTGCATCTCAGATGAAACTTGGCCTCAGATGCACCCTGGAGTCAGGTATCAGGTATCATGGCAGTCAAACTGCCCTCTAGTGGTGGAAATGCATGTGTGGGTCAGTTATTCAGGTCAGCAGTGCCAGAGCATCATGGGTTTCGATATATCACACCAATCTGGACTGTCCAAATGTTTGATTCAACAAGACAAGAGTTAAATGTGTGCCTTTGTTTGCTAGGCATGTTTGTCTATTCTAAAGTATATTTACATACTGTAAACTGTACTGTGATTGACAGCTGTGAAAAAAAATGAAAGATTTCAAACAAAAGGCCTCCTGAATTATTCATATGCTAGCATCTCCTTGATCCTTAGATATGTTATGGTTTCATTTTTCTCTTGGACATCAAACACGGATTTGTTTTAAGATGTTTCATTCAGGTATTTGAAGCCCCTCGGGCATCTGGCAGAGTTTTCGCCACAACTATTTCAAGTTCGGCACAGAAACCTGCATAGAGACATACACTCACCAAATTAAAAACAGCAGGAACCACGGAGGACAAAGAAAGATGAGAGAGAGAGAGAGAGAGAGAGAGAGGAGAGGAGAGAGAGAGAGAGGAGAGAGAGAGAGAGAGAGAGAGAGAGAGAGAGAGAGAGAGAGGAGAGAGAGAGAGAGAGAGAGAGAGAGAGAGAGAGAGAGGAGAGAGAGAGAGAGAGAGAGAGAGAGAGAGGAGGGGATCATAGTTCACATGGCCGTGTTCCCCAGAGAGAGTGTGTGTTTACATGTGAACCTGAAAGTGACACGATCCTTCATTTCAAATGATGACAGGAGAGATCATCTGCCTCACACACGGAAAACAGGAACAGCTGCCAAAAGGAGAGACTGAAATAAACCTTTAGAATGTTACAAACAATACAAAGATAGATCTATCGTCAAGCGCTACAATAGTCATTATTTCGTTTTTCTTCGTTTCTGATGTCGCAATACATCATCCTTTCATGAAATCATGTAACGTACTCTACCTTGTCTGTGGACATCGTTCATTCTAAAGCCGGTGCTGGGTAAACAGCGAGCGTGCGACCACCAGTGCCACCACTGATTGTGGGATACAGTGTCTAATATGCTTTAGTAGTATACTTATCATTATGTCAAATGTAGCAGACCTAGATCAATTTAAATCCAGATATTGATATTTGCTAACTGTACAGACTGTATTATGCACACACAGTAGGCTCAGAGCAGTGTAGCAGTGTGGTAGTGTGCTATTCCAAACGTAGCCTCATTTATTTAAAGATACTCTGCTGCCATCTAGTGTTGCATCTGTGTATTGATTTGTACTGATTTCCACTGATTGACTGTCAGCCAATCATGCTAATGAGCTTCTGTTGATTAATGAGAAACTGACGAGTCTGAGTCAAATCTGCAGACTCAGAGAGGAAACGAATGCATGGCTTCAGTTCAAGATAAAATTGCTGCATTAAATATTGCGGGGAAATTATACAGCCCCATGAACCGACCTCTCGGTAATGCCAACTTCATAAAAAAGTTTAAGCTAGTGTGTTTTGAATTTAAAGATAGAACATGCTTGTATGTTTCTTCAGATCGCAGATTGATCAACAGACCTCAAGATGAACAACCCAACAAGGTTCCAAACAAGGAGATCTGGACGCACATCATCACTGTCCTACAGGCCCAGGTGAAGGTGAAGAAACGCAGGCTGCATCTGAAGTCTCACGACGGCTGCTTTCTGGGCTCTGGTGCGGTGGATGTCATCCAGGCTTATCTGACTCAGAGCCAGGTTCTGGGAGATGTCCTGGTCTCCAGAGTCATGGTGGCCCGTCTGTGTCAGGTGCTGCTGGACTGTAAAGTGTTTGAGGCGGTGGGAACCAAGGTTCTGGGGAAGATCAGTAAAGCAGGAGTCTTCCAGGACAGCAGCAGCAGTCTCTACAGATTCCTGAACACTGAGGATCTGTCCCAGGACATGCTTGAAATGGCTCTTTTCCCTCACAGTGAAGAAAGCATTATGAACCTCACACCATGCAGGTGTTTCAGATCGCTGTGAAGGTTTATGGTGCAGCACTGAATGTTTTTGTAATGATTGTAATATTTGATCTTTATAGGCAGGACATCCTGTTATTCTCTCATAGCACACCTGTGAAGCCAGGCCAGGCATTGGATCGGCTCATGGACAAGCTGGACTTGACTGGACTTGTCGGTTCTCCTCCCAGTGAATATCTTCCACCCTCTGGTGAGACCTTTGTTCAGATTTTGCTTATGTTTGAGGTACAAAAGCTGTGCTTGTAATGCACTGTAATCTGAGTATTTTTCATGTTGAATTCAGTGAATGGCGTCGATCTAACTAAACCTGCAAAAGTATCTTTAATTCTAACTAAACCTGCAAAAGTATCTTTAATTCTTATCTAATTTAAAAGTATCTTTTAAATCATATATATATATATATATATATATATATATATATATATATATATATATATATATATATATATATATATATATATATATATATATATATATATATATATATATAAAAAGCTGTCTGCCTTGGTTATTTCTCTTTTATAATTATCTATTTGTAACTGATGTGGCACTATAGTGTACATATTGCAATATTAAATGTTTTATTTGTTTAAAGAATTATGAGAAAGTTTAAAATAGTCACAATTTAAATTTAGGCATACAAGCTTTTATCTTAATTTTAATCCAATTTTGTTCAAATATTTAAAAAAGCATGTAATCCTCATTCAAAAATGAAATAATTATTACTTTTTTAAATCAGTCTCATAATTCTCTTATTTAACACTCAGGTGGCATTGTATGTATAGTGAAATGTATATCTATTTTTTACAGAATTGGATTTTTTTTAAATAACATTTAACGTTGCATTATGCTGCCACATCAGAATTGAAGAGAATTATGAGATGGATTAAATAATTTTATTTTTTAACTGAGGCAGACAAACCTTTTTTATATATATAATATATATCTTTAAACAAATTCTGATTATATTAAGACTTAAAAGTTTGTGCCATAATTTGAAATTGAATTGTGACTATTTTAAATGATCTCATAATTCTTTAACTCTGACGTTGAAACATGTATAGTATAGCAAAAAATTATTTTAATCTAATTGTCAATTTCGTTTTCCACTTTAGAGCTACTATTATATATATATATTTTTTTTTTTTTTGACAAATCTATCCCATAATTATCTTTAACTCTGAGTTGCCAACAATGGTATCATACTGTGAGAATTTTTTTATTTGTTTTTTTTTTTAATCCAAACGCACCATCCGGCAGACTTTTGACAGCTCCAGGGCTTTCATGAAAACGGTGGTTTCTTTCAGTCTTTTCCCCTCCGTTTGGCCTAAACACTGTTCGTGGTCATCCCATTTTAAAAGTCGACCACCAACACAGAGGTTTTTCAGATTTTCCTCACGCTTTTCTCTCCCCATTTACGATTCTTTGCAGTGTTTAGCCGCAGCCTACAACACAAACTGAAAGAAACTCACTCCCACTGAACGTTTACGATACAAGTCGACACCATTATAACTGAAAGTTTGCTAAGAATTGCCTACTAAAGCAAGATTAGATAAGCCTATCCATAGCAGACTGGTGGGAGTGGCCTTGGATGGCAACATGCCCAGTGCATTATGGGTGCTGAAGTTTTCCAACCTGTTTGGAGAAAAGGATGCCATTTTCTCAGTAGCCCTGATGTCAAAAACCATTTTGCTTTTCTACTGTATAGGCAGCCAAGTTTTATTAAAAGCCCATTTTGTGAGCTGTGGAGTTCCCTTTCACAGTTTGTTGATCTGAACTCTCCTTCAGTGGTCAGAGAAGTGTGGCAGGAGCAGACCGTACGCAGGCTGTCTCAGCTGATAGATCTCCCCCTGCTGGAGGGGGTGCTGAACTGCGCACACATCGTTTCCCCCCCATCCCGGGGCAGGGATAATGAGCCAGGCCTGCTCTACACCAGCAACTACCTCGACCGAGAGGTTCTGAAGGCCTTCAAAGAATCACAGTGAGAAATCCTCACCTTTAATCAGTCAAGAAACGAAACCTCAGATGAGCCTAATAATAGTCTTCCTCCATCCAGAGCTGATGTTTGGTTGTCGGCAGCCATAGACTTGCTGGATTTCCTTCCGGATCAGCTGGTGGTGGAGGTGAGCAGAGAAATGCCCACGTTCTCCTGTGAGGAAGAGGATGGACGAAACGGACCCTCAGGCCACGATGAATGCAAATTACTGCTGTTTCATGTGCTGGAAAAACACTACGGACACATGGAGCGCAAGCCTCTCCTCTGTGACAGCATGGCAGACGTCTACACCGAGATCATGGAACTCCTAGGTGAAGCTAACACTCCTCAAATGATTCCTTCTTTCCCCCGAAAAACTGTTTTTCTGTGTCTGAGCATCTGTTTACCTGTATATCTAGTGAACGGGACGTTTGAAGGAGCTTTGGAAGTCCTGCAGCTGACGCTGAAGCTGCTGTCTGCGTCTGCGCGCGAGGAACTGCGCAGACTCCTGGACTTTATGGCAGCAGCTGCAGACGCTGCGAATGTCCAGCTGCACAAAGAAGTGAGGAGTCCTAATACATGTGAGGGGTTATTCACCACACATCTGTCATGTTTACACTTCTTTTGAATGATTCTTCAGATTGAAAACAGGGTGGTTGTGAAGAAGACGTTCACCAGAGCCGTCATCCAGAGCAAGAGTCTGACCAAAGGAAAGATGGACCTGCTGATTCTCTTCATGCTCGACAACCACCAGGAGATCTTCAAGGTTTCTCTCATTTATGGGCCTTTAATAAAGAATTAAGAAAGTGATGATGATCAATAATGATATAATTCAGAAATGGACGGTTTGACCTATTATTAGATTCCAGGTTCTCTTCACAAACTGGTCAGTGAGAAACTGGATGACATTGTGAAACACAGAGATTCTACGTCTACTGGTATGTTTACAGTGTTGAGTATATTACTTTTTTTTTTTTTTTTCATTTTGTTTATGATTTAATTTTTCATTTTAGTTTAAAATAATCTTATTTCAGTTTTATGTATACTTTAGTAGTTTTAATTTGTTGTTTGCCAAGGCAACATTTCTAATTTCTATTTGACTTTTTTTTTTTAATCTAATATTTATATTTGATTTTATTTATACTTAGTTTTTTCTTTTCAACTTTCAGTTTCATTTGTTATATGCCAAGGCAGCATTTCTAGTTTAAGTTTTTCATCTCATTCATTTTATTTCAGCTCTATTTTGTTGATTATAGCATTGTTGTTTTTATTTTTAATTAGTAAATTTTTATTTTTAATTAGTAAATTTGTTTTATAATTATGTGCTTTCGTTATTTTTTTATTACTATTTGGGTAATTTATATAATTGATCTTTTTGGGTAAATATTATTGTTTCAGTTTACAATAACCTTTTTTTTTTAAACAATTTTACTTATTGATAATAACCCTGGATATTTATATATTATTGTGTGACCATTTAACTTGGCCATGTTCATGTGACAAGTATTTATCGCATTTATCTTCTGAATATTCTAGACACCCCAGTTTGTCAGCGAGTGCCAAGAGACGCATACACAGAGACCATAAAGAACACAACTAATAACGAGCTGTACTCTCTCCTGAAAAACATCGACGAAAACACCAAATATTCCCTGAAAGAGAAGAATCGACTCCTGGCACAGTTTTATAAGGGACATCCAGACATCTTCACGCAGTATTTTGGATCTAGACTGAGCACACTAAACCTTCTTGAAGTTTAAGTTCACTGTGTCCTGTAAATGTTTTTTGTGAATTGTCTTTATCTGAATAAATATAAATAAACATATTTAAGTGTCAAATAAGAACAGAGTGTGTGTCTATGAATGGTAACCTATAATAAATTGGATTTTTCTCCTTGGTGGGAAAATTCTTGATAGGTCTAAAATACATTTTGCTTCATAAATAACTTTAAAATGGGCCTACACTAAGTTTTGTCATGCTGGCATGTGTGGAAAGTTTAACCATGTTTGTTACAACCAGTCTATGGTTACAACTATCCCACATTAGTTTGTCCGCTCACCCCCATACTCATACTTTTTTGAATAACATTCATAGATAGAAGTGGGAGTGTTATACACATGGGTTGTTCAGTTTTGCAATATGTTCATAGCTTCATACAAAAAATGGTTAAAATACAAAATGCAGCAACTTGTCAGATATTTAGACATTTTTCAGGACTTTTCATGCTAGTCTTGCTAACTTTTCTTGCTAGCCTTAATGTCTTTTTGTCTTTAAAGTTTTGTTGTGGTGTACGTGTGTTTTGTACTGAGGCACTCAGTATGTATGTCGCAAGCATTTTGAATTTAATAAATTTGCTGAATGAATGTCATTACGAACAGCACATTTTATTCAGTGTCCTGTGCCTTTAATGCTGATGCGTTTCTAGTAGCGCCTGTGGCTCCGTCCATACTTTACGCGTTTCAAACTCTGATTGGCTCTTCAAGCCTAGACGGACACAAGCCCGTCCAATCAGAATCCGATGGGTTAGGACACGTCACATAGAACAGAGTGCGCTTCCAGCGGCTGTCCTCAGATCAGTTTGAGGGGGAGTGTGTTCCCATAGTGATCATATTTCCTCATCTGTTCCTGGATCAGTTCTAGACTCTAATCCCGCCCGGGTTTGATCCTAATGTCTGGGCGCAGCTTAAATCTCCTCCCCGGATGCCCCACAAACCCTAAAACACAGTCATCGCCACACACACAGTTTTTTCGGGTCGTTCATGGTGCGGATCTGCGAGAGGAGGATGAAGTTTTTGGTGGCAGTCACATTGATCGTTGGCTCGGTGATTTTCCTGCTTTTCCCGAGCGGATCAGAGGCGGATGAGAAGAAAAAGGGACCCAAAGTCACGGCTAAGGTACAGACGCTACGCCTCGCTGCGCTACATTCACTGCAACATTGAATCTGGCCTATTGGATACAAATGATGGAATTCGAATTTCTAATGTTGCGTTCACACTTAAATTCAGCGTGCCAGATTCGTGGACCCAGTTTCTTTTTGCTTGCAAAGCATCCCGTTTTTTCATGTGCATTAGTTTTGTGCAAAATATAATAAAAATAATAAGGCCGGTAACACAACACAAACGTTTGATAATTTAATGTTGAGTCAGTATTTGTCACTTAAACCGTAGTCTAATGATAAGTGGGGGGTTTGTGGTCTCTTGGTGGAGTGAAATTCCTATAACATAAAATGCATCTGCTGCAGAACTGATTTCTTATGTTCTGGTGTAACTTGATTTGGTTCTTTTTCCAGGTTTACTTTGATATCAGGATTGGAGATGAGGATGTAGGACGGATAGTTATTGGACTCTTTGGAAAGACTGTCCCTAAAACTACGGAAAATTTCCTCCTCCTAGCCACTGGAGAGGTGAGTGTGTCTTTCCACTGGGGGTCAGTATTTATGAATCAGTGAATTGAGACTAAATTTATGTGATTTCTGATTTCCAGAAAGGATTTGGTTACAAAGGCAGCAAGTTTCATCGGGTGATTAAAGACTTCATGATCCAGGGAGGAGATTTCACCAGGGGAGATGGAACCGGAGGTACTGAAATATTAAAAAACCCTGATTGAAATCAGGTTATCTTTGTTCCCATTTGACGTCTTAAGATTAGAACTCAAAAGTCATCAGCCCAATATTACACTTTTTTTTTTTTTTTTGAGGTAGCTGAGATTTCTAACACCTCTGTCTCTCTTTATGTAGGTAAAGCATCTATGGAGACCGTTTCCCTGACGAGAACTTCAAGCTGAAGCATTACGGTCCTGGTTGGCTCAGCATGGCCAATGCCGGCAAAGACACCAACGGCTCCCAGTTCTTCATCACCACGGTCCAAACGCCATGGCTGGACGGCAAACATGTTGTGTTTGGCAAAATCCTGGAGGGCTCGGTGAGTATCTCCACTTCGTCCGTATGTAGAGATGTTCTTCCATATTTATTTACCTAACCTTAACAGTCAGGAATCTTTACGTATAGAAATACCTTACTCCAGAGATTGTGCTAATTTTGAGCATTTCCCTTTGTCTTCAAGGATGTTGTGAAAAAGATCGAGGGCACGAAGACCGATGGCCGAGATAAACCTCTCAAGGACATCATTATCCACGACAGCGGCAAGATCGAAGTGGAAAAGCCTTTTGCAGTAGCTAAAGAGTAATTTAAGTTTGAAGGAACAATGGGACTCTGGGTTTAAGGGGATTGAATTTGGTGCCACTAGAGTTCTAGTGGAAAATAAGCGCGTGTGTGTATGTGGTCATTGAAGCTCCGCCCCTTCGTGGGACCGTCACACACCAGTCCTGATCCGCAGAGCGGCACATCCTGGGTCCAGTTCTAACAGGCATTCCAATCGGTCCGATTTCTGACCCACTTCAACCTGCTTTTATAATCAAATCTTCAATAAAGGATCCAGGTTTTCTTAATGCTTTTGTCTTGCTTGAATAATTCCTTGTTTTTTTTTTTTTTACCAAGAACAAATCAGAGACACTATATTTAACAAAAATACTTTTTAATGTTTAAAATACAGACAAATGGCTTTGCAGTGAAAATCAGTGACCTAAACCATGGTTTGAAATGTGAATTTCATGATGAAATGTAAAGGTTATTTTTTTTTGTACAGAATTTTAAAGGGAAAAATATATGAAAATGTTTAATCATAAATTTTAATATAGAAAAAATCAGTACAACTGTAATATGTAAACCAATATATTTATTTTTGTCCATATAATTGATGGGGCTCCTAAAAAAACTATATTTTAAGGTTGGAAAATGAGCTAGACAGTTTTGTAAGTCACACATACTGAAATGTGACGAGATTCAGTTGATATAAACATGCAAAGGCACATTTAAAGCGGGTGGAGTTGCTAGGCAACACTGCAGTGATGCTCTTATATGATCTGCGACTCTGGCAGGGAGCTGATGTCACTTCTGTTTATGGTAATAATGGGGATTCTGGGATACGCGGGCAGCTCTGGTGCACAGGCGAGGACACTGGGTTTACCACAGCTCATCTTGAAACTCACTTTGACGTCTCTGGGGTACAAACCCTGCAGGACACCGGCCGCCACGATATCAGGGAGATCTGTGAGGGAAAATGACCACAACACTGTTGCCCAGGAGGTTTTTTGAGTGTGAAGACATTTCTGTAATGAAATCACAACAATCTGACAGGTTTACCTGATCTGGA
This sequence comes from Chrosomus eos, assembly GCA_036326025.1. Lineage (NCBI taxonomy): Eukaryota > Metazoa > Chordata > Actinopteri > Cypriniformes > Leuciscidae > Chrosomus > Chrosomus eos. The sequence goes on from CM070842.1 coordinate 23,481,545, forward strand.
TTCAAGCTGGTAAGGGTCTGCCGAGAAACCTACTACTTTCTGATGGAATGACTGAAATCTATAAAAAGACATCGTTCAGAGAACATGAATGCTGTTTATGTAGGTGTGTGTTAAATGAGATGAGGATGAACATACCTGTATCCTTGCTCTTGACAGTCATCTGAGTGGTTTTCACTGAAAGGACATTAATATTGTTGTTAATTTCCTTAAATAATATTGATTTGACTTAATTATTAGACTTTTAACTGTTTAAATGATTTTCCTTAAAGTCCCCCTATATGCTATTTTTTAAACGTTCCTAATTTAAATGAGATCTTCTACAACAGTTTTGCATGCATTAACCATCAAAAAATAACTTTATTTTTCTCATAATATACACTGCATAATATATCAACTCTCTTCTCAGTGTCTGAAACGCTTTGATAAAGGATTCAGTCTCTCTAAAGCAGGGAATAAGACTGGATTGCTGATTAATCGAATCGGTTCTTCCTTTAAGGAGACAATAACTCAATTTATCAAGCACTCTGATCTATGAAACTTTGAAGGCAATATGCGAAAAAGCTTAATAGGGGGACTTTAAAATGTAGAGACATTAATAGATTACACTGTGATCTGGTATAAACACATACTCGGAGTTGCAGGTCTTGCTCGCTGAATGAAAATGTTTGACCTGCAGGAAGTCCAGGAGCTCTTGAGGAACAACATCGTTCTGATACAGAATCACCTGAAATTGGCAGACAATGAAAAAAACATTACAACCTCAGTGTGACATTATATTTCAATGTTTATATGTTTTATATATTAGAATATTTAATATATACAACAGTTTAAAAGATTGGGGTCAGTAAGGAGAGGACGTTTTGAAAGAAGTCGATCTCACCAAGGCTGCATTTATTTGATCAAATATACAGTAAAATAAAGTAATATTGTGAATTACAGTTTGTGAAAACCATGATACATTTTATGAGGATTTTTGAAGATTAGAAATTGAAAACGAACAGCATTTATTTGAAATAGAACATTATTATAAATATCTTTACGGTCACTTTTGATCAATATGCATCGTTGCTGGAAAAGAAATTTCACCAAAAGAAATTCTTGAACAATATGCATACAATAAGAGTATTTATTCCACATCAATCATTATATTCTAATATACACTAAAAGTTAAACAATGAAGGGTGAGAATGATATATTAGGAGGAATAGCATACTACTCATAGCCTACTATATTTGTGTAGTAGCCTATGCTGGACGTATACTGTGACTGTGTTAAAATGAAAATGGAAATTCTGAAAAAGTAAAAATAAAAGGTAATTAAAAATATGAATAAATCCTATAATAGAAGGGTGGGTCTCCACCTGGATGTAGTCTTCCAGTTCCTGTTGTCTTTGCTCCAATGGTTTGGTTCGCAGGTGCTGGTTTCTCTTACTAGGGAAATCGGGAGCGCGCACAATCTTCTTCAGCTTCCTGTGAAGCGTCTGAAAATCACTGTATCGCCGTAAAACAAAGTGTTTCCTTCCATTGAAGAGAATCTCCACCCTGAAGAGCTGAAATACAAGAAAGTCCACATCATAAAACCTGTAAATGATTAAATAAGACTTCACTCAAACTAAATAACTACCATGAGGGAACACATTGTGCAGTGATGATTATTGACCAGCAGGAGGCGCTAGTGCTCGTTCTCCAGCATCAGTGCTCACGCCAGGTTACGACACCAGATATGAGCAATTATTAGTCAAATTCAAGTTTGCTTTCCATCAGAATTCATTCAGAAATTCTAAATAATATTCACAGTGATTTACCTCATAAAAAATGACATAAAAATGTTTAGTCTATATTAAGACTAAACTCATAAAAGTTTAGTCTTAATATAGGTCATGTAAGTTTACACAGGTTAAATCAGCACAGGCGTGGCAGCTCTTCAGGATCACACCCTCTTTATAAAGACTCATGGGGCTTTATTGTCAACAACACAAAGAAATGTCAATGTGACATATCTAAACCTTTCATCTCCAGAGATCCTGACAGAACAAAAGTATTTTTACTGGTTCTATCAGCCACTGAGCTCCATGTGAGAGGTGTATGCGAACGGGAAACTGCTTAGCATATTAGTTTAAAAGAAATAGTAAGTATTAGAATAAACCGTGCAGTAAGCAGGTGAATGCTGTATTTCACAATACCCTGACTTATAATTTGGTCAAACTGCCAAGAGAGATGTTTAAAATTACTTTTGACATGAGGTCATGTGACGACAACTGATATTTTTGAATGGTTTTGGTTACTCATAGGCAGAATTCAGTGTATATTACACTAGTACTCTATTTCCAGTAACCTTGCTGTGTGTGAGCAGATCTGAGAATTAGCAGTTTCCCGTTTTCCACCCATAACAAAGGAACACAGAACATTCAGTTCCAGCAAACATTTCCCACTGTGAGCTCAATCTTTCGCTTCTCTCAAATATTTTTCTCTGCAAATCAGAGAGAGAGAGAGAGAGAGAGAGAGAGAGAGAGAGAGAGGGGGGGGGGGGGGTTGAAATGATTGTTTCTCGAGCATGTTTTGACAAGTCTGTGCTCAAGCATGCTCAACACGGTGATGGGAACTATCTACACAGTGTTATGATCTGCTAAGACTAAAAAAACTCAGGAAATTTAGAGCTAATAAAGCATTCAAAGGCAAAGTTTACTCACAAATTAAAATTCATAATTTATTCACCCTTATATCGTTCTAAACCTGTATGACACAAAAGCAAATATATTTACACTGCTCTTTTCCTTACAAGTGATACTGTCAAACACCATATGTATATAATATATATACATTTAAATTGATATAATATGCAGTTATTTATAAATAAATATAAATGTATTATAAGTATAATTACATATATATATATATATATATATATATATATATATATATATATATATATATATATATATTTAAAATATGAATGCACTTTTTCTGACAATGAAGGTGAATAAGTTGTCAAACTCATATTAGTCAAACGCCTTTAATTTCTGTATAGTTTGTATGACTTGAAGTCCATATACTACTTTTATGATATTTAGAAAAAACTTGTATTGGTGCATGGCAGCCTCAGTCCCCTTCATTTTCATTTTATGGAAAACATTTAACAGAAAAACTCACATAATGGCTTGGGGGGGAAAACTCGTTTGTAACAACATGAGGTTGAGTAAATTATGACAAATTGTCATTTTTAGTGGAAAAATCCCTTCAAATCAGTGAATTCTACCCAATTAGCCGTGAAATTCTAGTACACCGTCTACAGAACGTACGTGTTTGTTCTCGCTGAGCTTTCTGGGTAAAGTGAGTTAGTGCATGCGGGTGGAGAGAGCGTTGGTTAACCATGCCGAGGACACACGTCTGTTTCGGGCACCAGATTGTGTAGTGTGTTTCCAGATTTCTCCCTCTCTCGTTCTTATAAAGCTCTCATTGTTGCTGATGTTCAGAGCGGGATACTTCCGCTAGGATGAAGAGCTTCTGTCGCACACACAAATCACTCTATTCATCTTTCTCGACTGTGACCTCTGACCTCCCTTCTTCTGAAGATCTGCGGTTCTCTGCGTTCGGAGATGTTTTCATGGCCTGCTGGATCTGACAGGTGCGAGTGTGTGTTGGGCATTACGGCTTTGAATGACATCAGCATGTTGCCGTGTGGTTTGTGAGTCAGCTGTGATTTAGCTGTTCTACTTTTAGCAGCTGCCCCCGTTAAAGCCTCTCGTTCAGACAGACTTCTGTCCACCATTTCTGATAGATCATACAGAAAACACAGGAGGATGTGAGAGAAATGCACACGTTCTACTTCAAAACATGATTCGAAGCCATCTGATCTGATAAATGCACAAAAACTGCACCGTTTTAACGTGAGGACACAACATCTTTTGCATGTTTTGAAGCACAGTGACTCTGACTCTTGGCTGGGTCGGTTCTGTTGCAGCTAACACAGTCTCATCCCAAGAAGTCATATATTGACGTCTTGGGACGTCTTTTGACCATACGTCAATATCCGCCTTTTTAGGGTACCCTTAAACGTCGGTAAATGACGAACCTGGGACGTCATACAGCTGACGCTTACCTTTAACGTCAGTAGGTGACGGGGTAGGTTTAGGGGTAGGTTTAGGTCTGGGGTAGAGTTAGGATCCGATAACGTCATCTAACCGACGTTTAAGGGTACCCTAAAAAGGCGGATATTGACGTATGGTCAAAAGACGTTCCAAGACGTCAGTATATGACTTCTTGGGATGAGACTGCGCTGTTGCAGCTGGACTTCACACGACACACTGGTTCTAGTATTTAAAAAAGACACCAGACAGCACAATAAAACGGTGTAATTTACTCAAATAATACAGAATTAAGAATAAAATTCAATATGCAAGGAGAACAGATGCTGTTTTTTTAATGGACGTCAATGGAGGAAAGGCTTTTTTTTTTTTTGATTGATCTATTTTTAGAGTTTACACAAAAAAAATTGGTGACAGGCATAGTTTACGGCACTTCTCATTCATTTCTATGGTATTCGCAAACAATGATTGACTATCCCACAACTAAATTCAATGACGTCAGCACTGTGATCTGATTGGTTATCAAGGCACATGTGATCCAAGTTGGCCGTTACACTTTCTCCAATGGTAACGCCATGGACCGTCTTATCTCCTAACAAGTCCATGGCTCTGTCTGAATCAACCCCTACCAGCAGTAGCACCTCATTGCAGTACACGAGATCCGGGGGGCGGAGTCGGATCCAGATTAAGGGGTGGGGTTGGGTAGGTTTAGGGGTGGGTTTAGGGATAAGGGGTGGAGCTGGGTAGGTTTAGGGATAAGGGGTGGAGCTGGGTAGGTTTAGGTATGTAAGGTGGGAGGAGTTGGATCTAGATTCGACTCCTCCCGTGGATTTCATGTTCTGCAGTGAGGACCATCTCCCTACCAGGGCACTATTTGAGGGGGAAGCCAGTTGTGGTGTCCAAAACCATAGTGGACGTTATCGAGTGCACTCATTCAATCCCACAATGCACCGCAATAACGAGTGTACAACTGATGTACGCTAAATGGCTATAGAGAATACCCATAATGCACTGAGAGTCATGTTGAATGAATCCCCAGAAGATGGCGCCTGCAGCCAACCAGGCCTCAGCCTTTTTATTAATCGTATGCATTGGGGGGGGGGGGGGGGGGGGGGGGGGGGTTATGTAAATGAGGAATATTGTGACATGTTCCTTCGAAGAAAACTCAAGACTACAATGTTTTAGGGAGACAAAAACAGTGACACTGATTTCGAGAATAACTCCCTTTAGAGGGACTTTGTAAGATTGCAGATCTTTTTCATGCTCCATCAAACAGCAACAATACACACTAAAGAAAGTTGCAAGTATAAAAAAAGCATAATAGGATCTCAAATGAGATCTTTCAGACCGTCCAAAACCGCCTGCGTCATCAAACATGTTCTGTCAAATTCCTGATCCATTCATTCCTGGGTGTTGTTGACAGTAGAGTTGTGCATCTCTATTCTTAAGAATTGTATAGGCTATTTCGTAATTTTTCCTTAGGCGTTAAAATCCGCTGAAGACACACCTTAGCACTTAACGTGTTACCTTATATTATATTGCAGTTAAAAGCATATCTACTGTGCCAAATAATAGCCTACTATGCTCGTAATTATTTGTGTTGCTTCAAGTTAACGCAGAACACAATGCAAACAAACCCTCTAACAACGTTGAGACAAAAAATAAATAAAAAAAATAAGCGCACAAAAAGTAGCCAGAGTTGGAAGGTCATCTATGTTGCTAAAACCCTCTTGCATTTCACATTTCTGCATTGTTTCAACAAGCAACGTGGCTTGCAATATAGGCTACAAAAAGAACATGGCAGCAACGTTGCCACAACATAAATGTGTCTGTTAAATTGATAAATGTTTCTAATATTTGTTATAGGCGTGTATTTAAAATGAAATGTATATTATAATATAACAAATGACAACATGACGTCACTAAGTTTACAGTGCACCTTCTTACAACTTATAGGCTACTACAGAATATTATGACATGACTACAGTACATAATCTGAAATACAAGGGACTTTGCAATAATTTATCACAGTTACCATAGTTTCTGCAAAACTAGTCAATACAGGCTAGTTGAAAATTAAACAATATATTACATAAAATCACTGTTTGAATATAGGCTATAATTAAATCACTATAGTTTTACAGTAAAACAACTGTAGTTTTGCTGCACCTGTGGTTATGGTAAGTTTCTGCAATGGATTGACTAATAAATTAATTTGTAGCCTTCGAAATTAATGATATACAAAATCACGTGCAAAAAACGTCAAACTCACGTTCGAGCTTAATATTTCAGTCTGAGGAACCACAAATCAGCAAGTTTCTGTCTGACTTACTTTGCGCAACTTTCCCGTCTCGTCCACTTCCCTCATGAGAGACGGAATAAAGACCTCGATGACTGGAGACACACACTGATGATCCAACATCCCAAACACACACAGATCACAGACTGACTGAACTGAAGATCAGCTCCGTGACGTGCTTTGATCAATCCGCCGTGGATCTCCACAGTCCAGAGCTCCTCCTCCAAACACACACACACACACACACACACACACACAGCTGAGAGAAATAAAGCCATTCATACAGAAGGATATGCTTTTTGTGGTTGAGAAAGAACTTAGCCTATGTAACAGTGTTAAATACCTGATTAAACGTAGGGTAGAGTGGGGAAAAATGCCCCCCTGGGGTAAAACGCCCCCCACCCGTTTTTCCCAAAATAACCACTAGAATGAATCAAGATACATTTTTACTATTGCTATGCACTACGTTGACACCGGGGATATACAAATCTCCATGGAGAAGCTGACACCCAGCGACGTATTTGAAGAGAAGAGGATTACGTGGAAAGTGCTATAATTTTCAGATATTAGTAAACAAGTGTTTAATAGAATATTGTTCACAGTGATATCACAGTGATGTATGATAGATGAATAGTGAAGTCTGTAGTTTGAGAGCATATGTTATTTATAAGGAATATAATTATATTTTTAAAAATAAACTATTTTTTAAAAAGACATAGCTTGTGGGGTAAAACGCCCCTGAGGGTTAAAACGCCCCCCAAGGGACATAGTTTCTCTTTATCATAATTAATAGTAACATATTTCTGTTTATCAAAGTCTTTATTTTACACTTTAATGCAGTATAACTAGGCGGTAAAATCAAAATATTTGAACAAAACATGAAAAAATTACAACTGAGCATTAGCTAGCTAGCTTGGTGGATGCAATGATGGAAGGTGGTTAGGTGACCCAATGATAAAACATAGTGACTTTTAATGCATTTATGGAATATATTTCACTATAAATATACAAATTTTTGTTTAATATTTATTTAGGATTTTCTGTTTTTCTTGATGATAGTGGGGAACAAATACTACATCAATTATCAACCCCATAGAGGTGTAGAAATCAAAATATTAAAATGTTAGAAATTTGCCTATTTTGTACATTCCTGAAATTAATATTAATAGGTATATATACATGTTGTTGCATTACTTGCCTTTTACTTTTAGAGATTAAAAACTTTGTTAATTTTGCTGTTGATCTATGAAGCAAACTGGTTGGTAAGAAAGGGGGCATTTTACCCCACCTTGGGGGGCGTTTTGCCCCACCGCTGGGGCAAAACGCCCCCTTTGTACAAAAATATTTAAAGTCAAATTTCAAAATATTTACTAAGGCTGAGCAATTTTAATATTTGGTGAATAACTCCTCCCATAGTCATTCAAAACTGGGATGGCAATTCTAGTCACATTAATGTTTTGTTTCACAGTAATGTCACATTTTACCTTAAGGGGGGCGTTTTCCCCCACTCTACCCTATACATTAATTAATTCGCATTAAAGAAAAATACAATTACCAATACAACTCGAAGTCGGTAACACTGCCAGATGCTTTTTTTTTTTTTTTTTTTTTTTACATAAACCGAGGGATTAAAAAAATTAACTACCTGTTCACTAATAACAAATTAGTGTCTCGTTAATTGTTCACGTGTGTTTTAGAGTTAAAGGTAGAGTAGGCAATTTCTGAGAGGCTAGCAATAGAAATTTAGCATTGAAAGCACACGATCCCATCCTCCCTTCAAAGCGTCTGTAAAGCAACGCCTCATGAACGCGCACAATAAGACAAGAGACGGTGTTAAATTACCTCAGGTCTCAAAAGCACATTACAATAATAATGTAAACAACCTCTTACTTGTACCACCTGACTGCTACAGATTAATTTTGGCATTGATGGTGTTGATATTGAAACACATAAATCAGAACATCAGGGGTTGCCATACGGTTATGACAGGGTGAAAGCATGATAAGCTCTTGTTTTGGTGTTTTAGTCCACTGTTAAAGGCGGCTGCTGTGTGTTTGTGGCGCTCGGTGACTGTCTGTCTGTCTCAGAGGCTGCTGAGTTTATTGGAATGCAATGATTGGATGAACAGTTTTTGGTCATGAGACTTCCACAAAGATATGCACATGTTTTATTGAAAAAAAAAATGTGTTTATGTAAAAATTGCCTACACTACCTTTAAACATCGTTTCTTTGGATATTATACAATTATGAATTCTTCAGACATGTGTTTTCTGAAGATCTAGAGAGAGAAAAAAAGTTATTTAGGATGTTTCTGGAACTGTTTTTGAGAGTTAAATATAAAGAGCCCAGTGTCTGTGTCGTCGGATCACAAGTCTGTCATGCGATTTCTCATGTAAACACTTGTTCTTAATAAACTAATAGACTTCAGAGAAGTTACATAAAAGGATAGTTATGTAGGCCTATCTATTCCAACCAGAGTTCAAATGCAAACTTGTCTACATTTATTTGTGCATTAAATTATGTCTATACGGCATAATTTAAAGTCTATTTTTGTACGGTCAAATGGTCAGAGGTGTGTCAGCTCCAACCCTGATGTCCTCATTTCTTCTGTATGAATGGAGAATAAATGAGAATCACATGATTTCCCGTGACACACAACCATTCATGCATTTACTGCTGACTAAACACACTCCAGTCTGAAGATAACACACATTCCTGATGGTCAAGCGTTATTATCCCTGCTTTCCCACTTCATCCCGTCAGGAGGTCAGAACTTATGATCCGTAACAGAAACACTGATCATGAACCCTGGATCATTTTTGACCTACAAATTGCTGGAAAATTGACCGGTTGAAAAGTTTAATGATTAATGAATTTAAAGGATTTTTAGTGAAAGGTTAATTCCGCTGCAGCTGCAATCATTTTACCGCAGTAAAGCTCAATGTTGTCACATGGAAATATCTCATCAAAGCTGAGGGAAACAAGCATTTACGATAAGAGTGTTGAATGAGAGCTTCTGCTCAACACAGAACAAATACTGAAAGACGGAAGGCCTGAAGGATCACTTCCTTCATTATTCTGTGTGGATGTGGATCTTCTGCCTTAAAGGGATACTCCACTTTTTTTTGGTAATAGGCTCATTTTACAACTTCCCCAGAGTTAAACAGTTGAGTTTTGCCGTTTTCGAATCCATTTAGCCCATTTTTATGATATTAGAAGAATATCAGTTACCAGACAGTTTCTGGTCCATTGACTTCCATAGTAGGAAAAAAATATACTATGGAAGTCAATGAGACCAGAAACTGTCTGGTAACTGATATTCTTCTAAATATCAGAAAATCGGCTGAATGGATTCGAAAACGGTAAAACTCAACTGTTTAACTCTGGGGGAGTTGTAAAATGAGCCTATTTCCAAAAAAAGTGGAGTATCCCTTTAAGGTTTCGGGTGAAGAGCAATTGTATTTTATCCCACCAGTTATAAAATATCAATTAATAAAATAATATAAGCTAACAACCAGTTATGATCAGTTTGATATTAATTAAATAAAACGGTTAAAAATTGTTTTCATTAAATTAAATCAAGCTGATAAAAAATATAAATATATGATTAAAAAAACAAAACATCATTTAAATTACAAAAACGAAACTGAAAAAAAACCTAAATTGAAAACTGATTTAAAATATTAATAAAATAACAGTAAAATAATACTGCTCATGTCGTGTATATGTGCATATACAGTACATATAAACATATATTAATATTTTATAAAAACCTAAGTACTAAAATTACTAAAACTAAAAAAAACAAGATAACACTTTTATGTGTGTGTGTGTGAGCATATACAGAATCCTCATTTTTGTAATTACTTTATATCTTTTCATGTGACAATGAAGAAATGACACTTTGCTACAATGTAAAGTAGTGAGAGTACAGCTTGTATAACAGTGTAAATTAGCTGTCCCTCAAAATAACCCACTCCACCACTCCAAATCTTTATCTTGGTCTCATCAGATCCAGTAATCCTGCTTGTCTTCAGCAAACAGTTTGCTACACTCACTTTACATTGTAGCAAAGTGTCATTTCTTCAGTGTTGTCCCATGAAAAGATATAATACAATATTTAAACATATGTGAGGGGTGTACATGTATCACTTTTGTGAGAAACTGTATATATGCATGTATACACGCATGTAAATGTACAAAGTTTTGTTAGATGTAATATGACAGCACTTATATATATATATATATATATATGCACACACACAATACAACTGACAAGTAAATCAAAAGCTTTATATTTGTAATTAAATCTTTATTGTTTTCCTCAATAGAAGTGTCCACAGTGAAAAAAATACCTGCCCCTTTTTTTCTTATAAACAAACATTTGATTTTTATGGCACCTAATGGTGAAGTCCAACTTGTTTACGTCTCTTCAAAGTGTTATTATTACAGAAGGGCCCAAAATATCATTTATGAAGCAAACTAATAAACAAACAACAAAAAAATGTCTAATGTTATAAATGACGATGAATAACAGCCTTACAAACTCTGACAGCAGCAAAATCTGTATAAAAAAAATCTCATTAGAAACAATTTAATCATTAGTAGTAGCGTAGCAAAAGTCTATTAATTATTTTAACATGTCAGAGTCAAATATGGTTTGACACAAAACGATAACACTTGGCATAAATGTCTACACACTGAAAATGTAAGATGAAGTTAATAAAGAGAGAAATAATGAAAATGAGAAAAACAGGCCCCAAATGAAGAAGAAAACCGGTTTTAAGACTGAAGTGCTTCTGGTTTGACCAGCTGAAAGAGTTCCGGTGTTGATATAAAACGCTTTAGGAGCGTCTTTAGAAATGCTTTACGTCAATTGAACAAATAGAGATCTTAAATCTATTAAAGATTTAAAATGATCCTTAGAGTGAAAACTATGAGCCAGCAAAAGAAAAATCACTGATCGAGTGTAAGTGTTGACTGTACAGTTCCTGTCATTTCCACCGGCCAGTTTACAATATTTCAATAGTCCACCATATTACAATCTCTTTTAAAGTGTATATATATCAATATTCTGGACTTCTGAAATGATCTAGGACACCATTGGTCTCTGAAATCCCTCCTTTAGAAGTACAGACATCTTTTGACATGTGACGAGTGGCCTGCTGGGAACTTTCTTACTGTGAATGAGAGGAGAGCGCCCTCTAGTGTAAGCCACTGACATCACTGCTGATGAGTGGAGAATAAACATGAAGTTTGGTTGCGTACAGACGAGGAAGACACCCAGCCACCACCACATGCGTTTACACCCCCCAAAACAATAGTCAACGTAAGAAAATAAAGGTGAAGATTACACAGAAAATATACAAGTTACTAATTCAGAGTAACGAGCGGCCGGATAGATGATTCCCTTTGCAGCACGACTTCTCTTGGTTTATAGGCAAGAGGTAAAGAGTGTAGAAAGGCCTCAGTCACGGGTGAGTGTGTGTGTGTGCGGACGCCTCCTCACGCAATCGCTTTCGCTTCTGGCAAGAACGCCTCCCAGTATTTTATCAGCTAGAGGAGAGAAAGAGAGCGAAATATGAAGTACAAGTATTCAGACAGATTTTTTTCAGTAAAAAAGAAAGTGTTCTTGTACCTGTTGTTCTGAGTGCAGCAGTGACTCCAGATATTTGATGATTTGTCTCTTAAAATCTCGAGCTTTTTCTTTCTGTTAGAAAATGAATTTAAATGAATTGTCAGTCAGAATCATTAAATACGATGAAGCGAGAACTGCAAATAAAATGTTTATTAGGAATACTTAAAGTGCCCCTGTTATGCTATTTTTTTTTGGAGATCTTCTAAAACAGATTTACATGCATCCACAGTCAAAAAACACTGTCATTTTCTCATCATATTTATTGCAGCATCAGCTCTTTTCTCACAGTGACTGAAATTTAGTTTTTTTTTGTGTTGTGATTGGTCTACTCTGCTCTGATTGGTCAGATGGCCAGTCTGTTGTGATTGGTCTACCCTGCTCTGATTGGTCAGATGGCCCAGTGTGTTGTGATTGGTCTACTCTGCTCTGATTGGTCAGATGGCCCAGTCTGTTGTGATTGGTCTACTCTGCTGATTGGTCAGATGGCCAGTCTGTTGTGATTGGTCTACTCTGCTCTGATTGGTCAGATGGCCAGTCTGTTGTGATTGGTCTACTCTGCTGATTGGTCAGATGGCCCAGTCTGTTGTGATTGGTCTACTCTGCTCTGATTGGTCAGATGGCCAGTCTGTTGTTATTGGTCTACTCTGCTGATTGGTCAGATGGCCCCGTCTGTTGTGATTGGTCTACTCTGCTGATTGGTCAGATGGCCCAGTCTGTTGTGATTGGTCTACTCTGCTGATTGGTCAGATGGCCCAGTCTGTTGTGATTGGTCTACTCTGCTGATTGGTCAGATGCCCAGTTGTTGTGATTGGTCTACTCTGCTTGATTGGTCAGATGGCCCAGTCTGTTGTTATTGGTCTACTCTGCTCTGAATGGTCAGATGGCCCACTCTGTTGTGATTGGTCTACTCTGCTCTGATTGGTCAGATGGCCCAGTCTGTTGTTATTGGTCTACTCTGCTGATTGGTCAGATGGCCCAGTCTGTTGTGATTGGTCTACTCTGCTGATTGGTCAGATGGCTCAGTCTGTTGTGATCGGTCTACTCTGCTCTGATTGGTCAGATGGCTCAGTCTGTTGTGATCGGTCTACTCTGCTGATTGGTCAGATGGCCCAGTCTGTTGTGATTGGTCTACTCTGCTCTGATTGGTCAGATGGCTCAGTCTGTTGTGATTGGTCTACTCTGCTGATTGGTCAGATGGCTCAGTCTGTTGTGATTGGTCTACTCTGCTCTGATTGGTCAGATGGCCCAGTGTGTTGTGATTGGTCTACTCTGCTGATTGGTCAGATGGTCCAGTCTGTTGTGATTGGTCTACTCTGCTGATTGGTCAGATGGCTCAGTCTGTTGTGATCGGTCTACTCTGCTCTGATTGGTCAGATGGCTCAGTCTGTTGTGATTGGTCTACTCTGCTCTGATTGGTCAGATGGCCCAGTCTGTTGTGATTGGTCTACTCTGCTCTGATTGGTCAGATGACCCAGTCTGTTGTGATTGGTCTACTCTGCTCTGATTGGTCAATGGCCCAGTCTGTTGTGATTGGTCTACTCTGCTCTGATTGGTCAGATGGCCCAGTCTGTTGTGATTGGTCTACTCTGCTGATTGGTCAGATGGCCCAGTCAGTTGTTATTGGTCTACTCTGTTTGATTGGTCAGATGGCCCAGTCTGTTGTGATTGGTCTACTCTGCTGATTGGTCAGATGGCCCAGTCTGTTGTGATTGGTCTACTCTGCTGATTGGTCAGATGGCCAGTCTGTTGTGATCGGTCTACTCTGCTCTGATTGGTCAGATGACCCAGTCTGTTGTTATTGGTCTACTCTGCTCTGAATGGTCAGATGGCCCAGTCTGTTGTGATTGGTCTACTCTGCTGATTGGTCAGATGGCTCAGTCTGTTGTGATCGGTCTACTCTGCTCTGATTGGTCAGATGGCTCAGTCTGTTGTGATCGGTCTACTCTGCTGATTGGTCAGATGGCCCAGTCTGTTGTGATTGGTCTACTCTGCTCTGATTGGTCAGATGACCCAGTCTGTTGTGATTGGTCTACTCTGCTCTGATTGGTCAGATGGCTCAGTCTGTTGTGATTGGTCTACTCTGCTCTGATTGGTCAGATGACCCAGTCTGTTGTGATTGGTCTACTCTGCTCTGATTGGTCAGATGACCCAGTCTGTTGTGATTGGTCTACTCTGCTCTGATTGGTCAGATGACCCAGTCTGTTGTGATTGGTCTACTCTGCTGATTGGTCAGATGGCTCAGTCTGTTGTGATTGGTCTACTCTGCTCTGATTGGTCAGATGGCCCAGTCTGTTGTGATTGGTCTACTCTGCTCTGATTGGTCAGATAACCCAGTCTGTTGTGATTGGTCTACTCTGCTGATTGGTCAGATGGCCCGGTCTGTTGTGATTGGTCGACTGTTTACAGCACGTGTCGGAAACCAAACCACATTACCATATCTGAAGTTCAGCTCTGGATCTTCCTCAGCACTTGACACACAGTGATACGAACTGTAACGATGGCTTCGGTTTTGTAGTATCGATTTGAGCACGAGTCCTCAAGTGTAGCAAAGTGGTTTTGCTTTGGCAGCACAGAAAACAGCATAGTCTCCAGACTTCAACTACAACAAGTGTTTGAGGCTCAATCACTTTATTAAGCACTTTGATCTTTGAAACTTTGCAGTCCATTATATTCACGAAGTGCTCTATATTACACACTACATTCAAGGCAATATCCAAAAAAGCATAACAGGGGCCCTTTAATGCCAAGATATCCAAAGCCAACAGGGAAATCATGTCTTACATCAAAACGGATGACGTCTTTCTGTACGGTGGCTGAGATTCTCTCGAATTCTCTCTCGAACTGCGTGACCTTTGCCTCCCACTGCAGGACGAGACAGTAGAGTAAGACATTTAGACCAGTGGTTCTCAACTCCAGTCCTCGGGACCCGCTGCTCTGCACATTTTGTATGTCTCTCTTAAGCCTAGTTCACACTACATGATGTTAAAACGTCGGGCTGAACTGTGCAGTTCACACTACATGACTTGCTCTCTGTGAAATCAGGAGTGTTCAAGTTGTTGAGCTGTTCACACCACACGACACAACGTGATTGATCCGCAAAGGGAGGTAACGCACTACAAGAGTTGACAACAACTCTGTCACCTAACGATTCTATCTTGTCTTCAAACCACGTTTTGTCGCGAAAAATCACGCGAAACAGCACGCGCGCCAATACCCAGAAGAAGACGGAAAAGAACAACACGCGAATATGGACGTCAGACAGAAACGTTTTTTTTTTTTTACTTTTTAAAAAAAATAAATATATTTGTATTATTTTTTATTGTAGATCACACGTGTTACAATTTGCCGAAAAAAAGAAATTGAACTTGTAATACAAAAATCATTTAGTTACAGTTCACGCTTTCATAATAAATAAATAAATAAATAAATAAATAAACATCATCCAATACATAGAGAATTGAAACTAATATCATAACAAATAATCTGTATAAAAATAATAAATAACATAAAAGTACACAGCCAGAGTATCAGACAGTAAATATCAGTTAAAATAATAATTAAGTTAAATTAGATAAATATTGCATACATTTTGATGATGATTTACCATCTAATCCAGAAATAGTCTATATATTTTTTAAGTCAATTTTAAAAACATTGAAAAGAGGTTTGATTTATGAATAAAGAATTTTCCAAGCAAAATTAACAAGTTGACTATATATTGAATAGAGTTTGAGTCAGAAAAGTAAAAGAAGATGTCAAAACTAGATAAATGTATATTTGAGCCAAAGTGTCCATTAATAAAGCATTGTATATCATTTACACAGAGAAGAGTTGTGAACAGCTATAGAATAAATGGTCTAACGTTTCTGTTTCCAGAGAGCAAAAGCAGCATTTGTCGTCCACAGTAGGGATACATATCGAAATAATCTTGTTACAGGGGTAATAATGGTGAAGAATTTTAAATGATATTTCTTTTACTTTGTTTGTAATTAAAAATGAATGTGGGTTACTCCATGCTCTATTCCAATTAATATTTTCATACAAGGAGGACCATTTGTACCTGGAGACAGGGATATATTTTGCACATAAAAGTTTTTTTATTACTTTGTTGTTGACTTTTTGGTCTAGAAAAGATAGACCATTTATTGAAACACTGCTGGAGAAAAATACATTAGTTTGATCCACATCTGTCACAGTTGGTGATTATCCCATGGGGTATAGCTCTGGTTACAAAATCAAATTCTTTTCTTGTAGGATGGAAATTAAATTTATGGAGACAGAAAATAGTGCTGCAAACTGTTTGCGCGATGATTTGCTCTGATTGGCTGTAGCTCATGACATCACATGAGGTTGAGTCGCGCGACAGCTCTGGATATCTAGCATGCTAGATATTTTTCTGGGCTCGGCTAGCGTCTTTAATGCGTTGTTGGCTCTTTCATACTAACAGATTGGCGAGCGTTCATCGCCCGCGACAACACCCTGACCTGTCGGCGAGCTCAACGATTTGCAAATCGGACTTAAAATCATGTAGTGTGAACTAGGCTTTATCTGACACACTCAGTTCAGTTCATGGAGTCTCTCCTAACGAGCGTATGATCTGAATCAGGTGTGTTAAATAAGGAGATGTGCAGAGCAGTGGGTCCCGAGGACTGGAGTTGAGAACCACTGATTTAGACTTTATGTTACAGAAGTAAGTGTTGATCAGTGGTGTTGTGCATCACCTCAGAGATCTCGTCCTTGGCCTGCTGGAGTTTGTCAGGTTTGTTGGCCCACAGGAGTTTGGCCTCGGCCTCTCTTTTTTTCTGCAGCGTGTTCTCAGCGTCCTGCCAGCGCTGCCACGCTTTCATTCTCTGATCAAAACACCCCTGACAATGTAGAATGCAAATATATGATTATTATTAATAATAATTCTAATTTATTTATTTTATTATAGATTTTTGTGTTTTTTAGATTTTTATTTTATTTACATTTTTAGCCTAATGATACATATACTCTATGTAAATTACCAGTCAAACATTTGAAATATTTTTTTTCTCATGCTCACCAAGGCTGCATTTGTTTGATTAATAATAATAAATGTTTCTAGAGTCATGTGACACTGATCATGTGACACTGGGAGTGATGATAAAATCCAGCTTTGATCACAGGAATAAATTATTTTAAAATATATTCAAACTATAAGAAAACAGTTATTTTGAATTGTAATAACATTTCACAATATTACTGTTTTTACTGTGTTTTTGATCAAATAAATGCAGCCTTGATGAGCAGAAGAGACTTCTTTTAAAAACATTTTATTGTACATTTTTGATTATAATTATGTTTTAAACAATAATTCAAATAAAAATAACAATTATGTAATAATAATAAGATTTATATCACAATTCTAAAAATTTAAAAGTTATACTTTTTATTTAACGATAATATATTGGATATGGTAAAAACAAAATGTAATTAAAAAATATTTTATATAGTGCATACAACCATATGGTAATGCTTATTTTTTGACAATCCAGTGAATTAAATAGATTTACAAATGAAGGGTATAATTTTCTCTTTGCATGTGGAACGCCAACTGAAATATAAGATTATTTATAACAAATCAATCCATTCCAGTTTAACATTATGTAATACCTTAATATTAAAAAATGACAGACTTAAATCATAACACACAATAAATCAACAGGACGAGTGGGATTTTTCGCGCGCGCGCGTGTGTGTGTGTGTGTGTGTGTGTGTGTGTGTGTGTGTGTGTACCCTGACGGCTCCCAGCAGTCGTATATAATCGGCCAGCAGCTCAGAGAAGGTGAAGAAGTCGTTGGCCGCCTGGTCCTGATGAAGCTGCTCGATTCGATCTTCCACCTCGGCCAGCTGAGACAGCGCTCGCGACAGAGCCGTGTTATCCTCCGAGCTGCCCAACATCGCCACGCTCTTCGCAAACACGGCTGTGTTCCCAGACAACTCTGAAACACACATCCCAGTCTTTAACAACTAGTTGCTTTACAGCAGTCATCCAATCAGATTCTGTTTCACTTCATATATGTCACACTACAGAAATACAATGGGTTGCGATTCCCAAATCTGAATGCACTCCATTTTAAAAGACAAAAATATCCACATTTCAAATATGAGAGATCGTTTGCCCTTCTGACCTTTCCTGTGATTGACAAGTGATTCCACCATGACGTGAAGTTTCCGCAACTGCTGTTCTTCATTTTCTACATCCTGGATCTTCTCATCAAACCACTGAAAACAACAAGCGCACACACACCGTTTAATATTCAGTGTCCTTTCTAGGTTGGTTTTAAGCCTATTCCTGTTTATAGTAATATACTATCATTGTTTTTCCACTCACCACGTCCTGTTCGTTCATCTTTATGGTCATCTTACTCACAGCATCTGTGGCTTTGTTGAGCATTTTGAGGAAGCCGGCTCCACTCAGAGCCTGTGTGCCGACTGCTCTGGGTAACTAACACACACACACACACACACACAACACACACACACACACACACACACACACTTGAGTAATCATCACAAACAGCAAAGCTGATGTTTCTGCATGTGAGGAATGGACAGATAAACATCTGCATGTGAGAAAGTCACTTCTCTTAGGTTTAAGTTAATGTGGAGTTTTGCGGTTGCATGCGTTGAATGATTAAAAATGTTTGTTTTTATGCAATAAGCTGTCTCACCTCTTCTTTCTCTAAAAACTCTCTGACATCAGGGTCCTGCAGGAGAGATGGGTGACTTACAATCCTCTGAAGATACCTGCGACAACACACAAACAATCCTCTAACACAAAACCTCAAAATATAGCAATATTAATTACTACTAACATTATATTTTATTACATTATCATCCAATCTAAATAATAATCAACAACATTACATTGGATAGTATCATAACTTGGGATAGAATAAAATGTAATGTTAGTTGTAAACTTGTAATTAATATATATTTAAATTTTTATAAAGATGGAAAAATTACTTAGATTGGATAATATAATATAATGTTAGTTTTATTAATAGTATAGATATAGGTAACTAATTTTTCTGTCCTCATTAAAATATATAATATTTACTTCTAACATTACATTATCAAATTTAATAATGCATTATTTCATTTTATTTATTATTTAATAATGTTATTCATATGAATTATTACTAACAATATGACAATTTTATCCAATCAAAGTAATATTTCTGTCCTCATTAAAATGAAAATACATAGTGTAATGATAGTAGTGATTTATATTACATTATCCAATTTAAGACATTTTCAATCCCCATATCATTTTAATTATGGCGAACATAACCATTATCCAGTTTAAGTAATTTATCCGTCATCATTATTTAAATGTATAATATTAATTACTACTGACATTATTATATTATCCAGTTTAAGTATTGTTTCTTTTCTCATTAAAATGAAAATAAATATAATGATAGTAGTAATTAATATTAATATTATATTAGTCAAAGTAATTTTTCTGTCCTCATTCAAATGAACATACAGTATGGTAGCAGCATCACAGCCAATCATAGTTTGATGTTTTATATACAGATATATGGAGAGGGATTTTAAACCAATGAGATTTCACTGGGGGCGGGGGCTTCTTAGTGCAATGCAACAAAAAGTTCTGACATGACACATTGATGACAAATGTGACTGGTCAAGACAAAAACTAGGAGTAGAAGAGTGATTCATCGCTTTACTAATGCAACTAGTTAAGAAGCGATGTCATCTTGAGTAACGCACCTCTCTAGAGCAGCTCTCCTCCGCTCCACAAACTCTGCTGACGATGGATCCTCCTTCCCCACTTTGACTTTTGTCATACCTGGAAAATTCACACACAGTTATTCACAATCAGACACTTGTTCATAACCAGATCAGATCGGATGCATTAGCAGAAGCATGTTTCTACCCAGAATGCTCTTCTCCGGTGGTGGAGGTATGATGTATCCATTCTGCGAGTGTTTCTCCGAGAGCTTTTCGTACAATCCCAGGAAATCACTGAAACGTCTGCGTACAGTAAACGTCTTGCTACGGAACATGGCTAACGACGTCTGAGAGGATGAAAAGAAGGAGATTTAGACCGTGTGGCATATTGTGCGGTAGTATAATCTGCACAAGAGACTGAAAAATCACCTGTGTTGAAACTTTGTAGGCCATATAAGCATTCATACCATCACCTGTAAGAAGCAGAGAGAGAGAGAGAATCACCTCACATGCCCAAAATAAAAGCCCAACATAACATATATGTGTTGTTAACCTCAAGCTTAAAGATCAGGACTGATTACACTGTTCTCCCAGACTGGTCCAGTTTGCTGGTTTTAGAAGGGTTGTCAGCTTGTCAAAATAAACCAATTTAAATGTCAGTTTGTCCAGGTCACCAGCAAAAACCAGCAAACTAGAGTAAATCAACTAAACGAAAAAAATATTTTACTATCGAAACTTTCAAGATGTACATATTTAAATGACTTTGGTTATGATTAGCATGTCAAATGTGTTACAACGCCCTTGAAAAACTGCTTAATGCTGTAAAGAAGAGTTTTTTTTTAATTCAGTTATTATTACAAAACCAATTTAAGCTATAAACAACGTTTACTCCCAAGATCCTCCAAAGCAACTGAACCTGCAATTCTAACTTTATTTAAACTTGTAACAGAAATAACTAGATAATCTCTGTAAATTCTCATAGAATGAAATTAAGAGCACATGAAAACAGGAGACAACCAACAAATTATTAATAACTGATTATGCTGAAGTCAATGTATGCTTTTTGCTTTTCCATATTCTAGGAATAGTAAAATAAACCTTTAGCTGTAGTTTTGCCAAATCATTTTGACAGATAAATACCTCAAACAAGTGTTTTCCCCCTTCCTCATATTTAAACATATTTGATAAATATTAAATATTTTCCTCATATCCTGATGGTTTAATCTAACTGGTAGGGTCTTTAAAAACAAATATCCCCTTTCGGCCTCTATATACAAATGAAGGGTGAACAAACTATCAGCAAAAATATGATATTATATCAGATGAAATTAAATATGATCTCCCCAGAGCTGATTTTAGACCTTACAGTAACACCAAACCTTTAAAAAAGAAGAAGGACAGGAAATGAAAAAAAGCTGGTACAGGGCAAAAAAAGGAAGTTGTGATGGTCTGGCAATGCTCCAGACACACGTATGCGACTCAGTTCCTCAATTAGAACAAACTCACCTCATAAAATAAGTACGGTTTTCTGTTTCCTGCAAACTCAGCCCACTGCTTTTTCAAACTAAAAGAGCCAACTGACATAGTGGAAGATGACGGTCTTACCAACTTTCTCTGGATTTGTGACGGAAATGTTTAGATCAAACTTGTCCTCACTTTCCTCTTCCTCCAGCTTTATGAGAAAAAAGAGAAAGGAAGAAGGAAACCTGTAAAGTTTGATCTAATCTCTAGTGATGGGAATCGCAAGAAATGCAACAAATCCAGTTTTGATTCTGATTCAACTTGATTCTATTAGTAGCTTTGAGTAATTTTATTTTCAAATGAAACGCACATAAATTCATCAGTTTAAGACTGATTGTTGACTAATTCATCAATAAGAATCAGCTCATATGAGTCATTTGCTTGTGAATCAGGCACTAAAAGAGCCAAACATCATGAAAATCATTCAGTCTCAGTTCTTTTTATTTAAAAAATGTTACATTTAATAAGTGTTTTACCTCCTCAAGAGTTTTGGACGGAGGTTTGCTGGAGCTGCTGGCTACCGGGGCGGCAGGAGCCGATACTGGCGCTTTCACTGCATCTTTCTTCTTGCGGTCATTAAGAGGACTGTCCAGAGACAACTCCACTGTAGCTTCTGGGGAAAACAGTGAGTGAAAGTGCATTTTATGGATTCAATAAAACTAAAAAGATACAACAGATGCAATAAACACACCTAGATAACACACACACACACCCCGCAAAACACATTCTATCAGCAACCTAAAGAAGGGTGAGAGGTCAAAGGTCACTGAGGAATTCCTTTTCCTCTTCCTGAGTCAATGCTGAGAAAGCGAATTCATCATCCATCACTCAGAGAAGTGATGTGCATGCATTTCTGCTTGTACAATACGTGAGTAAAAAAAACAAAAAAGCAGGAAAATGTTTCATTGCGCAAAAAAAAACTAAGCCTTGAAAACCCTTCAGCTCTTTAGGCAAATTCTAATCAGTGTTATTAGTATTACAATTTATCGTTTTTATTATTTAGAAGAGCATTTTTTATTTTCAGTTTTGATTTTATTTGTAGTTTGAGTTTGATTATTTTACTTGAGCATCTACGATCTATGAAGGCAGTTCACTCGCTTGATGCCTATGACAGCCAAAAATGCTTTCAAGGTAGGCGGCTCGTAAGGTTACGAAACACAAGTCGAACTTTTAAATGCACTAATGACAGCAAACCATTGTCTAGGTTGGCCACTCAAACATGCTTTTCACATGTGGGAGGGCAGCTACATTTTGAAACACAGATTAAACTTGCTTAAAGCAACACTATGTAACATTGTTTACCTTAAAATAATGTTTCCAAAATCTTATCAGTGGTTCATCAAGTCGTAACAGGGTGAAAGGCACTTCTGCCATCGCCTGACGGGGTCTGTATCGCTTTTACTGGCACTATGTAACTTCGGGTTTCGGGTAGGAACCCGTGCACAAAAAGAACTACAAAATTCGACTGCTTTACGTCAAGCGCTACAATATTCATTATTTAGTTTTTCTTCGTTTCTGATGTCGCAATACATCATCTTCATGAAATCATGTAACATACTCTACCTTGTCTGTGGACATCGTCTCATTCTAAAGCCGGTGCTGGGTAAACAGTGAGCGTGCGTGCGACGGTAGGCTAAATTATTTACGACAGCGGCAATGGACAATTTCGTTTCCAACCAGTAGGGTGACCGAAGAGGAAAAGTTGCTTGGTGTTACTTTAAACATGCCCCAAAATTCTCTCAAGGTTTTAAGGCTCAAAAATGTTGTCTAGATAGGCAGCTCACTAGGTTTTGAAGATTAGCACAACAAATTTGTGTTATAAGATGTCAAAACGTTGTATGTTACAACATTGCTCATGCAGTACTTACCCCCAGTTTCACAGACAAGGCTTAAGCTAGTCCTAGACTAAAATGCTCGTTTGAACCGTTTTAACTGAAAGCAACTTGGACTGAAATCTCCTAAAATATGTCCGTGCCATTGTTTTGTCTCTTGATGTCTCTAGATGCACACTAGTAAAGGGACTTTATAAAACCTACTTAAACTAATAGAACTAAAGCCTAATCCTTGCTTAATCTAAGCCCTGTCTGTAAAACCAGGCCTTAGTTTTGAAAGAAACTTTTACATTTGCCTATGATGCCCCGAAAAAGCTCTCTGGGAAGGGCACTTACTATATTGACACAAAAAAAAATATATACAAAAAACATGTCTATGTTGGCAGTTCGGAGGATTTTGCAACACAAATCACACTTTTAAATGCACCAATGTCACCCAAAAATACTGCCTAGGTAGGCTGCTCACTAGATTTTGAAACATGAACCAAGCATTTAAAGGCTTATGATGCTTAAAAATGTTGTCTGACAAGGTAGCCAAGTTTTGACAAACAAAAATCAAAATACTCCAAAGTGCTGTCTATGTAGGCAGCTTTTACAGTTTTGAGCATTTGTGTGTTATGATGCCCAAAAACCCTGTGCTACAAGAGTTTTCGCAGGAAGAACTATTTTTGGTTCCCCAAAGAACCTTTCAGTAAAAGTTTTAGTTTGAACATTTTGATAATCTAAAGAAGATTTTTTCACTACAAAGAATCTTGTGGAATGTAAAGGTTCTTCATGGAACCCTTTCTTTTAAGAGTGTATAATGCTCAAAATGCTGTCTAGGCAACTAGCTCACTTGGCTTTGAAGATTTGAACAATCACTTTGTGTTATGATGCCCAAAAATGCGCTGTGTCAATGTTGCTTAGGCGTACAACTTTGAAGCCAAACAGTCTAGAAGCAGTCGAAAGCGTCACAGTCACGATCTGGTGTTGCGGGTGAAACGTCGTACCTGAGAAGATATCCTGCTCCTCCGAGTGAACCCCATTGGTCCTGGAGCTGCCGCTTGAGGAAGGTTTGGTGGCAGGTGCCGTCACGGCTTCCTCTGGAACAGATCCGTGGGGTCGTCTTTAACACGTGGCTTGACCTTCACTTCTGATTTGACCTCTGTAAAGACATTGATAGGTGGCCCACTCGCCACTGAAGGCTGAGGCTTCTTCGTCATGCCTTTTAATGGCTCTTTAAACAGATCTTCCTCCTCCTCCTCCTCCTCCTCCTCATCTCTCATCATCACCGAACAGCTCAGCGCTCCCTGGTTTCTTGGCGGCAGAGCCTTTGCTGCTGCCCTTCGGAGGGTCTTCGAAAATATCCTGATGTCGGGCTCCAATGGCGTTTTTGTGCACAGGCTTGCTGCTGATATCAATAGGTGTTTTACCGATGACATCAGACTTTGGCGTTTCTACAGGCGCTTTCAAGAGATCTGGCACGGGATTTTGGACTTCAGGCGAACTAATTACATCGGCTTCATCATCGTCCAGCGGGTCGCTGAACAGGTCGACGGCCTCATCGCTATCTGGAGATTGTATCTTTGCGTTCTTCTGGGGTTCAGAGTTAATGTCGCTAAGAGGATCGCTGAAGATATCTTCTGGTGGCTCGTTGAAGACATCTTTAGGAGGTCCGGTTGTGTCAGGCGACAGTGAATCCATCTCGGAGATTGACTAAAAACAGCACAGAAATGATTATTCAGCTAATGTTTTGAAAATTAAACTTAGTTACTATAAATATAAATATTGTGAGTTTAAACAGGATTACTACATTGTGTTTAACAGCATGTGGAATAATTTTTCCATCTGGCATGGAATTGTTTTTCCAAATACATTAAACATTTTCAAGCTGAATCTCATAAAATGTGTAAAATAAAATAGAAAAAAATTATGTCTAACAGGCGCAGGATCAAAGCAAAAGTTATGAAAATCAAGGAGGAAATCCACACACTGTTTAACTTTTTCTTTATTTGCAAAATAAAACAGCAACTTTTTAGATTTGGGTCCGAATAAAGGAAAGAAATTTTCCTAATTTATTTTCATATCTCTGGTTAAAGTTAAACCCTAAATAAAGAAAAAAAGGCATATTTTAGTATTTCTGCATTGAAAAATTAAGTTCTTGTAACAGTACTTAGGCTATATAACATTTTTCGTGTTAATATTTATTAGTTATTTGTGCATTTCTACAATTGGTGAAATAAATAAAAGCAATAAAGCAAGCCTATTTTGGGCTTAGAAGCATTTTTCACCCAAATACTTGTAACAGTAATTTTACACTTAAAGGCAGGGTAGGTGATTTGCTTCAAAAACATGTTTTGCTATGCTGGTTGAAAGTCTCTTCACATCCTGATAGCAATCACTAAGTTAAGTGGTCTAAATGTATTATACATACATATATGTCTGCGGAAGGCGTAGGACCATAAAAACCACTAGAACTCAAGAAAATCATAGAATTTGTTCCGAGGGCTACGATAGGATGTCCTAACATCTACGTATGTTTTTACACACCCTGCTCGCGCAGACATCACACATCACATATCATCCATGCGTTTCATGCTATGCAAAGTTAGACAGACGTCAGTCACAGACAGTGTTGGGAGTAACGCGTTACAAAAGTAATGCATTACAGTAACATATTACTTTTTGCTGTAACGCAGTAGTGTAAGGCATTACTAATCAATTTTCAGTAATATTTTACTCGGTACATGTTCAGTAAGGCTTGCGTTACAAGTTACAACAGACTTTTAATTGTAAAAAAAAAAAATACACAGCAAGACCGCGAGACATTAACAAATAAAAAATGCAAGTAGGCTAAATTACCTGTTCGTGGTCAGTCAATAGCCGCGTGTGGTGTCCAAGTCTGTTAATAAAAACTATGGCAGCGCCTGATATATTTTTATAGCCATTTCTTTTTACAGGAGTGCCGTGAGGTATGATTTCGGCCTCTGTGCTCGCGCTGGCCAGTGGAGAAGCGGCTAATGGTGAAGATGGCATGAAGAAGACTGTCCATTCGCGAGATGGACGTATGCGCATTAGGCTATTCGTTCTGTGTTTTCTTTCTAAACAGTTAGGCTATGTTTATGTGGTATTTTTCATGTTTTCATCACGCAATCATGTTTTTGATGCGGTGGTGACGCGTTCATTTAAGGGCGGCGGCGCTGGCGATAAAGCACCTAAAAGCTGTCACAAAGAACCGGCAAAAGCAATGATTATGAATATGTCAAATATAGCAAGGAGACATTTTACTTGTTTATTAATAAAGGCAGGATGAAGTTGACGATGCTGACTCGCGATCTTCGCAGTAGGAGTGCACCAGAGAGAAATGCACATTTCATTTCATAAGCAGAGAGCAGTCTGTTTTCTTTCGTTTTGAATTGTTTTGTTTTACATAGACATTTCAATATAGATATATTTTTCAGGTCCGTGAATAGGCTACCTTATACGCTGAGTTTCGGTTCATTTATGAGTGAATTGTCCTCCGTGTCGTGATTATTTATAATTGTCTGCTATATTTAGCCTTTTTATTTATAAAATCCAGGCAATTGGTTGATGAAACATTGATTAAAATTAAGATACAATTAATACAAAACGAAATTCACTTTAAAGAAAGGCTTTGTGTCTTCTGTTTGAGGTCTCTGTGAAAGTTTTAAAGCAGTCTTTTAGTGCCGCTTCAGAGCGCTCGCGTCCGTAACGGAGAACTGTCACGTCTGTAACATTGTTTTTTCCTCATAAATGCGAACACGAAAAATAAAATAAAATGAATATTTTATGTTCTGTAGAGAGCCAACCCTTCTTCATCCGATTTGCGCAGTGTAATTCACAAAATTACAACAACAAAAATCGTTGCCTCCTAAAAGTTAAAGATTTATTTTTGTCACGCGTGACTGTCTATTTCCCTAATATTAAATATAAAACGCATGTGTAGACTGATATTTTTCTAATGTCTGGACTCCTTTCAGGGAGGAGCCTATGGATAAACACGTTTCAATATTTTGGTATTAATGCATTTTCTGAGAATTTATTTTTCAAGTTTTGACAGCAAATGTCATGTCCATAACGCTGGAATTCCCAAATTTTAAATCATTTATCCTCAACTAGTTTTGTGGTGTAGGTCTACGTATTTTATAATGTTAAGTTAACTTCAAATAATAGGCTACTAATAGTAATTTAAAGACGTGGTAGCATTGGATCTGGACGGTATGGATAACTCTTGGAGTTGGAAGGGGTGTGTCGCGATTCTGCAGGTTCGTGGATCTGAGTTTCGCGATTTCGGTTTCATTTCGCATATCGTTAAAGCCCTAGTCATTTTAGAATGTTAAGTTCTACTTCTGTATAGTTATTTTGGTGAAAGTAACTCAAAAGTAATACAGGAGTAATGTAACGCATTACAATTCTGAGACAGTAATATTGTAAGGTAATGAATTACTTTTAAATAACAGTAACATGTAATATATAATGTATTCCAGTTTGGAAGTAACTTGCACAACACTGGTCACAGAACACAGTAAACGAAACAGCGGCCGTAGCTCCTCCTGAACCAAAACAACGAGCTTATGCTGCGTTCACGCCACAACTACTGCAATTTGGAAGAGATGGAAAACCGTGACGTTACACTCGGAGCGGTTTGATACTCGAATTTATGTGTTTCAATGGCAACACTATCAACACTGTTATGAATCTGCAGCAGTCAGGTGATACAGGTCAGAGCTCTTTAAGTTATGTTCATTATTATTGTAATGTTATGTGCTTTGAGACAGAGGTAGTTTAACGGGGTCCCTCGTGATGCTTTTGTTTTTGTCCCTGCTGTTTGTGTTTATGTGTTTTAAAGGAGGTGTGGCTTTGGAGACGCTCTGAAGGGAGGGTGGGATCTTATGCTTTTAAAGCTAACTCGCTATCGCTAGGTTCTCTGAAAATCGCTTACTTTACCTATTATATTACGAGTATTTGTGAATACAGTTGGTGGTTAAAAAAGAAAAAAAGTAAAGCAAGCCTATTTAGTACTCTCTTTGCATTGAAAATTAAAGCACATTTTCCATCCAAATACTTATTACTGTAATAGTAATTAAATAATTAAAATGTAAAATATTTATATGTTATTATAGGTATTTGTCATTAATATTTTTTGATTGCTGGTACAACTTAGCCTGGCTCCACCCTTCTACGAACATCCGCTCAATTTTCATTTTCCTTCAGTACTACGTCTGGGATTGTGCTGTAGACTTTGGTTTTCTCCGGACAATTTTTTACCGGGCCAATCAGCGAACAGAGGGAGTGGCTGAGAACGATGACGTTGATGTGATGCGTTATTTTGAGTTGTCATTCGGGTCCGTTGTGGCAACGCTGCCGAATATCAAGAAGTTAAAGCCGGAGCAAGAACAATCTTTGCTTAGTTTTGTTGTGGCCCTCCTCCCCACGGGGTTCGGGAAAAGTTTGACACATGACATACGTCACAACCAAACATTAGCGATTGGTTATGGCAGAATCAGAGTGACTCTGGGCAGATCCAATAGTTTTAGACTTCAATAGAGAGTACTTCAATGGAGCGGTGCTAGACTCTATGTACAAATGAAATGTACGAGAATCTGATGGGACCAGTCTATGTAAAACTGCCATTTTAAATAAATAAATAACAAAAAAAGCCTATTTTAGTACTATCTTTGCATTGAAAATTAAGATTTTTTTCATTATTGTAACAGTAAATATTTAAATGGTAAAATATTCATCATGCTAGTCTTTGTTATTTTTATATATGCGAGCGTTTGTACAATTGATGGTTTAAAATTAATAAATATATAACATTGATTCCAGACAGGATGGTTTGAATAAACATTAGCAACGTAAAATGTAATCACGAAAAATTTCCTAAATGGTCCTAGAATTGGCTACTTTTTTCATTGTTAAATAAAATTTCATATTTCTATCTTTTGATTTTGGGGTAAATTATTTAATATATACAAGCACATTTTTCTCATGAGACAGCAAGCAGTAGTCATTTTGCAGTCACTTTCATCCAAAGCGACTTCTACCACCCTTACAGGGACAATCCGCCTGTATTAACCCAGGGTTAAGTGCCTTGCTTAACGGTACAATGGTTACAGCTTCTTACAATCAACCCATGCTGGGTTCAAACATACAACCTTCCAGTTCCAGTGCAGACCTTTAACCACCACCAACCCACTCCTTTATGACTCACGTACAGCAACTGTAAATTTCTCCCGACAAAACAAATTCTTCAGAAAATAAGTGCTTACTAATGAAATAAAGGCATTTAGACATTCACTCAAGTTTGAGACTCACATGACCAGACCTTCAGTACTTTGAACCGAAAAGACTGAAATTACTAAGCTAAGTAAACATTGACTGCTGGACACCAGCTCATTTATTAGAGACAGATTTGCCTTCATAACACTCATCATACAGTAGTTTGGATCTCTTCCTTGGACTGCATGCATATATGCATATTTTAAATAGCCTACATAAAACATCTTAACTATGATATGTTGGGTGGTTCTGCATAAATAGGTTTCCTTCATAATTAGACACAGCGTAACAATAATTTTACACACATACACACTCTCTAACAGTGTGACTTCAGTCTGTTTGGAAAACTGGGTCAACATTCCTTGTGATATTTTTATTCAACAACAAGAGTGCTCCAAAAACTTTAGTATGTCACATGCAGGCCTAAACTCGGATCATTTAACCCTGAGGAAGAATCAAATCTGAGGTGGTGATGAAAATTATACCTTTATTAAATCATTAAGCAAATATGATTACAGAACACGCGGTATAAATCAGCATATCTGAGGATCTACGGTTGAAGAAGAAGAATAAGAGCAGGGAGATCTGAGGGTGTCAGAGAAGTGAAAGTGATCGGTCTTCTTCTCTTTCTGCCTGTCTGTATGTATGAAGTCTCTAGCTAATTAGCTAGCTTCATAAATGCGTTTATTTGTGTTACTCACCGTGCCCGTGAACGCATCCGCGCCGTCGTCACTGTCCTCCAGCAGCTCGGGCTCCTCTGAGTCCGGGAAAGGAGGAGGACTGCGCTCCGAGCTGGCCGCCATCTTCAGCTCCACACACGGAAAAACTTTATTACAAGCGGAGAACGCTAGAGTGAAAATGAGAGAGCGACATTGAACTGATACGAGGAGAGAGAGAGGGGAGCGAAACAGCGACGCCCGGTGGTCAATAGTGGCGGGCTTTGCGTTGTTACGTCACGCTCACAAGGCCACTCCCAAAGTAGTGCAAATTTTTTTTCTTCAAATATATACACTAGTTTATAATGTAAAAAATAAATAACACGAGTCCCACCGTTATGGAGCTACATAATTGTACATGAAAAAAAAACGTTATAAAAAAATAAAAGTGTGTAGAGGGGCGAGCCTTGCTGTGACGTCGACACAAGCCACGCCCACAAATGCGTTTGTTTACAGAAGTACAGGAGTGAACTGAATCTTTTGCCCAACGATCATGTAGTTTACACTCATAAATACTTTAATCTGAAATGTTATTATGCCTCGACGGACTAATGAAGATACAGAACCCCTGCTATCGTCCACTCATTTGGACGAAGACGGTAAAATGCATTATTAATCATGTAGAATGTGTGTTTACTATTACTGGATCTCTAGTGGTTGATATCCCGGTGGACTGTAGATGAGTATAATGTTGGGGCTTTTACGATATACCCTGTCGCTGTTTGGATTTAAAGAGGCAAATGCTTAAGAGTCTATGATGATTGGATCGTTATTGCAGTGATTATTATGTTTCTAGCATGTTATATGTTTGGCAACAGTTTTTCTAACCCTAACTGATGGAGTGTGTAGCTTTTAATTTCATTAACAGCCATGTAGGAAGACACATCATGAATATATTCCAGGAGGACAATGTCTAGATTCATGAGGCTCAAACTGTGAAAGAATGAAGAATCATTTTCACACATGAATCGTCTCCTCTGGTTCCAGATCTTAAATTCACTGAAAGTCTTTGGGATGTGCTGGAGGAGACTTTACATAGCGCTGGACTCTTGCATCTAAATGTTGTGATGTTTACTGATATATGATGTGTCCATCAGATGACCAGGTGTCCAGCAGAAAGAAACTTTCTTATGAGGAGGCTGTTGAGAAAGCAGGTTAATTTGACCTTTATGTTTTTAATGTGCTGAATTATTTTTCCTACATTTAGTTTTATATGTTTGTCCATATGCCGTGGTCAGCGGCCCTCATGTTTGTGTCTGTCCGCAGGGTTCGGGCTCTTCCACTGGCTGCTGTTGGTCGTCTGCGGGTGGGCGAACGCCAGTGATGCGGTGGAGATCCTGTGCGTGTCGTTCCTCTTGCCCACGGCACGCTGCGACCTCCAGCTCAGCTCAGGCGACATGGGGCTCCTCACCGCCAGCATATTCCTGGGTTATCATCTGTCTTTCAGTTCCAAATAACTGTCAAAAAGAATCAGTAATGATCATGTTGCATTTCAAGAAGAGAAAATGTTTTCTTAAGGACAAACAAGGAAAATGAAACATCAACTTCTCATTTTTATCATGTAAACTGTTAAGTCAGGTCAGAAATGCAGTTTGTTCTCTATTTGGTTGAACTTTAAATTATATTTGCCGTCTGAAAACTGCAGAGTCATGCTCATTGTTTTCAGTGAGAGTTTTACCAAGAAATGCATAACTGACCGAGTGATTGAAACTGCTGACATAACTGATGATTTGTCATGCTGCTCAGTAAGATAACTAGCATCTGCTCTGACAGGGATGATGGTGGGCGGTTATGTTTGGGGGTTTCTGGCTGATCGCAGAGGAAGGCGGAGCGTTCTGGTCATTTCTCTGGCAGTGAATGGCACGTTTGGGGCAGTGGCCAGTTTGGCCCCGAGTTTCTGGCTCTTTCTCCTCCTGCGGTTTCTTCAGTGGAGTCGGGTAACCACATCCCAAAAGAGTTTTTACATGCATTTTCCAGGTTTAGATAGATTATACAGACAGAATCTCTACTAGTATCACATGAATGCATCCGTGTCTCGCTCTCAGGGTCGGCGGATCCATTCCTGTCATCTTCTCATATTTTTCTGAGTTTCAACCGTGTTTGCGGAGGGGAGCTATGATCAGCGCTCTCGCCACATTCTGGATGGCGGGAAATATTTTAGCAGCAGGTAAAAAACATCATCATCTGAGCCTCTAAAATACTGTCTGGAAGGTTGTACTAATCTTTTTATTTCCAAATAAAATATATATTTGAAACATGAGCAGTAAAGAACACAATCAGAACATTTAACCAAAAATAAATAAATGAATAAATAAAACTGCAAAGGCTATATAAATAAACAAAAAAAAACATGACAAAAAAGACAAAATACATAACCAAAATGATGTATAAATAAAAAAAAGTTTTATATTATATATATATATATATATATATATATATATATATATATATACAAACAACAGATATATAGACATAATATATGCTTATATAATGCATAAATACTAAATTACATAACCAAAATTAATATATAAAAAATTCAAAAGAAATAAATATTAAAAATATCTTTATGTAAAATAAAAACGCATTAAGACAACTTTATGCCAAGACATAACCAAAAATGTATAAATGCATACATAAAAATACAAGATATATAAATAGACTTAAAATGAAAAGAATATTTTCTATAAAAAATAAGAATGAGACAAAAATACATGACCAAGGATACATAAATGAATAAATGAATAGAAATATATTATATATATATATAATATATATATATATATATATATATTTATATAAATATATTATTGTCATAAATTTATTCACACACACACACATATATACACCGTTGCTATGTTGCACACAACATTCACACATAAATATTTATTTGAATATGTATTTTCTGTCCAGGTGTGGCGTGGATCGTGATTCCCAGAACATCTTTGAATGCTCATTGGGGCTGGTTGGATTTTCAGAGTTGGCGTCTTTTTGTGGTCCTCTGCTCCGTCCCCAGCCTGTCATCAGCACTTATATTCAGACTGTTCATGCCGGAGAGCCCGAAGTTCCTCATGGAGGTTTGTGCTGACTCAACTTTCACTCATTCCAAAGTTCAACGAAGTATCTTAACAAGTTATATCGGGTCCGTTACCGGACGAACGATTGCCAGGTTTAGTGGGACTATTTCATTAGGTGTTTCTTTTCCACAGGCCGGACGTGAGACGGAGGCTTTATCTGTGTTCAAGAAGATGTTCAAACTGAACAACAGACATGCCACAAATCCATTTCCTGTGTGTAAATCACTGATGTGTGATTGATGAGTTCTAGGCCAAACCTTCCCACTGTTCTGTTCATGAAGGAAACTGTGTTATTTAGATGGTCAGTTGATGAAAATGAGTTTGTGTTAACAGGCACTAGGTCTTGTGATCAGACCCCAAGATGACGAGGAGAAACACAGACCCAGTAGTGGCTCAAGATGTCAGCGGTTTACCCATCAACTCAAACAGGTTCAGATCACATTTCATATGTTATCGAAACATTTTCTTAGAAAGTATTAAAGCCTTACTGAGGTCCTGATGGTGTCTCTGCTTCTTCTACAGGCACTGGACCCCATCAAACAGCTGTTTGTTGGACCGCTGGCTTCCAGAAGTGTCGTTCTGGCGATTATATTTTTCTGCATTTCATTTGGGTAAAACCTATCAAAAGCTAAATATTCTGACATTTTAAGGTTTATTTTACTCTAAAGTCTACTTATTATGTTAGTCAAGGTTTTTGACACCAAACAAAGTCATGATTTAGTTTGACAAAGGCCAATTCCCGGTCTCTGACCTTTAGAATTAAATGGGCTAAATAGGATATACTATATATATCTCTCCTCTGTTGTGATTGGCTAACCTCCACACAGGCTGTTTTTGCTACTGTACCTTTAAGATTTCCAGTTATGATTAGCTAACTACATTTTAGATTACAAATAAGTTTGAAAAAAAGATGCAAGTATGATTAAATGATGTAAACCTCTCTGTGCAGGTATTATGGGTTATGGATGTGGTTTCCGGAGCTGTTTAAGAGAGCCGAGGACGGAGGGTCTCCATGCACCAACACGTCTCGAGTCCAAAGCTCAGAGAATGAAAGCTGCTATCCAGTCAAAACTGCAGGTTAATGCTTACTAAAACCAAACCAAATGAGACTGATCATTATTTTTCTCTTTTGTTGTCATGACCAAGTGTTTTTATAATAGCTTTGTGTCTTTTGCAGTATACATGGAGGGTTTTATAACTGCGGCTTCAAACTTGCCAGGAAACATCTTCACTATCCTTCTCATGGACAGAATTGGCGGGAAAATTCTGCTGTGTTAGTACAGCAAGTTATCTTACAATGATTGTTATGGCAGCTTAATATACCTCATCACCACATTAATTATTGCAAAATATTAAAGAATTAACAAAGCGCACTGTAAAAGTCCATCTATAATAATGATTTTTTTCTGTCCGGTAGCTGTCAGTTTGCTGGCGTCCAGCGCGAGCGTGTTTGTCATCTACATGGTGAAAACCAAAACTCAGAGTCTGATTGTGTCCTGCGTGTTCAGTGGCGTTTCTGTCATCTCCTGGAACGCCCTGGACGTGGTGGGGACGGAACTTTACCCCACACAACTACGGTAAATCCCAATATTCATTTGTAATTTTGCTACTGATTTCACATGCAAAGAGGTCAGACAATCATAATTCCTAAAGTTTGGAGTAATGAACCTTTTTTTTTAAAGAAGTCACCAAAGTTTTGCATTTATTTGATTAAAAATACAGTAAAATATTGTGGAAAAATTACAATTTTAAAAAACTGTAAAAAATTCCTGCGATGCAAAGCTTAATACTTGTGTCACATGATCTTTTTTAACAGCAAATCATCATATTAGAATGATTTCTAAAGGATCTTGTGACACTAAAGACTGGAGAAATTATGCTGAAAATCCAACTTTGATCACAGGATAAATTACATTAAATGAATGAATGTATTAATTGCAGTTTCTGTTTTGTAGCTCATCAGCTCTGGGGGTTTTTACTGGAGTGGGCCGCGTGGCAGCCATCATGGGAAATGTTGTTTTTGGGCAGCTGGTGGACTCCAACTGTGCCGTACCTCTGCTGATGGTGTCTGCGCTCCTGCTGGCAGGAGGACTGGCGGCTCTACGCCTGCCTCAAACTAAACAGACTCAACTCACATGACACAGCCAAGCCAAGCTTGGCATTCTGGGACCAAAATACCAAACCAAAGAGCTTAACAATTTGCAGTTTTGCCTTAATGTTGCACAAGTGCACTTTGAAAAGTCGACCTGAAGGTTCCACACACTTTTTTCCATGTTTTCTGTACTGAAATCTTTAGTATCAGTAATTCTTATTGGCAGCTTAAAGCCTTATTAAATTAAATCTTGAAGATTTAATAAATATTAAGTTCAAAATCTGTCCTCAACCCATTTGATTTCTGTAATCTGATATATTTGTATAACAAGTCAAATTTGTCTCATAATTTCTTATTTTTAACAAAAAATTTATTTTATTTGTTCATTTTTATGGTTTTAATGAATTTGAATAGTTTCTAAATGAATTCATAGAATATTCAATTGACTTTACATTTGTATCTAATTGCATAATTCCCTTTAGAGTGATATTTTTTATATATATTTCTCATACTTTCATGTTTGCACACCAAAATAAACAGACCAGCCAATGGATTGATGCTTCAACAACTTTATTTTGTCCAATCTGAACATTTGTAAATAACCATGGCAATACTTGCAGAGTAATGAGGTAGAGACTTTGAAAATCTAAAAAGCAGCTGCAAAAGGCAACAAGGAAGAGATGATGCTCTTTGGCACAGCGAGAAACCAGAGCGGTGCAGATTTACTGAACTAAGGTTAGGAGTGTTTAAAGCAAAATACAAAACTCAATGCGAGGATTTCACTTCGATCTGCTCTAACAAACTAATTTAAAACCACTGGCAAACGTTTCCCTAGTGTCATGTTTAAAAAAGTGCAATGATTTGATAAAAACTATGTACAGCAGAGAGGTCGGAGTAACATCCAGAGGTGCTAAGAAGAGTTGTATTCAATCTGATGGATGATTGACAGGGTGCAGCGGGGTGGTTGCTAAGCAACAGCATCAGCCAGCTGTGATGTCACTTCCTGGAGCATTTTACAAGCCAAGATGCTCATCAACCATTTAATAGTGTTAAAAAACAAAATAAAAAGGCCCTTAAGGAAAAGACACTAAGACAGCCAAACTTAAAAATCAGTTTAAAAAAAACAAACTCTAAAAATCACCAGCTAACCAGCCAATAATAATAATAAAATAAAAAAAAGAAGGTCTGGAAAAGCTGGTAACAAAAAAGAAGCCGAAGGCACCGACTGGCATTTGCCTGCAGAGGGTCAAAACTGCGAGAAACTAATATTTTGTTCGTGCAAAATTTAAAATACAACTCTTAAAATCAGATATCCATGGCGATGGCTGTCTGGTTAACTGTGCAAGTGGCTCAGCATCAACGAACCCTTTAGTGTGCATAGAGCCTTAATGAACGAGAGCAGTGCAATACAACGCAATAACCTCCTCAAGTGAGTCACACCAACATCCTTTCAAGAAACAGTGAACTCAGTCCGGACTCTTCCCCACGCCACTGACGCTGGGTTTAGTGGGGGTTCAGGCCCTTCTGGTTGCGCATGAGTGGCTGATGGCTACTCAAAACATCCAGAGAGTGACGCCAATGCCAGCATGACCGACAGTGGTATTTAAAACAAGCCTGAAAAAAAAATTTTTTTTTGAAGAAATATACATTGAAGTGCAATACGTAAAGAATGTGGAAACATAGTCACAATAAAGAAAATCATTAAAAAAGTTGAACAAACAATGTTTAAAAATTGTCCATGTTCACTTTCACGTTGATAATGCAAATGTACAGTAAAATAACACAAAAAGAGACTTAAAGGTGCAGTAAGTGATTTCTGAGAAACAGTTGAAATCAACCCAAAAAACACATCCCTCCCTTCACAAACACTC
Source organism: Chrosomus eos (assembly GCA_036326025.1). NCBI lineage: Eukaryota > Metazoa > Chordata > Actinopteri > Cypriniformes > Leuciscidae > Chrosomus > Chrosomus eos. Next base: position 23,518,676 of record CM070842.1, read on the forward strand.
AATGCAAGGGTGGATGCTTTGTCATAGCTGAAGAGAAGCAAAATAATGCTTTGCGAAAAATAAAGTGAAGATGATGAATGAACGTCAGGGAAGAACAAAAAAATGAACATACAGTGAACAAGCAAGAGTCTGTTGCCAGTCTCCAGCAGCTCCAGACAAACAATGACACTCAAAACTGTCCTGTTACTGTAGCAAACGTTACATCAACAGCAAATCTTGGTTCTGTGAAACAGCAAAAAACCCATGTTACTCACGAATAGAGCAGAAACAACACAAACTCAGGTTTTTTAGGCCTAACCGCTTCGGTCTCCAGAGCTGGAAAGCTTTTCTAATATTAGAGTCCTAAAGCTCTTGCCTAATCATCACTTTTCTTTTTCCAGCGATATTCCTCTGACCTTTTCTCTTTCATAATGTCTCTCAGCGATCTCTCTTTCTTTAGATCTCGCTCTTGCTCACTCTCTCTCCCCCCCTATCATGAGTGGACATACCCCCAACTGCTGATTGGCTCACTCTCTCTCCTCCCCATCATAAATGGACACGCCCTTTACTGCTGATTGGCTCACTCTCTCTCCTCCCCATCATAAATGGACACGCCCTCTACTGCTGATTGGCTCACTCTCTCTCCTCCCCCTATCATGAGTGGACATGCCCCCAACTGCTGATTGGCTCACTCTCTCTCCTCCCCATCATAAATGGACACGCCCTCTACTGCTGATTGGCTCACTCGCACTTCCTCCCCATTATAAATGGACAGGCCCTCTACTGCTGATTGGCTCGGAGTGATCCACTTTCAACAGCGTTTCTCAGAAATCACTTACTGCACCTTATGCCTAATCATCACTTTCTTTTTCCAGCGATATTCCTCTGACCTTTTCTCTTTCATAATGTCTCTCAGCGATCTCTCTTTCTTTAGATCTCGCTCTTGCTCACTCTCTCTCCCCCCCTATCATGATGGACATACCCCCAGCTGCTGATTGGCTCACTCTCTCTCCTCCCCATCATAAATGGACACGCCCTCTGCTGCTGATTGGCTCACTATCTCTCCTCCCCCTATCATGAGTGGACATGCCCCCAACTGCTGATTGGCTCACTCTCTCTCCTCCCCATCATAAATGGACACGCCCTCTACTGCTGATTGGCTCACTCGCACTTCCTCCCCATTATAAATGGACACGCCCTCTACTGCTGATTGGCTCACTCGCTCTCCTGCCCATCATAAATGGACACGCCCTCTACTGCTGATTGGCTCACTCTCTCTCCTCCCCATCATAAATGGACACGCCCTTTACTGCTGATTGGCTCACTCTCTCTCCTCCCCATCATAAATGGACACGCCCTCTACTGCTGATTGGCTCGGAGTGATCCACTTTCAACAGCGTTTCTCAGAAATCACTTACTGCACCTTTAAAGGGCAGAATCATGCTGAAACAAAGTGAACTGAGCTGTAACTCTTGATATGATGCTTTACAGTATTCATACCTGGGCCCTACAGAAGAACGGGCCGGGCTGACTGTTACATATTTGGCACATGGAGTCATCCAGATACGGGTCAATCTGGATCTACAGAGGAACAGAAAGAGAGTGAGGTAAATACACAGGGATGATCTTTGATGCTGTATATTTAAGTCCTGCTCTTCTGTACCTTCTTGGTAAACTTGCATGTTTTTATCTGCACAAACGCCGCAGTCACGGCTTTCAAGTAGCTCCTCTGGCTCCTAAATGTCACTCGTCCAGAACCTAGACGAACAAATGCAACACATTCACTCTATGGGTGTAGAAATATTCTTAAGGCCAGATCACACCAAGGACAATAACTAGAACAATAATGATAAAGACGTAGTTCTAAAAATCGTTTTAAATATAAAATAATAGTTCACACCCCAACTATAATGATAACGGCAATTGATAATTTTCAGAATGATTTTTTCCGACTGATGAACAATAAAAACATTGACAGCCAATCAGAATCCATCCTGCTTTAAAGAGCTCAAGCATTTAAAGTGGCAGGCAACAAAACTGCAGCGTGCGCTTAGAATAAACAGAATGATATTGTGCGTTGGTGTGGACACCAATTTAGTTATCGTTATAGTTATCATCCTCGGTGTGAATAGGCCGTTAGAGTGTGTTCAAAATTGTAGCTTGGTTCTCTTAGTTTTTCGGACCAGACAAAAAAGTAATTAATGATACATCTAGTCCTGGTTCACTTGGTCTTCACACTGTCATTTTCAACAACAAACATAAGAAATTACGCGTTTTTCACGCCGGAACTTTCCGAACATCCAAAACAAAGCTGTGTGTTTGGGATAAATGTGCTCATTGTAACAACAACGTCAGGAATCCCTCCGTCACACACAAACAAAGATTTGTTTGTTGTTTATTTGTTTGCTGCTGCAAAAAGACAGTGATTCCGACTCCTGTAACGAACTCTAATGGGCAACGTAGTTCATGTGGTGAAAGGAACCATGTATGCTTGAGCATTCTGTCCTTTTTATGGTCCTGTTTTTACTTTGTTTATATGTCTTTGGTCCGTGTTGCGTTCATATATCATTCAAACCAAACTTGTAAGCAGACAGAGACCCATCTTTTCAGGACTCTTGGTCCGCTTGTTTGGTGCATACCAGGGTTCGAATGGCACCGTTCACACTTATGAACCGCACTAACAGAACAATCACACTAGAGTTTTATTCTAATCAAACCTGCCAAGTGTGCACACACCATTAATATAAATGAAAGAAGCCTGCACAAACCTATGGGATATTTGTGCTTGTCTGTGTCGATGCCTGCGTACGTGACCCCTCCGAAGAGATCATCCATGATGTGCGCTAGGCCTTCTGCATTTAGCATCCCGTGCAGAGCGCCCACGAACACGGTCCTATTGCGGCACAGACGCTGGGAGGGACAACGGACGAAATTGCTGTCCGGTATCACCCACGGGATGACCTGCACCTGCAGTAGAAGAAGTGGGAGAACGGGGTCAGAGGCCAGGGGGCAACACCAGTGTGTTTAAGTGCATGTTATTCTCACGTCTTTGCTATGGATCCGCCTGCTGGACAGTTTGTAGAAGAACTCGAGGTAATCGTCAGACTGGAGGCGGTGTTGAGTACAGGCCTGCAGGAGCATCTTCACAGACTTCTCCCAGTCAAACAGCAGGTACACATAACCTACACAAACACAAACTTGTAACGCTTACATGAAAAATATGTATATGTTTGTGTTTTATGCATAATATTTGATACTTATTGCTTGATCACAATAAACATGTATTTTTCATTCTGAAGCATTTTCTATTCATTTAATCATTTTTGTTCATAAAAGGAACTTATGATTCGTGGAAGTAAAAAAACAGAGTTTCAATGCCACCAAAGGAAATAGGTAAAACTAGATTAATACAAATATATAACTCTTTCCCGGCCATTGACACATTTTTTTCGGCTTTCCTTGTTTACGGTAGAGGACGCTATTACACATATTCTGAAAGAGTAGAGAATCTCCTGATTAAAATACAGGTGAAAAAAATAACGGAATTTATCAACATTAAACAACATATAAATCAAATCTGCCTAATGTTACTGAATGAAAAGTTGACCCAGGATGAGCTATAGGACTGAAGCTTTGGGGTGTTGATGGACTCGATCTACTCCATCTGTGTTTTGATCATCGTTCTGAATCCCATCTGGATGTTGTCTTTGACAAAAACGTGATTTCCCCAGCTTTTTGCTCAAAATGTTGTTTTATTTATGAAACATACCCACATTCAAGTGATGATAAAAAAAGAATGCATGAAGCTGGAATTTTTTGTTTGTTTTTAAGCAGAGGGACTGATGGATGTTCAGATGTTCATACAACAGAATATTCTGGAGGCCATGAAACATTAGTGAAAATTATCAAATATAGTTTGATAACTTTTGATCCTGGCAACTTTTTTTTTCAAAAATGCTGGTTAAAAATATAAATGTTCAAATAAATCAATTTATTCATAAATATATATAAAAAATACATAACTAATTTAAACATAACTATTATAAAAATCTAATTTTAATTTTATTAATGTTAAATAGATGGTGATGAAATGTAGATCTGGAATTGTTACCTTGAGGAGGACAGCGTGGGTGTTTACCATCTTTACCAGGCCACTCTACTTTCAAAGGGCCAAACACACTAAATGTGTTCAACAGACTTGCTACAAAGAGAGAGAAAAAATGGTCATTCATAAATCGTTTGTGTTCAGTTCAGTTCTGTTTTCATGGACTTTGTAGTTTGCACCACTTTGTTTTTGTTCCTGATTCTTTTGTTCCCATTTCTAGTTTTTGTCTATGGTTACTCATTAGTTGACTGATTAGTCCCCCTGTGTCTTGTTTTACCTCTCCTTGGCCTTGTCCACACGGACACGGGTATTTTTATTTTAAAAAAACGGGAGTTTTTCCTCTTGCGTTTAAAAAAAAAATCCCGTCCACACATGCTCGGTCTCAGTCTACATGAAAACGCAAAAACACGATATAAGCGCGGTCAAGAGCATGCCAGCTGGCGGCGATATAACCCTTAACCGTAAAGCCAAATTGGCCAATCAGAAGCCTAACAAAAAGTTATTACTGGTTCTGGTAGGCGTAAATCTGACGTCAAACACAGCGGATAACGACACACACTGACGTCGCAAGGCAAAAACCCCGGTTTCACTGTCTACACGACAACACTGTAACAGGCGTTTTGGAAAATCCTCACCCTGGCAGGGGTTTTCAAAAATGTTCGGTTTCAGTGACCTGATACTGCGTTTCCGTGTGGACGAACGGCCGAAACCGTGTAAAAAAAGTCACGGTTATAAAAATACCCGTGTCCGTGTGGACAAGGCCTTTATCCTGTGTATTTAACCCTCCACAGTTTGCAGTTCAGTGTCATGTGTTGTCTTTATGCTACTGACCAAGTAAGCGGTTACGTTTTCTCCAACTTTTGAGTTTATGTTTGTATTACCTTTTTGGTTTTTGTTAAAGGTGCCATATGTCAAAATTGAGGTAAAAATATCCAAAAAATGAGCTACACGCATCAAAAGAATGAGAAGAAATAAGTGCAATGATGTAATTAAAAAATTGACAAGTTTGTTCTGCCGAGATATAAACCTAAATTAGCATGCTAAATTACTAGCGCCGGCCCGACAGGTGTCGTAATACCAGTTTCGGCCATGGGAGGCGGTATGCGGGCAACATACATAACCCCCAGCCAAACTGCAACACACGAATAACTCGCACTGCTTGTATCTCTTTAATCTCTAAAAATCTCCAAATGCTCCACGTGAAACTGCGGTCTTACTATCGTGTCAATGGATTTGATTAATATGCGCGAGGGAGAGAGAGCAGGACTGCGCTCGTGTTGTTTGAAGACGTGAGAGTGCGCGCGCGGCCGGGGCTCGCTCTCTCTGTCTCTCTCTCTCTCTCTCTCTCTCTCTCTCGGCTCGTAACGCGCCCTGTCAAGCGCAGCGGCAGCAGTCATTCTAGTCTACATCCCTCACCGATCAAAATAGGCTTTGGCGGGACAAAGCGGACTATTTGACGGTTTTAGAAGATTAACAACCTGAAACTAAAAAACAGACTAGAGTAGGCCAACAAATACTGCCCCCGTCTGGTATGGAATATGTGGAGTTTGAATAGATTTTTTGACATATGGCACCTTTAAAGGGGTCATGACGTGAGAAATCAGAATGAAGGTTGAAAAATGTGTTGTTTTTTTATTATTAAAAAAAATAACTTAATTAACATTTATAAGTGAACCTCAATGAAAATATTAAAAAAATAATAAAAAATCAATGTCATGACCCCTTTAATAAAAGGGCTCGAAATGTATCCATCTCCTTTCTTCCTCATCACCATCCTCTAATGTGACGCATGATACGGACTAATAATCTCCATCTCAAATGTGTGTTTGTCAGCTCACCCTCTGTGATGTCCCATGGCACACCTCCCAGGAACACTTTACAGGAGTAAACAGGGTTTTTGTAGTGGCGTGGAGGAAGTTGCCCTTCCCAGGTGTAAGTGGCTTCATTCACGGCTGTGAGATCATAAATCATAAAGTTACTACAATATCAATAACAGCTAGACAGTGCAGCAACTAAATGCAAGAGTTTTAAGATGCATTTTAATGTTTAACCATTTTAACCATGTGAAAGTTAACATGAAGTACTTTAAAAAAAAAGAACACTTTAATTAAGATTAAGACAAAATATAAAGAAATCTAAAAAAAGGTTGCATATGTTTTTTTTAGTACCATATTTGATACATTAGGATTTTATGGTATGATCTAGTGAGAATATTGCTCTCATACTTTAGGAGGAAAAACAGCTCAATTGTATTCAGAGGCTCAAACTGAGCAAAAATGTGCTATTTAATGCAGTTGCTTATTTATATGTCCAAAAAGTAAGATGAAATGCTTGTAATGTAAATAAATCAGATCTTTATAACAGTATAACAGACTACTTGCATAAAAAAGCATATAAATATCTGTTGTAACTCTATCTGCCAAATAATGTCTTATTATTAAGTTGATTTTATTGCTTAGTTGTATGATCAAATCTCTGTAGTTTTTATGTACAGTGATTGTGAACAACACAATGATGATTGAGAGATGTTCAAATACATGTTACTTAAAGGTGCCTTATGTCAAAAAATCAATTCATACTCCACATATTCCATACCAGACGGGGGCAGTATACCTCCAGAAAGTTGGCCTACTCTAGTCTGTTTTTTAGTTTCAGGTTGTTAATCTTCTAAAACCGTCAAATAGTCCGCTTTGTCCCGCCAAAGCCTATTTTGATCGGTGAGGGATGTAGAATATAGAATGACTGCTGCCGCTGCGCTTGACAGCAGAGAGAGAGACAGAGAGAGCGAGCCCCGGCCGCGCGCGCACTCTCACGTCTTCAAACAACACGAGCGCAGTCCTGCTCTCTCTCCCTCGCGCATATTAATCAAATCAATTGATGCGATTATAGTAAGACCGCAGTTTCACGTGGAGCATTTGGAGATTTTTAGAGATTAAAGAGATACAAGCAGTGCGAGTTATTCGTGTGTTGCAGTTTGGCTGGTGGTTATGTATGTTGCCCACATACCGCCTCCCATGGCCGAAACTGGTATTACAACACCTGTCGGGCCGGCGCTAGCAATGCTAATGCTAATTTAGGTTGATATCTCTGCAACACTATAACTTTTCATTTTTTTAATGACATCATCGCCCTTATTTCTTCTCATTCTTTTGATGCGTGTAGCTCATTTTTTGGATATTTTTACCTCAATTATTACACATGGCACCTTTAACAGACTAATGTATCATATTTGATATTCAGTTTAATGTGATTTTTCTAATTATGTATGGATATTCAAAAAAACATGTTGCTTCATCCCAGAAAATGTTCATCTTTAAATATTAATAACAATATAACAAGTTATTCTCACTTTTACCTCAGATCTGAAAATAAACTTTCTTTTACTTTTTTTAAATCAGTTACGATTTCACACAAAAAATACAAGTGAACCAAGACCTAAAGTTGAACGCTTACAATTACAATAAAAGGCCTTTTACTTGCTTAAAAATTGTATTTTTAATCAGACGACAGAAGGTATCTAGTAGATTGTGTCCAACAGGTTTTCAGCAGTTTTGATCATTTCAAGGCCTAAGAAATGTGGTAATCAAATATGATACAGTAGGCTTTATGTAGGATTAATCTGGCATTTTATAAAAAATCTAAACTAAAAAGGCACATTGTGTTCCATTGAGGGTTTTTTCCCCTTTTTTTTAAACGTCACATTTAAATAGCGCTTTATACAATATTCATTGTTTATTGTTAATGAATTAAGTTACATTGAGTATTATTAAGCTTATTGAATCTAATAGTTTAGCATAGGTGTCTAATGTAACTGTACCTGCAGCTTGTTTATGAAGTTTGGCCTCTCTCTCGATGCAGAACGAGGGTTTGTTCAGGCTCAAAGTGTCCCAGCCGGGCCAGATGGGCCCTGTGGACCAGCACCCAAACACTGACCCTTCAGCCTGAGCACTGGCAGCGTTCGTGAAGGTGGTTAGTGGGTTCTGCTCCAGACGGGCAACTGCGTCCAGTTTCACACCCTCCGCCTGCAGTTCAGGCAGCACCAGGGGCGACGGGGTCGAAACTCTGAGAGAGGCCTGATGGAGACGGACACACTAATAACCACACAATAACTACTGAAAAACTGACGCTGTGGTGAAAAGAATCTTTGAAAGGTTCCCCGTATCCGATGGGAATGTTGTTGCTCACCAGGTGTTCGGATCCTGAAGAGAACACGCTGTTCTCGGAGTTGACGGGACTGCTGGATCCGGAGTGCAGCAGAGAGTGAGGCTCCAGCGCTGGGATCAGACTAGAGAAGCGCTCCAGTGGATCCGCTCCGGCTGAAGAATCACGGGTCTGGAAAGACAGCGGCTGAACCGAATCCCCGCCTCGTGAAGCACCAAACAGATTAAACGCTGCAGGAGACAATATGTAAAAATGTCAATTACTGACAGCAACTTTTTTTTTAAAGTTTGTCTTTTTATAATTACATTCTTTAATTTCTTATGTGGCGTATAATTTTAGTGGAAAAAATGGTGGCAAAATGATGAAAATAATAATAATAATAACTACACAGTTATTTACACTACTGTTCCTACGTTTGGGATCAGTAAGATTTTTATTTTGAAAATTCCTTTATTCAGCAAGAATGCATTAAATTCATCAAAAGTGACACTATAATATTACAAAATATTTGTAAAAAAAAATATTACGCAACACAACGTTTTCAACATTGAAAATAATCAGAAATTTTCTTGAGCAGCAAATCAACATATTAGAATGATTTGTGAAGGATCATGTGACACTGAAGACTGGAAGAATGATTCTGAAAACTCAGCTTTGATCACCGGAAACAAATCATTTTAAAAGATATTAAAATAAAAATTATGGTCACACTTTAGATTAGGCTCCAATTCTCGCTATTAACTATAACTTTTGCCTTAATAAACTGCTAATTACTGCTTATTAATAGTAAAGTAGTTAAGTTTAGGTATTGGTTGGATTAAAGGATAAGGCATTAATAAGTATTAATAAGCAGTCAATATCCTAGTAATATGCATGGGAATAAGCAACTAGTTAATAGTGAGAATTGGACCCTAAAGTGTTACCAAAATTATGTTAAGCTCTTGAAATAATAGCATATAATGAGCATTAATAGCTACAATTTAGATATTGGCCAACTTCTGGCTCAACCAGTGCTGTGAGTTTAGGGTTGGACTACCTGTTTTTCCCAAAAGATGGCAGACAAGGTGGGTGACGTGTTTTTATTTGAGCATTTAGGTCTGCTGCCAATAGTAGCACAAAAATAACACTGTTATCTCTATTCCTGTGAAAGACTGAATGAATGGAAGAAGTGCTGGATGAGACAGCAGAAACGAGCTTGGTGTGTGTGTGTGTGTGTGTGTGTCCCTCTTTTACAGGATTTGGGTCAGAACAAACCTAAGGCACATCATGTCTTTCATTTAAAACACGGATGGACACACTCATTTACGCTTGTAATCTGAGATAGGGAAGCTATAGGGAAAGTCAAAATGAAACGCGTCCCAACGCTAATGAATCCAGCGTTCTGTCCTCTGTGATCGGTGTGAAAATGATTAGTCATGAGTGAGAAATCAAGATATGAAACATCCATACAGCTCAGACCTTCCAGAACAATCTATCAACACACACTGCAAAAAAATCTAAAAATCCATCTGAAAATCCTTAAAAAGTGTTTACAATTTAATACATTTTTTTTCACTTTATTATTTTTTTCCATTTAAATGTAACACTGACAGAGATTTATGCTTAAAAAACAACTATATAGCTACTATATATATATATATATATATATATATATATATATATATATATATATATAATATATATATATATATATAATTTTTAGAATGTAATGTGCATTAAAATTAACTATATATATATATATATAAAGAAAATCTAGCTAACTGTTCATTTATATGCACTTTTAGTATATATCTTTTTTTTTTTTTTTTTAAATTAACCACTGACTGATGTTAATGCTTAAGTATAAATAAGGCTTATGCTTATATAAAAATATAGATATATTCTCTGACGTCAAGTCTTATTATCTTTACACAATTTTGTAATGTTTGTATTATAAAATATAGTCTATATTATTATTTATATCATTTTGTTTATATATCATATATTCTCAGATAATCAAGACAAACGCACTGATTTTTTTTGCAGTTCACTAACAAACTCACAAGGTGTCTGAAACTAGCTTGAACAGACAGACAGGAGTGGCCATTCAAAACTGTGAACGTCACATTTAACACACAGGTTCACTCACCGGGCTGGGTCGAGCGCTGGGGATCAGGGCGGCTCCAGGGCTGCTGGGTCCAGCAGGGGAGGCTCAGAGACAACAGGCCCAGACTGAGCTCATCAACGCTGGGCACGACAGCCACGGGATCCTGCTGCTCTGGAGAGAACAGCATTCTGCTAACCAGCGGAGAGCAGCCTGAGCCCGAACCATCTGTGTGTGTGTGAGAGAGAGAGAGAGAGAGAGAGAGGAGAGAGAGAGAGAGAGAGAGAGAGAGAGTTACAGAGGCACAAATACACACAACCGAACCTCGTTTCCCATACCGACCTGCCGTTGGTCCAGTGGAGGTCATTATACCGCTGTGTGTTCATCACTGACCTGTTAAACATGTGACCCCCCCACTGAAACCTCACACTGCTGCTAGTGCTAAAGCCATGCTCACTCCATCACACACACACTCGGTCTGCCAGAACAGCCTCACCACCTCCCGTCCCTGTGTGTGTGTGTGTGTGAGAATCACGTGTTCTGTCTGTTTCTCTGGCCCGTCTCCCGTTCATGGCCTGACTCAGCAGAGAGACAGACAGAAGGGGGCAGGGCTTCAACGATCACTATGATTCAGCTCATTTGACTTCACACACACACTGCTGAACCCAGGCTGTACCAGACACACCCTAGTGTCGGACTAAAGGGGCGTTCCCAGCTAACAGGAAACTTACTTATTCTCAGAACTTATGACAAGGTTCTCTCAAAGTTATGAACAAATGTTCGTCCAGAAACATTAATCAAAGTTATCAGGGGCCTGTTGCACCAGCTGTGCGTACTTTAAGTTACAACTTAGCCTAGTTTAGACGTAAATGGGCACTAAGTTATAACTTACACACTTCTGTATTTTTTGGGGGCGTTGCACAATTAAAGGAATAGTTCGCTTAAAGGTGGGGTATGTGATTTGCAAAACAGCCGGCAGATTTTGAAAATACACAACTCAAAAGGTCCTACCTTCTTTCCCTGACTCCACCCACTCCACCCATTCGAAGAGGGGCATGGGGGAGGGGGGTATGGTACGACCGTTTGATTGACGCACTGACTGTCCAATGATTCTAGACGGTCTTGAAAATGATTGGCTGAAGTTTTTCGAGTCCTGCCCGTTCCACAGATGATTAAATGTTTTAATTTTCGTTTCAGTGCTTCTAACTCAGTGGCTGTAAGTGGGTTAGGAATAGGATTTCAAGTGATTTTGAAAAAATGGTCAAAAAAGAAAATCACATACCCCACCTTTAAAATATAAATTCTGTTATAATTTACTCACCCTCAAGTTGTTTTAAACCTGTAGGAATTTCTTTCTGCTGCTGAGCACAAAATAAGATATTTTGAACAGTTGATTGACCCCATTGACTTCTATAACATTTTTTTCCTACTATGAAAGTCAATAGGGTCCTTTAACTGTCTGGTTGCCGACATTCTTCAATATATCTGTATGATAATGACATTTACACTCGCTTTTATTTTAAGAGAGAGAACATTATGTGAATAGATTACTTTGTTAGCAGCTCTTCAACACGCGAGCACGTCCTTGTGTTCATCGGTCAGTGTTGTATATGTCATATAAAATCATTCATAATAAATAAATAAAAAATTATCAATAAATGTGGACATTACGATTTATTTTTTAAGTAAGAATTTATGAATGGCTGGTGCAACCCTACCCAAGTCTTAAAAAATGTTCTCAAAACATCAGCACAAAAACATTATTTATACATCGTTTTTTTTTTAAACGCTTAAATTATTTAGTTGGTCATTTGAATAATATTTTTTTTAATTTTACTACTTGTTTCAGAACGTTCAAGAGAACATTCAAAATTAGCTTTCCCATAATATTTGCAAAATTATAAAATAGAATGTTCACATAACAAAAAGGTTTTTAGATAAAATTTAGATCATCCTAATATATCAATAATTTATTAATTATAATTTATAAACTATGTATACTATACAGTATATATATATATTGTATTAATATAAATTAACTATACCTTTACGGTTCTGAGACAATATTCATTGCCGTTCTAAAATTCATTTTTCTTTTGCAAGCTACATTTATGAAAGTGAAATTCTGTCACTGAAAGTGAAAAAAAAGTTTATTTTTATCTATCAGGATTATGAAAAGTGTGCATTAGATTCCAGTATCTGTAGGTTTGCTAAAACAGTTCTTAAATAGCTATTTGTATATTAGTTAACTTCTGACAATAGTCACACTACTTGTTTCAGAATATGAGCATATTTTTATTGACCAATGTTAACAACTTGCTCATTGCTTAAGTTTATGATGACCTTACTGGGACCTTTAGTTTTAACTTTGTGTGTGTGTGTGTGTGTGTGTGTGTGTGTGGTGTGTGTGTGTGTGTGTGTGTGTGTGTGTGTGTGTGTGTGTGTGTGTGTGTGTGTGTGTGTGTGTGTGTGTGTGTGTGTGTCACCTGTGAAGTTCTGCTGGTTGGCCCCTGTGAAGAGCTCAAAGGCTCTGTGAGCTCCAGGGTCTCCATAAGAAGCATGACGATGATTTTTCACTCTCTGTTAAAAGAAACAGTATGACAGTTTGTTCTAGGCAAACAAGGGTGACAGAACTGTCAAAATGGCTGAACATTTCTTTTAAGTCTAACGTTACTTGTAACTAGTTAACTAAAATAATCAAAGAAAGTGCTGGGAGCTGAAAAATAAAGCAAGAACCTACCGAACTATAAAAAACTCGACTTACTATTAACAAGAAGTCTGAGTCTCAAAAGCTAATGAAAAAGCTGCTTAAAACAGCAATTATGTGTTGTTTATATTATTTATCTTCCTTATTTTTAAAATGGTATGCCTTAATGCTCATCATCATTTTTATTCTTGTTTACTGTCATTGTTGTTTGCCTCAATTTGTGTAGTCTAATTTATGTTTGCAGTATTTTTATTATACAGAGCTAAGCTGCAAATGTTTGGTGATGATGATGATAACGTTACAGTTCGCGCCAATACAAAACTGAAACTGAAAGAAGACTTTGTCATACACAGATTATGTCTCTTACCCTGCAGAAATCCATTAGAGCGTCTAAATGCAGATAAACAAAAACAAAAACACGACAATTTTTACTTTATAATTTACAGTGCAGGACGCTGAGTGTAACGCTGCTGCACGACACACCAGGATTCAAACCTGAACACGTTAGAGAGTCATTTTGCGTTGAACAGGTGCATGAGCTCAGCATTAGCACATCACGCGCACTTTGCAACATTCACGCGCAGGGAACGAGCCGAGCGATCTATACACAGTGGGGGGTCGGGGCTAGTTGTCACATGGGAAGTTGTCACGACTCACGAGGGTTAACTAAAATGTTTTTTTTTCTCTAACAGTAGTTTTATACATGCGTTTTAAATGTTTATACAGGAATAGGAATATATGTGAATAATGTAGCCTACAATAAAATTCTGTAAACAATTTCTGTCCACAGAAATGGCGGATAGAAATGGCCGTTCAATTAGCCTAATTGCTTTGGCTATATTTAAATTGGGTTGAAAAGCCCTTAGGCTACATTGTGACCGCTATTGGGGCATGTTGTCACAAAGCTATGTGAACCGAATCCTTGTTTTTCTAGACAATAATGGCAGCAATGTTCAATTGAATTTATGTTATTCGTCTATAATAGGCCTATACAGAAATTGCGTTTCAACACCAACTGGAATAAAATGCGTGACAACTAGCCTGAATAAATATCAATCCACATTATAAACACTAATTCACATCAAAGTTAAATAATAAAAGTAGACATCTTCATTTGTGTTCTCTTTTATTGACATTTAAAACTCTTTATAATAAATAGAGATATAATATTCAAACAACACATGATTTCCCACTGTCACACAGAGATGAGTCAGTAAAGCTGGATTTCATTTTTACCTGGGGAGGAGGAAGATCTGGTTTATGCCAACAAGCACATCATCATAACTAAAAATAGGTCTAAAACGAACTACTAATGGAGTCTTCATCAAGATAAACGCTCCAGCTTGCATTTAAATATCTAAAATAATGGGTTACTGTACTCCTCTGAGAGCTTCACGAGAACAAGAAGCCGATGAACACCAGTCCTAGATTCAGAAGTTACACAAAAAAAACAGAGAAGACATGATTTCCTTTTGAGAGATTAGATGAGGTTGCTACAAAATCTGAGATGATGTGTTTTGGAGCTTTTGATTTAGCTAAACCAGCAGAAATTGACTGCATTATGATACTAATATGAACATGTTCAACAAAGCTCATGTTTTTAAAATCAGTTTGATGTGGTTTCTGAAAACAAATCTGCTGTCATCATTGGGATGTGGTCTGGGATCAGATGCAAGATGTTACATTCAGAATATGTGAAACCTAAACGCAAAAAATAAACCCCACTGAGCTTCCGTTCATTTTAGGAAGATCACAAAGGCAACGATTGATCTGAAAGCAAATAACTCAGATGATTATTAGTCTCGTTTCGTTGAGCAGATGGATTTCTATTAACTGGTTGCTGTTGAGTACAAGGTAGTGTCCAAATACTGTTGAGCATGTACTGTAAATCCTAAAGAGATCCTAAACTAAAACCGACACAGGTTTGTGCAGTAATTCGGCAGGTTTATGGTGCACTGACTGTCTTTTGATGCCATGCAACATTCAACAGAGGAACATAAGAGGAACATCCTGATTACGGGGCCCTGAATGTTGTTGTTGTCGCGGTTCTGACATCAGTATATTTTTGATGCTACAAGCCAGTCCACGTGAGGGAAATATCTACACAGCGATGCGACTCAATGCGGTAAGCAGCAGTAGGAGGGTGTTGACTGAAGGGGGCGCCATCACTGCGACAGGGCCTGCAGAATATCTTTAACCAGCATCGTGCCGATTACCATCTTCTCACAGTTGACCGTCAGCTGAGCTCCGACCCCTTCCTTCGTGGCGACGGTGACCAGCACGAGACAGCCGCTGCTGACCGTTTTACCTGCGAATCTGTAAACAGGAGCGGAAGGAGGAGGAGGAGGTGTACTGAGATTTCAGATCACAGGTCAGAAAAACAGACAGCAAAGTAAAGAAAAGCGAAGAACGAAAGAGTTTTACATACATACAAATAATAAGCCTAAATCAAAAAATACTTGCACATACAAATAATACTCATACTGGCGCTACACTTAAAAAAAAAAAGATTTTTTCAAAGTTGCACATAAAACAGATTATTAGAGTGTGTTTTAGAAGACAATACTATTTCTTTCAAAATTACACTTGAAATAGTCCTTGGGTCATTCTAAAACCTGGGTAAACAGAATCCTGGGTTATCTTACATATGTGTTATCGTTCTGATTTGCTATGTAAGTGTCTCTGATGAGTGCAGCATGTGACCTGTTTACATTAAGGCTCAAGCATTGGGCATCCTAATTTTATATATTGCTGGTTTTACTATCAAGGTCATCCTAGATAGATTTTAAACTATAACGTACGTACGAAATGGTCTCTTCTTCATTACAAATGATGCATTTCCATCAACATTTGACATTTTACCCCTCAAATGAATAAACTACCATTTATACAACATGCCGAATTAACAAGCAGTGCAGAGCAGGGTTTCATAATCCATAATCCAAGTCACCAACTTCAATACGACTTGAGTAAAAGAGTAAAGTAGTCTTGTTGACAAATTTGGGTGTGTAGGTAGATATAGTACCTTCAATGCCCAAGTGATAGCAATATCACTTTTTAAAGCAGAAATAAATAGCTGCACAAAAAGTTAGGTGCAATGCAAAATGTCACGAGTAATTGCATTACTCATTACAAACGTATTGGAGTAAAGAGTACATGTGCTTATTCAAATATGTAGTCAAGTAGAGAGTAAAGTTGCTAATATTTGATACTCAGTAGTGCTGTCAAATTGATAATTGTGATTAATCGCATCTAACATAAAAGTATTTGTTATATGTAATGTTATATATTAATATTATATGTTTGTGTGCATGTTTGTGTATACACACACATACACACAGTACACTATATATACAAATACACAGATTTATGTAAACATATTTTATGTAAACTTTTATGTTAATGTGATTAATTGCCATTAAACGATTTGACAGCACTAACACTCAGTAAAACTACAAAGTACCCAAATAGCTTAAGTACAGTACTAATTACATTTACTAAATACTTAAAAAAATTGATAAATACTTTACATCACTGGTGAAATGTTCTTTTACCCGTGACAATAACACAGGGTTAAGCGCTGTGTGAAAAGCCCTTAGGCAACATTGCATTACTAAAGTCTTCATTTGGGACACGGCCACTGTATTCAGTGTGTGTGTGTGTGTGTGTGTGTGTGTGTGTGTGTGTGTGTGTGTGTTGTGTGTGTGTGTGTGTGTTGTTGGTGTGTGTGTTACCTGCACTCTTTATCAGAACCGCAGGGTACCCTGCTCAAGTTGGCGGTGGCCGTGACTCTCTCAACGATGATGTGCTCGTTCACACATTTCTCTCCTAGCGACAACTTCTCTGAGATTTCATTCATTCCCATCAGTTTACCTGCAAAAAGACACAGAAAGCATCACTTCGTCAGATTAGTTGAAAGCTAATGAAAATGCTAACTATGCTGACTACCTAATCAACAACCATTTTCAGGAATCACACTTGCACTCCAGATGTGAAGGCACTGAACGGTAGGCAGCAAAATTATGACCAAAAAATACCAAGACCAAGCGCTGAAGAGCATAAATAGGAAAAAATTCCATCTAACTAAATGAATTATGTTGTTGTTAGCTAAGCAACATAAAACTAAAGTCAGACTCTATTGGTTTGTCGTGCATTAACAGAGCGGCTGCCCACAATGAGTGTTTCGATTCAATCACGTTAAAGTCATTATAGATGCCACATTGGAAGGTAGCAGTCTATGTAGACAGTAGACAAGAGTTTTTGTGAGCTGTGTTGAGCGTGCTGGTCTAACGAGTGTTGTGATGGTTCAGGGTCGATCGGACGGGTTTAGTGTTACTAAGGGACATTCTTAGTGAGATGCAGCATGTTGTCGTTACCTTGACATGCCATGAGAAAATGCAGTCATGGTAACAGTCACCAAGGCAATAACTGGATACTGCGTTAAGAGGGAGAGGCAGCTGGAAGCAAAAGCATTTACAGGAAGACAGGAAGGAGGTGTGCAGCTAACAAAAACAAATTCAGGGACTAAAGGGAAAGAGGAGGTGACTGTAAGTGCTATGCTAATCGGCTACATCAGAGAAACTTACCATCCAAAAGATTCTCTAAAGAACAGCGTCAAAACAACCCCATGGAAGAGGAAGACATGAGTATGTTAAACTAATATTTTCAACAAATATGTTAACACTGTATGCTAAACTGACAGACGGGGTTATGCTGAGCTGTTAGCGGCATGCTAACTAACTAGCGGGGCTGAATTCCAATTCGCACACTATCCGTGCATAAAGTATATGCTAGATTCAGTTTAGTGTGTTCAACATTGTAATAGTATGTCAATTACATGGATGGCATACTAATGTGCATGCTTTTGAAGCTATATAACACAACCCCTTTGTGCTATGGTGAATTAATAATGAATTAAAGCTAATGAGTTTAACTAGAAGCTCATGTTTACATGCAGTACAAGAGAAAGGGGTCTGTAGTATCAAAAGGCAAATTTCTGGTTACAAAAGTATGTTGGTTTTTTTAGTGCACAATAGAAGTATGCAAATTAGGATTCTGCCTTGATAAAAGCCATGAAATAGAAAAATGGGGCCATAGTTCATGAATAATGAACGACAGACATAAAACGTTTTCTCCTCCTCATATCAACCCTTGAAAATTTATCTCAGAGACACCCAAAAAAAATGACAGACATTTTGAGGAAAAGGAGCAATGTGAGCGCTAAAATGAGAAAGGCTGACGTTCACTCACCTTGCTCCTTCTTAAAGTCGTTTTCTGTCAGAAACGCCGGTGTCATGAGCTCCCCCACGGGCGGCTGGATCGTAACGAAGAATTTGCGGGTGTGAGTACTGAAAAAGAGATTGAAACATTATTTTTTACAGTAAATACAGATAATTGGAATTGGAGTCAAATAACTGATCCCAGTCATATAAATGGAGTTTAGCCAAGCATAATGGAGGTAATTTGCATACAGAAATATTTTAACTCTTTCCCCACCAGCATTTTAACTACCGCCAGCATTTTTTGATCATTTTCACAAAAATTTCATGGCGCCCAGAATATTTTGTTGTATGAAGATCTGAATATGCAATATATCAAAGTAAAGAACAGACCCTCTGCTTTAAAAAACAAAACAAAAAGACGTTTTATTCTAGCTTCAAACCCTATAGCTCGTCTTATGTCGACATTTCATTTAGGCAGTTTTGATTTATATGCCGTTTAATGTTGATGATCGCATTATTTTACATATGCATCTGCTTACATATGATATCGCTCGCTTGTTTCTGCATCTCATGTGTTTTGATCAGGAGATTTTCAGAAGATGTGTAATTAGCGCCCCCTACCGTATAACATTGAAAACACGGAAAGCCGGAAAGTTCCGTCAATGTCGGGGAAAGAGTTAAAGTGATAGTTCACCCAAAAATGAAAATTCTGTCAGTAATTACTCACCCTCATGTCGTTCCAACCCCATAAGACCTTCGTTCATCTTCGGAACACAAATTAAGATATTTGTGATTAAATCTGAGAGCTGGATCACTCCTCCATAGGCTTCTAAAGGATTGAAACTTGACAGCCCCAAAAAGTTATTAAAGAAATCGTTAAAAGAGTCCAAGTGACTACAGTGGCTAGATCTTAAGATTATAAAACGACGAGAATACCTTTTGAGTGCAAAAAAACACACAAAAATAACGACTTCATTCAGCCATCTCTTCTCTTCCGTGTCATTCTCCTAAGCTGTTGACGTAGTGTAACAGCGCAGCGCTTCTGTGTTATACGTCACATGTAGCCTCACTATTGGCCGACGCTGGTCATGTGTGTGATTCATGTGACGTTCAACCAGAAGCGTTGAGAAAGAGAATACTTGAATAGAGTCGCTATTTTTTTACTTAAGATTGAGCACTGTAGTCAGTTGGACTCTTTTAACGAATTCTTTAATAACTTTTCGGGGCTCAAGTTTCAATCCTTTAGAAGCCTATGGAGGAGTGATCCAGCTCTCAGATTTAATCACAAATATCTTTATTTGTGTTCCGAAGATGAACGAAGGTCTTACGGGGTTGGAACGACACGAGGGTGAGTAATTACTGACAGAATTTTCATTTTTGGGTGAACTATCCCTTTAAATTCTAAATGTGAGGAATGGTCATGAAAAACTAAATTATGACCATTTTGAGTGTAAGACAGGCATTATCATAAGTGGACATCAGGAAACAGAAGTGCATTATTCAGCTCCTCTTAAACACTTACCACAGCTGAAAGTTTGCTGCTTGCGTAGAATCACAGAAATCTATGCCCATCACCACAGAAACCGAATCACCTGCTGCTAACACCTCTGAAAGAACAACGCACATAGAACAAAAATAAACTTGAAGCTCCTGTAGAAGAACTCATTCTGTGCTGGGCTGCAGACCTATCTCGGAGAACTCTCGGATCCTCATCCCAGACTGCAGCTTGGGCTCCTCGATGTGCAGGTTTTTGGTCTCGGAGTTAGTGTTGTTGGTGAACTGGATTTGGACGGCCAACATGTTGGGGTCTGAACCGAAGGGCTGCCGGCTGAAACAGTACTCAACCGCAAGACCCTCGCCCTTTATACGATGCAGGAGCTCATACATCTTTAACGAACCAGAAGGTGCAATGGTCTATTGGAAAAAAGAAACGATTTTTTTTTATATCAAATGAATGGAAATTACCAAAAATGTAGGTTTGGGGTCAGTTCGAGGAAATGAATGCTTTTATTCAGTATTAAAATAACTATATTACAAAAGAGTTCTATTTCAAATAAAAGCTGTTCTTTTGAACTTTCTAGTCATCATAATCATAAATGTTTCTTGAGCAGCAAATCATTATATTAGAATGATTTCTGAAGGATCATGTGACACTGAAGACTGGAGTAATGATCCTTAAAATTCAGCTTTGATTACAGGAATAATTCACATTTTAAAATATTTTAAAATAGAAAAAAATATCATTTAAATTTTTAGCTGTTTTAAGTGTATTTTTATGAGACAGCAAAATACATGCATAGTACATTTACTATTGTACTTTGGCTCAGAACTCACTGTAGGTGCCAGAATAGAGTCGGTCAGTGACAAACCCTCTAGATCAGAAACCAGACTACTCGACATGAAGTTAACTGGAGTCACCGGAGCTGTTGCTGTGGTCGGTTCAACTGAGAGAGAGAGAGAGAGAGAGAGAGAGAGAGAGAGAGAGAGAGAGAGAGAGAGAGAGAGAGGAGAGAGAGAGAGAGAGAGAGAGAGAGAGAGAGAGAGAGAGAGAGAGAGAGAGAGAGAGAGAGAGAGAGAGAGAGAGAGAGAGAGAGAGAGAGAGAGAGAGAGAGAGAGAGAGAGAGAGAGAGAGATTATATGGTTTTACATTCAAGCATTTTTAGTATTTGGTCTTGTATGTCTTACTCACAGTCATCCAGATCCAACAAAGACATTTCTTGCGTCTCCTTCTTGCTCTCTTTTTTGGATTGTTTGGGAGGTTGTTTTGATACGGGCGTCTGAGTGAAAAAAGAAAAATACATGGATGAGCTCTCATCGCTGCATAAAGTAGTTAGTTAGTAGAGGCGAATAACATCAAATAGCACAGTTTTTTAAAGGGGGGGTGAAATGCTATTTCATGCATAGTGAGTTTTTTACACTGTTAAAGAGTTGGATTCCCATGCTAAACATGGACAAAGTTTCAAAAAATAAGCTGTACGTTTGATTGAGTATTTCTGTTCTCAAAATACTCCTTCCTGGTTGTCACAAGTTTCGGAAAGTTTTTTTCGAGTATGGGCGCGTCTGACGTCAGATGCGCCGGAATTTCCTTATACGGTCCTAAGGGCTTTTCTCTCGGAAGGCAGCGCGGGCAGCTGTAGAGCGATAGCCGTAACCTATGCCCATCAAAGCGCTGTGCATCGGCTGCAATATGTCACCAAAGAAGTGTGTTTTCGGTTGCCAAGGCAAGACAACACTGCACAGATTCCCAAAGAATCAAGCGTTAGTGGATGAAGTTTGTTTTTCCAGAACATCAACACAGTTGTAAAAGTGTTATTGTTTGTTCCATGCATTTCGAGGAAGATTTTTTTATAAACAAGGCCCAGTTCGAAGCCGGATTTGCTAATCGTTTAGTTCTCAAGGATGGAGCAGTCCAACACTAAAGGTTAACGGTCTTGCGTTGGAACCGCAGGCGGTGAGTAGAACTGCTTCAAATATCTGTGTGTGTCTATCGGCGTGTAGCTTAAGCACAGCAAGTAGGCTAAACAACTGGAGCATGCTATGTATGGTGTGTGTTTGTTTATTTGTTTAGGTGGCTACTGTAGGTGTCTGTTTGTTTATTGTAAAACCAAATCATGTCTTCATAAAACACGAGTTGACACACACAAATGTTCTAAAACTCGCGCGTGACATGGTGTTCTAAAAACAGGGTGTCACAGCTTCCAGACGCTCTCAAAGTAAAAGCTTTGCGCGCTCGTGGTTATTTAGCTCCCCCCACACGGCACACCTCCACCCGCTCTGCTTTTTTCGGAAAGACGCGGTACAGTCTATCTTTCTTTTATAAATATAATAAAACTAAAGACTTTTTGGAGATATGATGGATGCAATATTACTATATAGGTACTCAAGATTAACATGAGATTGACTGAAACTGAGTGTTTCACCCCCCCTTTAACACCTTGATTCGTGTGACAACAGTAGCATACAACTTTTAGAAATGTTTATTACCAGATAATAAACTTTAATCTATTATTTAAAAAAATAGCAATCGGTATACAAGATATGATATATTCTGCACAGTTATCA
Organism: Chrosomus eos; assembly: GCA_036326025.1. NCBI lineage: Eukaryota > Metazoa > Chordata > Actinopteri > Cypriniformes > Leuciscidae > Chrosomus > Chrosomus eos. The sequence continues at coordinate 23,540,995 of CM070842.1, forward strand.
CTAAGTAGTAAGCTAGTATCCCATTCTGAACTAGTCTAACCTTCTTCTTCCTGATGTCGGTGTCAGATTCAGACTCCTCCCCTGACTCCTCCTCCGACTCCTCCTCCTCTGATTCGCTGCTCTCTGATTCGCTCTCTGACTCTGAAGCGCTCTTCTGATTCTTCACTGCTTTCCTGCCTCGTTTCCGGTCCTCTGCGCCGCTGCTCTGCTCACTGTGGACATGATGGAGCAAAACATGAGACATTTGGAGAAACAAACGGATCAAAACTTTAGATAATTTACATAATTTACCTCTCTGCGCTCTCTTCCACTGGCTTCTTTGCTTTGGTCTTGTCCAGCCTTTTCTTTTTTTTCTTTTTCCTCCTCCTCATCTTCCTCTTCCTCCTCAGACTCGGTCTCTTCTCCAATCTCTTCGCTCTCTGAACCGGAGGCGCTTTCTTCACTGGCGCTAGCGCTTTCTGACCTGCTGCCGGAGTCTGATTCTGTCAAGAGAGCCAGCATAACCAATCAAATCATCTAGCACTGACCGAGCTCAGTATTGTAGTGAGTTCAATTAAAATTTTCATTCAAAACATCACAGTCAATGGAAATATTGATAAAAAATATAAATATAATTTTATTTACTAATGAAAAGAACTGATAGAGAATTGAATTAAAATATGTATTTTCTAGACATGCACAACTGTATCGGCCAATAATCGGCATCGGCTGATAAAAGCAATTATTTTCACTATCGGCCGATTCTTTAAAAACATCTGATGATCAGGGCCGATTATATCCTGTCATTTAAAAGGGGGCGGAAAAACGTGTTTTAGACTACAACCCATACTGTGTGTGAAGAAAATCTCATGTTGAATTTAGTTAACGCGACAATAGTGCTAAAAATAGCGACGTTAACGCAGACTATTTGAACCTATGAATAACCCGTAGTTCAAGCCAGGTTTGCCAGATCTACGTTTTTTCACCAGACCAAACATTATTTGTAGCGCCTGTCTTTCAATAATCACAAAGAGCTTTGTGCTTTGTTACTTGTGATTTGAAACAAAGTCTTTGCTTTCAAATTCGGTCCTTTTTATCATGAGATTCAAAAAATAAATGGCATTTTGGCGCTCTTAAATGTGATGAGAGAGATTGCTGTAGTGCCTCAGTTCAAGTGGCAGCGCGAGTCTTTTCTTCCACTTTAAAGTAACACCAAGTAGCTTTTCCTCTTCGGTCGCCCTACTGGTTGGAAACGAAATTGTCCATTGCCGCTGTCGTAAATAATTTAGCCTATCGTCGCACACACGCTCGCTGTTTATCCAGCACCGGCTTTAGAATGAACGATGTCCACAGACAAGGTAGAGTATGTTACATGATTTCATGAAAGGATGATGTATTGCGACATCAGAAACGAAGAAAAACGAAATAATGACTATTGTAGCGCTTGACGTAAAGCAGTCGAGTTTTGTAGTTCTTTTTGTGCACGGGTTCCTACCCGAAACCCGAAGTTACATAGTGCCAGTAAAAGCGATACAGACCCCGTCAGGCTATGGCAGAATTGTCATTTAACTTATTTTAAGTCGATGTACCATCACAAGGGTCTTGGAAATATATTATGAAGGTTGAAAAGTGTTACTTAGTGTTACTTTAAGATAAGTAACAGCACGGAAACGTATAAACATCAGTAGTTATGATGAAAGATACAGTACAACTCTTGCAATCACTTAATCAGTATTTCAACCGCTAAGTTATTTATTTAAGTGTAATTATTATATCTAGGAAAAAAAAACAGTTGAATATAGCTCTGTTGTTAATTTTAACCTCTATTATTATAGTAAAAAACATATTAACATATGTAGTCCTTATCTTAGCAACATGCTAATGCCAAAAAGGCATGATTTTGTTATGAAAGTATTAAGACATTAGCTTAGCAACATGCTAATATCAGACTCTATTGAAGTCTATTGATTTTCAGTTTTATATGTTATGGTTCACGAGTTCACACTTACATACAATTAGAGGGAGTAAAGTTTAATGCATATTTGTTGTGCTGCTCGGAGGAGGGCTCCGAGCTCTAAATTCGGCCCGAACCGAGAGTATATAAGTGGTTAGGACTAGAAGAGTGGAGAAGGGGCGGTGGAGAGATGCTGCTAAACTGTGAATGGATTGAAGTGAGACTGCTGAATCGATATACACCTCTTATCATTGATTGCTGAGTGCTCTCTCCACCCGTGTTAATTATCTGAACGTGCTCCTCCCGAACTTTGTTAATAAAACATCATTAAGTGACCATTAATGCAGTTGTTGCCATAAAGACCATATTATGATATATTTTGGACACCACAGTTACCGCTATCTGCTGATTCGGTCGGGCCAGATTCTCCGTCAGAGTCCGAGTAGAATGGTTTCTCCACTTTCTTCTCCTTACGATCCTTTCGGCTTGTGCATTTGCTCCAATCTGGAATCTGCAAAAGAAATCGCAAAACACCATTAAAATGAGCTCAAATACATAATCAGAGAGAGAGAGAGAGAGAGAGAGGTTCATATAACGGCCATGAATGCCTCTTTACAAGCATCAAATGTCTCCGTCTACACTCATACATTAATATAATTAAGCTTCTTTAGACCTGCATCTCTCTCCGCTCAGCATTTGGTGTCTACAGCAGGGAAGGTTGTGCATTCATGGCCACTTTTGTTCTTGTTGTGTACTATAACACATATAATTAAAGAAATCACATCCTTAAAAAAGACCCCCAAAGACCTCCAGCACTGGTTTACCCAAGACTTGCCTTTAAACTAGAATTAGCATGCTATAACGGATGTTTAGAGCATAAGTTAGCGATTAGCGACTAGCATCAGTGCTGTAGGCCATTTCTGAGGTGTTTTTTGAGGATTCTGGTCTTTAATCGTAGAGCAAGGGCTGAGGAAAGGGAAAGGCTGATCTAACACAGTACAGACGCTACGCTAGGCCGGTGGCAAAAGCTCTTTGGGTCTGACGCTAAGGGTGACTGACAGACTCACGCTGGTTAAAGTGGTGACTCTTTCGAGCAGCCTAATAACCTGGCAAACAGGAAAGAATAAAAAGAAACGCAAGAATGATGCTGTGAGATGGCCAGAAGAAGAGGAAAGAAAAGAACAGAACAGAACAGAAAAGAAAGAAAAAGATTTAAAAAGTACACACAAGGATTCAGGTTGCACTTGTCAACAGATTAGCACGTGTATATTTGGATGTGTTTCACATCCATATTTCGCAAACAGCTTCAGTCAAAGCAACTGAAAGTGTTATAGCCCGTTCACACCAAGGACCATAACTATAACTATAAAGTTTTATAGGTATAACAATAAAAACACATCACTACATCATTGGAGTCACTTTCAAGACTATTTTTTTCCCAGATTATGAACAAGGATAACATTGACAGCCAATCAGAATCTACCCGAGTCTAAAAAGCGCGAAAGCTGCAAACGACGTAAGCAGTGCGCGCTTATTATAAACAGGACATCATCGTCCATTGGTGAGGACACTAATATAGTTATCGTTATAGTTATCGTTCTTGGTAAGAATGGGCATTTAGGGGGGAATTCACTAAGAATGAATAGCATTATTTACATCCATCTGCACTGTTTTAACATTCGATTTACAATGCAAATTATGCAAATTTGGTAACAACATAAACACGCCCACAAATTTAGTGATGACAAATGCAGCAGATTACCACTAATTCACATACTCTACCGGGACGGGCAACCCAATCTCACAGGAAAACTTAACTATTTTACAAAGTAGCGATTTCATATGAATTTGTCCCATGTGAATCGTATGAATCGTAAAAAGTAAGTGTGAAGGTAACCACACCCCTAAACCGCCACTGGGGAGTAAACACATCCTACGAAAACATACGAATGAGAGTGTATGAATTCATACAAATTAAAGCCAAAATGTAAAATAGATACGAATTGCCATGAGATTGTGTTGGGATGGTACAATATCGCTACATCTCTGTTATTCAGGCACCTGAAACGTCTCTTTAAAATGCAGAAAGTCACTGTGTTGAAATATGGCTCGCAAAAGTGTCTGTTTAGTGAATTCACCCCTTTGTTTAGAGTTTTCAGAAGGTCTCTAATCATATACTCAATATGTCAATAACAAATCTGTATTAGGATGAAGTTTTAATGCTTTGCTGAGCATTTGGTGTCACAGTAATGGAAGTGCAACATTAATATGAAGGTTTTGTGATGGTTTGCAAGGCAGGAAATGAGGTCAGCAGATTTCAGACTGAGATGCAAAAACACACACTTTAGTACAGTAAGGTCGAGCTATAGGCGGCCCGACTACAAAGAGGACAGAGAGAGAAGCCACTGCACACTTGTGAGCACCTCTCTCCAGTCTCCCAGGAGACCGATTCGGCCCTCACTGCTGTCTATGACCTCCTCCTGCTGCATAATATGGAGGGCGGGAACATAAAAAGACAGACAGACTGTCAAAAAGAGGATGTGGATGAATATTGGAGGGGATATAACCAATAACACACCCATCTATTAGATGAGAAATCTGCTGTGAGTGATGAGTGCTTTATGAATTAACAAAGATGATTATGCTGACAAAAACCTGAAGCTGGAATCAAGACCCTGACTGATCGGTGTGTGGTGCAGACCTCATGCATATGCAGATTTGATCATGGAATATTAATCAGGAAGGAATGGCATTTGGGTGTGTCTGTTCTAGAAGTTTTTTTTTTTATCGTCTCTGCTCGAAGGAATGTTCAAGTTAAAACTCTATCAAGATTTAGACGCTGTTAATAGAGGGCAACAACGAACAACAACTTTTTCAGTGGCCTTGGTTCCGGAAGATTTTGTCCCATTCATTTTTCTCATAGAGATTTTTTAAAAAGTCTTAAGAAGAGTTATAAGCCATTAACTAAACCAACCAGCTACGAGGTAAATCACTACATTACAAACTTTGAATTGAAGCAAAAAAGTATTTGAAAATTGGACAAAAGAATCATGGGTAATGTAGTTTCTCATCAAGAATTCCGCTTTTGAACATGATTATTAAAAAAAAAAAGTTAATAATAATGTGGTTAATGTTTCAACAAAAGAATATACCATTGCTTAATAACCTCATGGTTCACAGTTATGGCTAAAATGAAGAGAATTGTTTACTTCCGGAACCGGACTTTTTCGAAAATTATTATTGACACATCAACCAATAGGGCTGCAGGATGAGTAGCTCCCACCCAATTGAAATGCAGAGTGTGTGATTAATGCGTTATGAGGGTGGAGTTATGCTAATGAGCGAGGAGAGTGAATATAAAAGTGATTGAGTAGCATGTTTTTTTTTGTTAGCGCTTTGGGGTGTTTCTTTGGGAGGTCTTGCATGTTGGTGCTCCCTCTGGTGGTCTGTAGGAGAAGCAACCCTGCGCCCTCTGGCCCTGCCTCTGTCAGAACTGTTCTCCCTGCACACACAGAATCCTTCACCTCCACGTTGCGCACGGACGGGTCAGGCGCCGATTCGGGCCAGTCGGGCAGCTCCTGGTATCCGCCGGCTTTAGCGTTCAGCAGATGAGACAGTGATCCCAGCTGGAAGTGATCTCTGTCTGCAAAGACATGAAGAAAAATCACAAATGAGATCTCTTTAATGTCTCAATTGTCTCCTGCTCCTCAGATTTTTCTTATGAGGGTTCAAAGAGTCTCAAACTGTGCTGAGATTACCTTCAAATCTTAATATGAACTCAAATATGTACCTCTTTCAACTCTTTATGTAGTCCAGGGGTTCTCAAAGTCTATATTCAATGGTCCAAATCAGAATTTTTTGTGAATGTCAAAGGTCCGAAACTGTTGGGGGGTTGGGGGGGGGGGGGGTCTAGTGACATGCCCCCACGGAAGAAAATTTTAAAAAATAACCCCTGAAATTCATACGTTTTATAGCACATTATAAATGCAACTTATTAGGCAAAGTTGCATTATATATTTTTTTATATTTTTATAAGTTGCACAAAAATTTGTATAGGAAAGTAGGCTCAATCTATATACAAGACTTAACCACTCAGATATATAAAGGCTATCATGATCATTTTGCCAAAAATGAACCATGTATTTGTTTAGTTCATAATACGTTTTATTTTTAACTTAAACAAATACGTATTATACGGAGCGGTTGGCAACCCATGATGAGGCACATTTGCGCACACACGTAAGGTCGCTCTCTCCCTCTCTGCCGGTTTGGAGCTCGCGAGCTCTAGATTGCAGGAGATTTGAACTAATTTGCGGGCATCAGGGAGCCGCTATCAATATGCGGGAGACTCCTGGAACTTCCGGGAGACTTGGGATATCTGTGAACGCATACCTCTCTGTCCAATCATCTTTGAAAACTCTATTTTCTTCATCAACTTTTCTTTTCCTGGACAATGACATCCTCCACACCCATTCAAACGCTTACTGCGGTGAAGTGTCGCGTACTCGCGTTGCGCCCCTTTTTTTAGTCTATGGTTGCGCCTGATTACGTCAAAAGTCATACGCTTACTGGATGTCATGGCAACTAAATCACGGAGGAAAACATTAAATATCTCGCCTTCGTTTTAATTTCGGACCATCTCAAAAAATAAACAAATGATTTTAACATGCGTTTATCAAAGTAGGAAATCCCCACTTTTAATCCCTTACACACAATTAGCTAGTGCTCTTGAAATACGAAATGGAGGCGGGTCCGGATTGAATTCCCTCCGGGTCCGGATCCGGACCGGAGTCCGGACTTTGAGAAGTACTGATGTAGTCATTTTAGGAGAAACATCTGAGACAAACTTGATACTGAACAATGAAATATGGGTTAGGTGATACCTTTAAATGGAGACTCCAGGACGGGGGCGGGCTTGAGCGCAAGGAAAAGCTTCTTGGCGTATTTGCTGAGAGCGCCGCTCTTATCGGTGGGAACAATTAGTTGGCGGATGAAGCGGGCACGATCTCTGATGTCATAGTTTTGATCATATTTCGCCAGGTTCAGTACATACTGCGTCAGCAGTTTAGTCTGAAAGACGGAAAAGAAAAGGAAAAAAGCAATGTATTTTGTCTCAAGAGTTTCATGCCTGACAGGCAATGTGTGTGTCTAAATGATATGACATGCAGACAGAAATTGTCTCGCTTGATTAAACAGTGACTCCTGTTGTGTCTCTGATGCAGGGTTATTACAGTGTACTGAAACCATAAATACACATTTCCGTTACTTGAAATTTCCAGTGGAAACCAACCATCTCTAAAATATAAACACTTATAATAGAGAATCAGGGAAACAGAAAAACATTGATGATGCATTGAACAAAAAAAAAGTTACATAGTTTACCTTTAAGCAAGTGTCCTGCACATTAACTGTACATTTAAAATGTATAATTTAGAACAATAATTAAAAAAACTACCTGGAACACTGAAAAAAAAGCATTTATTTCGCTTTCTACACACTTTATGAGATACAAAGAATAAAATCCTTCAGTATTTTTTGTGCATTGTTGTGAGACTATAGAACTATCCTAGAGAGTATAAATATCCATAATATTTTAGACAAATACACATTTTAGTCACGTTCCCATGTTTCACTCAGCCCTATATTGTCCTGTGCACCACAACATAATTTCAGATCGTTTCAGGGGTTTCCATAAAGCTCTAAACTATCTTCAAACATCATTTTGGAAAACACTGCCAAACATCAGTTATCTTAAGCTGACTTTTCATGTATTTTTAATGTGAAAACATCAAATTTTAATGCGTTTGATTAATGTTACTGCCAATTTATTTTCTTGTTTACTTGCATTTATGAGTTTCGTTATGTTGCATAATGCAAGTTAGCTTGCTTACTGCTAATGTGTGTTGCATTATTTATCCTAGCATGTTAAAAACAGCAGTAAACAGTATGCAAGCAAGCATGCATATAGTCAGGGTTATTAAACTAAAAATAAAACTATTAAACACATTGTTTTTAATTGAAATAAAGCTAAAATAAAATCTAAATATTGGATAAAAAACTAGATTGCCTTGAAAACTAACTGAAATAAGGTTAAGCTGAAGCAAAAAAAAAATATTGAATGGACATAAAAAAACTTAATCTAAATATTATAAATGTATTAAAAAAATAATAAAAACAAATGTATATATTGTATATAAATGTATATAAACTAATTTAAATACAAAAATGATATAAAAATTTTAAAAGACAGTGTTTCTTTGCTCACCTGTTTTGAGTTAGTAAGATACAGTTTTGCAGCCAAATTGATAATCTGCAGCTTGACGATGTCCTCCTCGTTGGTGAAAGTTTTGGCCATCTTTCTCAGGACGTCGGGGGAGATTTTGGGGACGTGCTCGCAGTACTCTCCGATCAGCCACAGGATGCTCGCCCGGGCCATCGGCACCTGAACCACAGGCACATTATCATTATCAGGACTATGGAGACAATCTGACATGTGAAAGTGGGCAGTTCGGATCAGAACGCTACCTGGATGTTGTCGATGAGTTTGGCCATGTGTTTGATGATGTCACTGTGCTGTTCAGGCTGCATCTGTAGAAGCTTTTTGATCACCACAACTGATTCAGCCACAACCAGCTCTGAAAACACACAAACACCAATATTAAACAAAACACACACTAAATCCACATTATCAGACGGACATCTTTGGCCAATGCATTGCGTCTCTGTTTTTTACAGCATGTGATGGACCAATTTCAAGTGTATTTATTGTAACATTTGTATGTCAGAGGCTCATATTTTCCTTCTTTTGCATGAAAAGAACCTCTTCTGACATAAGAGCTAATAACTTTTGATGTCAGCTTGAACAGTGCTCACTTTATGGATAATTAATGATAGCCTGGGCATTAAACACAGTTCGGTTGCATCGCGAGCTGTTAGCGTTGTGTGTGAACACACACTCTCACCGTCTCTGTTGGACAGCAGCTGTACGAGGCCGTTCAGACAGGTGTCTCTAACCTCACCAATGTTTGTAGCACAGCGACCAATGGCCTGAATGCTGGCCGCCACAAAATCCTTATCCATGCTCTTAATATACGTCTACAATACAAAAAGAGAAATACATCATTATCCCTATTCATATACTGGAATAAACACAAGCAGAGAAATACTGTTATCTACAATCGTAATATGGGTGATTGACAAAATAACATAGACGTGAACTTTATTTATTCAAAATGAAGATTTTATGTTAAGGAAATGTATTTTAGATACTATGGTTCACCATTTCTTTTTCTTTTATTCATCCACGGTTTTAGTTTAGTTCACTTAAGTAATCGTGTGGTGTGACAAAGTGCAAATATTTCATGTTCTGTAGACTCTAAAAATAATCTCAAACTGCAAAAATTGTTTAATATTCATATTTAAGGTTTAAGCAATTTCATATAGTAAATTTAATAATAAATTACATTTTAAAGTAACACCAAGTAACTTTTCCTCTTCGGTCACCCTACTGGTTGGAAACGAAATTGTCCATTGCCGCTGTCGTAAATAATTTAGCCTACCGTCGCACGCACGCTCGCTGTTTATCCAGCACCGGCTTTAGAATGAACGATGTCCACAGACAAGGTAGAGTATGTTACATGATTTCATGAAAGGATGATGTATTGCGACATCAGAAACGAAGAAAAACGAAATAATGACTATTGTAGCGCTTGACGTAAAGCAGTCGAATTTTGTAGTTCTTTTTGTGCACGAGTTCCTACCCGAAACCTGAAGTTACATAGTGCCAGTAAAAGCGATACAGACCCCGTCAGGCTATGGCAGACGAGTCATTTAACTTATTTTAAGTCGATGTACCATCACAAGGGTCTTGGAAATATATTATGAAGGTTGAAAAACTACATAGTGTTACTTTAAAATATATTCAAATAGAGTTATTTTAAATTGTAATAATATTTCACAAAATTAATGTTTTACTGCATGTACATGCAGAGCGTGAGACATTTAAACATTTAAAAAGAAATCTTACCGATCCCAAACTTTTGTAGACTTACATTATATTATATTATATTATTTATTAAACCACAAGAACAAAACATGTAAAAAGATACCTGAAATTCTCTCAGGATAGTGGAGATGTTCGTCTCATTAGCCAAATTAGTCAAAACCTCCAGCTGTGTTAATAAAAGAAGATAAAATCATCAGTCCAGCTTTAAACCACTCAAAATATCTGAAGCAACATTCTTTAGAGAAATAACTTCATGCCATAATATCTCGGCATAGAGTTTCTTATTAAAACTAAGGCTTTTCAAAGTCAAATGTGCTTCAGTTGCGCATGTCTGTGTGTGTTCACCTTGAGAATCTTGATCTGCGTTGGGTCTGTGGAGCGGATATAAAAACTCTTCAGGTACGGCTCAAACATTCCCTAAAAGACAAACACACAGCATATTCAAACACCACAGCATTCATCGAAATGCTTGCGTACCTTACATTTTTTTAATACTGATCGAATTTTTATATTCTATTATGCCTTTACAAAAACATTTGTTTTAATCTGAAATCTTTAAAGGACATTATATTGAATGTATAAAAAGCACCACATGAGGGTCTTCAGTTAAAATAATATATTTATACTATATTAAAGCCTCTTCATATGATTTGCACCAACGTTCATCAATGTATGGAACAATATGGAGTAGATGATCCACAAAGTTCAAATCATTTAAACTTTGACCCTAGTTGCTGACCAGTCCAACGCACATCTAAATGGATAAAGTTGTATGACACAATGTCAAAGGTGTGTCATGACCTTCAGAAAATACATACATACTCATCATATTATGTAAATAAATGGTAAAAATGCCCTTCAGTGACTCAACGTGGTGCATGTCCTTTACAGTGTCATGTGAATCACTCACCCGTCTCTTGATGGACATCGTAGCGACGTTCTGAAGCACGACGTACTGCACTTCACTACAGAGACACAAATCACACGGCAACATCAGTGACTAAACAACATGAAGAGGTTTATCATTCAAAAACCTTCATGTGTATCTGAGAGGGACAATTCTATTTCCAAACAGAGGCTAATTGGAGTGATGCATGTGAATGATGGATGATGTTTCCTGTCTGAGCGTCTCTCTATCTGCAGCTAATGCCAAATTCTGTAGATGACCGTACCGTACATGGTCAAACAGGAAGCGTGGGTCTGTTGGTCTCAGAGCTGGTGTGAGTGTGTTTATGTTTCATTAGTAAGTGATTGATTACTCACCTGTGGCTGCGCATTAACCTGACCAAAGCCTTGGCAATGACGCCCACCTCTGCTTTAGGAGCCAAATGGAAGTAAAGCTGAGCTACTGCCATCACCACCTACAGAGACAGAGAGAGAGAGAGAGAGAGAGAGAGAGAGAGAGAGAGAGAGAGAGAGAGAGAGAGAGAGAGAGAGAGAGAGAGAGAGAGAGAGAGAGAGAGAGAGAGAGAGAGAGAGAGAGAGAGAGAGAGAGAGAGAGAGAGAGAGAGAGAGAGAGAGAGAGAGAGAGAGAGAGAGAGAGAGATTTATTAGGGTAACGGCTGAATGAACATCATTTTTCCGTTTAGAGGTCATGTGTGAAAAGGTCTCATTGTCACAATGCTGGTAAATCAGCTTCATCTTAAAAACGGATGCTACTTTATGTGAACAAGTGTTTCAAAAATATTAAAAGCTAACCGAAGGCCGTGTGTCTACCAAAGCGTTTTTTCACGCAGCTGGCGTATATATCTAATTGTTTTCAATGGGAGCGTCGCGTTTTTTAAAGGGGGGGTGAAATGCTGTTTCATGCATAGTGAGTTTTTTACACTGTTAAAGGATTGGATTGGATTCCCATGCTAAACATGGACAAAGTTTGAAAAATGAAGTTGTAAGTTTGATGGAGTATTTCTGTTCCAAAAATACTCCTTCCGGTTTGTCACAAGTTTCGGAAAGTTTTTTTCGAATACGGCCCATTGTGTCGTCAGAGTGGGCGGAATTTCCTTATACGGGTCTTAAGGGCAATTCTCCCGGAAGGGCGCGCGCAGCTGTAGCCTAGTGTGTGCGAGAGTACGCCTATGCCCGTCAGAGCGCTGGGCTCGGCTGTGCTGCAATCAAAAAAATGGCACCAAAAAAGTGTGTTTTTGGTTGCCAGGGCAAGACAACACTGCACAAATTTCCAAAGAACCCAGCGTTAGGGGACCTGTGGATGGATTTTGTTTTTCCAGAGCAGCAACGGAGTTGTGCAAGTGTGCTTGTTTGTTCCCTTCATTTCGACGGTTATAGTTATAGGCCCAGTTCAAAGCCGGATTTGCAGATCGCCTAATACTTAAAGATTCAAAAGGTTCACGGTCATGTGTTGGAACCGCAGGCGGTGAGTAAAACTGCTTCAAATGTCTGTGTGTTGTTAACTATCGGCGTGTAAGCACAGCAAGTAAACAACATGATCACGTAACGATGGAGCATGCGATGTATGGTGTGTGTATGTGTGTGTTTGTGTGTTTAAATACAGTTGTTTAGCTGGCCACTGTAGGTGTCCGTTTGTTTAGTGTAAAAATAAATCATGTCCTCATAAACCACCAGTCTGTCTGTTTACAACACACGCAAAAGCTTCGCGCGCTCCCGCCCACACGGCACGCCTCCACCCGCTCGGGTTTTTCCGGAAAGACTCGGTACAGCCTATCTTTCTTTTATAAATATAATAAAACTAAAGACTTTTTGGAGATATGAAGGATACAATACTACTCTATAGGTACTCAAGATTAACATGAGATTGAGTGAAACTGAGTGTTTCACCCCCCCTTTAAATGCCATGAGCGTATCGAGGCGCTGAGCGTTTTTTTCACGCTGAGGGCGCGGCGTTTTTACTGGTCACTTGAATAATGTTCAACTTTGGGTAAAACGCAGCGCTCATCACTGTCACTTTTTACCCAGCCGTCCAATCACAGTGGAGGAGGGGCGGGACAAATATCACACCGACCAACTGTCACATTCTGCTTGTCAACAGATGACGACAACAAGCATTATAACGAAATTATTTAAAATAAGAGCCAGAGAAAATACGTTACATTGTATCGACATTTCAATATAGAATCAACACAGAAACAAAATATGTGTGATGCTAGTAACACTTTCGCGGATCATACCGTATCATAACAAGCAAAGCGTCTCAACTGAAAAAAAAAAAAACGTATTAATAATAAAAACTAACTGGATAATAATAATAGTTGAGAAGTGGCACTGAACTAAAATACATTTGAATGACTGCAACGCTAATTGAAGCATTAACATTTTTTTTCCAAAGCAACTAAGTAAAAAATGTGGGGGATGTTAAAAAAATAAAAAATTTTGGTGGAAACCAGAACACAGAATTGTAATTGAAATTTTAACTTTTTAAAGTTTTGACGGCATTGGAAATGAATGGGAGACGAATTTCATCTAGTGGAATCATTTGGTACTGTGCCCAAACTAAATCTTACTGAAAGCTCATTTTATGAGATATCGTCCTTCGGATGAGACGTTAAACCGAGGTCCTGACTCTCTGTGGTCACAAAAAATCCCAGGATGTCTTTCGAAAGAGTAGGGGTGTAACCCCGGCATCCTGGCCAAATTTGCCCCTTGGCCTCTGTCCATCATGGCCTCCTAATAATCCCTATATACTGATTGGCTTCATCACTGTCTCCTCTCCACCAGTAAGCTGGTGTGTGGTGGGCGTTCTGGCGCAATATGGCTGCCGTCGCATCATCCAAGTGGATGCTGCACATTGGTGGTGGTTGAGGAGATTCCCCCCTTCTATGTAAAGCGCTTTGAGTGTCCAGAAAAGCGCTATATAAATGTAATGAATTATTAATTATTATATCAACCTCAAATTTGAAGCACAACTTGTTTAGATTTAGGGCTTTAATTTACTTACAGGCTTTTCTTACAGATTAAGATTCACTTCAGCAGGTCTATGCTCAAAAAGTGATTAACAGGTAATAAATGGATCATAACTATTCCATAAATATAATTTAGTACCATAAAATCCCCATAAAAATACAAAATATGAAATAAATAAATAAATTTTCGAACTAAAATAAAGTACATTCATTTCATTTAAATAAAAATTCTGTCATTTTTGACTGCCAAGCGAGCTTAAATTGAAATGTTTGCCTAAATAACAATTTAAATATTAGACAAATCATGACATAAATAATTCTGTTTCTAAACAATTTTTCCGGAGGGAGAAGTGTGTGTGACTCACGGCAGCATTGCGGCTCTGCAGCAGAGGTTTGGTGTTCCTCAGTAAGAGTCTGTGATCGGGTCCATCACGTACGGCTTCCTCTTCGGCAGAGCGGCCTCCTCGGCTTTCTTATCTTCATCCTCCTCATCATCATCAGAGGCGTAGAACGCCCTCTCGCCACTCTCCTCTAACAGAGACTCCTGCGTATACACACATGTTGATACATAATTATAAGGATTATTATTGTCTTAAATTGTCTTGATATCTATCTATAACAGTGCATTATATCTATATCCTTTTTTCTCTTCATAACATTACCAGAAAAATGTACTACAAAATGATATTACATTACATTAATCTATCACTATATCTATATATCTTGCTGTCCTTTTTCTCTCTTGTGCATTTGAGTGTGTACTGTGTATATTTTATTGGTTTCTTCCTTTGTATAAGCTACTATGTCATGTTTTTATTACAGTATGTGTGGTTTGAAGAAGAAAAGAGACATTGTCCAGGGAAAAATGTGTCCTCCTCAGACACACACACACACACACACACACACACACACACACACACACACACACACACACACACACACACACACACACACACACACACACGTGATACTCACGTTGACGTTGGGGTTGAGGAACTGCGTCCTGGCGTAGCGCGTGAGCATGTTGATGATGACCACCTGACCCCACTCCTCCACGTCAATCAACAGGTTACACAGCTTACGGTAGTTCTTATGGATCAGATCGATGCGGTCCGGACACACTTCCTCAAACGCCATCACCACACTGCCCGCTACCAGCTACACACACACACACACACACACAGCATGTGTAAGATCACATTGGAAGTGATGATTATATGTCAGGGCTGTCCTGAAATGATTCTGTCACTCACTGTGGTTTTATCCGCCAGCAGCTTCTCGATGACTTCAATAAGCTGATCCTTCTGTTCTGGGTCTAGACTGAATGAAGGAGAGAGAAAATGACCATCAGCTGCAGGAATTCCTTTGACTTTTATTGAATACTGAACATTTAAAGTAGTCAAAACTACAAGCTAACATATTTAGCTACAAAACTTAATAGATACAGCTCTTGATTGTGATTGGTCAATTGCATTCGTGTGGTCAAATAGTTTTCTTATATCATTCCATTTCAATTATTTCAATCCAAATGAATATTTAATGTTCATTTATTTATTTATTTGCTACTGGGATATTTAAGGTTCTTGATCACACTCTTGAAACTGATTATACATGAACTGCAGTCAAGATTAATAAACAAACGTATATAAATAAATATAATAAATTTAATAGAATGATAGAATATAATAAGGTTATATATTATATTTTATATAATAAATATGATTTTATAAGGGAAACATTTGAAAAAAAAATTAAACAAATTAATACTTTTATTCAGCATTAAATCGATCAAAATGACTTAAAAGTGGAAAAAAATGTATCATGCTTTTTATAAAAACATGAAGCAATGCAACATTGATAATAATAAGAAATGTTTCTTGAGCAGCAAATCAGCATATTAGAATGATTACAAAGATTAGTAATGATGCTGAAAATGTAGCTTTGATCACATAAATAAATTAGATTTACATATATTCAAATAGAAAACAGTTATTTTTAACTGTAAACATAATTCACATTTTAACTGTTATTATTACTGTATTTTTAATCAAATAAATGCAGCCTTGGTGAGCAGAAGAGACTTATTTCAAAAAAATATACCAACCCAAAGCTTTTGAATGTCAGTGTAATTGAATTGAAAGCAGTATTAGCTCAGTGAGCAGTTAGTTCCTCCCTAACGCTGATGTGCAGGTGAATTTGTGTTGTTAAGACAAGACGCTTGTTTTCTTGTACCTGTGTAGTTTGGGTATGGCATGAGCCGCGGTCTTGCGGACGTATGGAGACATGTCAGACGCCGCCTCTTTGATGGCTAACATCATGATGGGCACGATGATGGTCACTCTGATGCTAGACAGCACACGCAAAGCACTCGCACGGATCAGCTGGTTGGGGTCCTGAATCAGGGGTTACAATGAAAATAATTTAATTTATTAAGAAATAATGCTTTAATGTGACTTCACACACCAGAATATATATATGAATTTAGTTAGATGCAAACAGCATGTAGGGTCTGTCGTATCAAAACTTTATGATGTAATACTACTACATACTCAAAACAGTCTGTTGTATGTAGCATGCTTGTTAATTGAAATAAATCTGAAATAAAATAAAGTAGAAATATTATATGCAAAACTCCTAGAAAGTAAGAAATGTTGCCTTGGTAGTTGAAGTTGAAGCACTTAATTAACTGGACGTAAATAAAAACTAAAACTGAAGTAAAAACAAATGAAATCTAAATAGTAGATCTGATCAAAATTAAACAAATGACTAAAAATGTAACTAAAATTAAAATGAAAACTGAAAATATAAACATAAAAGCAAATTCAAAATATTAGTAAAACTATAATAGTAAATAAATAATACTAAAATAATGATGTCAGGGTTTATTTTGCAATAAACTATTGAAAAACTAATAAACAAACATAAATATAAAGGTTTTAATATATAAAAATATCAAATATTTACATTTATATACCGGTATTATAATATCATAGAATTGAAAATGTACTACTTTTATATTTTTTACATTTTATTATATTCTTGATATTATGAAAGAGATCAGAGAAGATCATGTGGTTTTGTACGTTTTAAACCCTGAATAATGTTTGTGTGTGTGTGTGTGTGTGTGTGTGTGTGTGTGTGTGTGTTTTAGGACCTTCAGTCCTCTCTGGAAGGTGGAAATGGACAAAAGAGCGAGATCCTGCTGTTCTTCAGCGTAGCGCACAAGATACACATACACCAGCTTCTTCACCTGAGAGAGAAAACACACATATACTGGTGAATAGAGCTCTGATGTGGTGTTTCATGTGTTTTTGTGACTCAGCACTTGAGCTCAAGAGTGACTCATGAGCAGAACCACATTGCCATGGCATATTAACACAAGATTAAAGTTTAATAACACCCAGAAAAGCTGACATCCTGTAAGCTCTGAGCCGCTTCCTGTCTCACTCACCTCGATGTTCTTACAGGCCACGTTCTTCACCACTGCAGGGAAGAGATCGGACGCGTTCTTCCCCCGGGCGATCATCTGTGGGACAGCACACACAAACAGGGCAATATTTAGATGTGGAAATGGTTTGATTCACTTATACTGTGACATAAAACTTTGGACATTTAAAGGGACAGTTCACCATCAATTCATTATAAATGTCTATACTGTCAATTTAATTGATCAATTAACTGTAGGGAAGAAAAAAACCTGTGGACACTTAAAGGGACAGTTCACCTTAAAAAAAATGTCTGTCTATATAACAAATGATGAAAGAATTGAAATTTTTGGGTGAAATATCCATTTAAGCCACAATTTAAACTTACTTTAATTTGTGAGGGTTTTTTTTAAGAAATCACAAACTATCTATCTATCTATCTATCTATCTATCTATCTATCTATCTATCTATCTATCTATCTATCTATCTATCTATCTATCTATCTATCTATCTATCTATCTATCTATCTTACTCTATCTATCTATCTATCTATCTATCTATCTTACTCTATCTATCTATCTATCTATCTATCTATCTATCTATCTATCTATCTACCTATCTATCTATCTATCTATCTATCTATCTATCTATCTATCTATCTATCTATCTATCTGTCTGTCTATCTGTCTGTCTGTATATCTATCTATTTATCTATCTTACTCTATCTATCTATCTATCTATCTATATACCTATCTATCTATCTATCTATCTATCTATCTATCTGTCTGTCTGTCTGTCTGTCTGTCTGTCTGTCTGTCTGTCTGTATGTCTATCTATCTATCTATCTATTTATCTATCTTACTCTATCTACTTCTATCTATCTATCTATCTATCTATCTATCTATCTATCTATCTATCTATCTGTCTGTCTGTCTGTCTGTCTGTCTGTCTGTCTGTCTGTCTGTCTGTCTGTCTGTATATCTATCTATCTATCTATTTATCTATCTTACTCTATCTATCTATCTATCTATCTATCTTACTCTATCTATCTTACTCTATCTATCTATCTATCTATCTATCTATCTATCTATCTATCTATCTATCTATCTATCTATCTATCTATCTATCTATCTACCAGATAGATAGCATCTAGCTATCTATCTATCTATCTGTCTGTCTGTCTGTCTGTCTGTCTGTCTGTCTGTCTATCTATCTATCTATCTATCTATCTATCTATCTATCTATCTATCTATCTATCTATCTATCTATCTATCTATCTATCTATCTATCTATCTATCTATCTAAAGGTCTAACAACTAAAATCAAGTCAGGAATCTTGGTGTGTCTCTAGAGTCAGACCTTAGTTTCAGTAGTCATGTCAAAGCAATAACTAAATCAGCATACTATCATCTGAAAAATATTGCAAGAATTAGATGCTTTGTTTCCAGTCAAGACTTAGAGAAACTTGTGCATGCTTTCATCACCAGCAGGGTGGATTACTGTAATGGACTCCTCACTGGCCTTCCCAAAAAGACCATTAGACAGTTGCAGCTCATACAGAACGCTGAGCAGAACCAGAAAACATGAACATATCACACCAGTCCTCAGGTCTTTACACTGGCTCCCAGTTACATTTAGGATTGATTTTAAAGTATTATTACTGGTATATAAATCATTCAATGGGCTAGGACCTCAATACATTGTCAGATATGCTCACTGAATATAAACCCAACAGATCACTCAGATCATTAGGATCACATCAGCTTGAATACCAAGGGTTCACTCTAAGCAAGGAGAGTCTGCTTTTAGCTACTATGCCAGCCGCAGCTGGAACCAGCTTCCAGAAGAGATCAGATGTGCTCCTACAGTAGTCACATTCAAATCCAGACTCAAACACACCTGTTTAGCTATGCATTTACTGAATGAGCACTGTGCCACTGTTCATCTGACTG
Source organism: Chrosomus eos (assembly GCA_036326025.1). Lineage (NCBI taxonomy): Eukaryota > Metazoa > Chordata > Actinopteri > Cypriniformes > Leuciscidae > Chrosomus > Chrosomus eos. The sequence goes on from CM070842.1 coordinate 23,560,186, forward strand.
TTTTTACTGTACTTTATTTTATTTTTTATTCTAAACTGTTTTAATTATTCTTATTTGTTTTGATTATTTTATTTTCTCCTATGTAAAGCACTTTGAATTACCATTGTGTATGAAATGTGCTATATAAATAAACTTGCCTTGCCTTGCCTTGCCTATCTATCTACTGTCTGTCTATCTATTTATGTATCTATCTATCTAACTATCTATCTATCGATCGATTGATCGATGGATAGATAGATAGAAGTTCAAAAGAACAGAATTTATTAGAAATAGAAATATATCGTGTTACAAAAAGGCTTACTAATCCCAAACTTTTGAAAGGTAGTGTATGTAATAAAAAGTCTCCTTTTAAAAAAGAAAATCATATATATTTCTTATATAAATAATATAAAAAAAAAACATTTATATTTTATAAACATATTACTTTCACCTAATCTAGTTTATTTATGCGACCAGATCAGAAACAATAAGGATAGCATTACTACAATACAGAAAGTATAATAAAACACCAATGAACTAAAATGTATCATACTTTCAAGCACTATTTATGAGAAAGAGGGCATTGTGTTTCTATGATGATACTGGTTGCATTTGTTTGCAACTAGACAAGAACACGTTTTTTATAACATGTACTGATTAAAAAGCAAAAAATAAAGGGTCAAATTCGACTTGAATCATTTGCGTTGGAAGCGATCCCGAAGGAATCATCTACCTGCTGCCGCTGACACCTGTTGCTCTGTGGATGGAAACAGTATCAGGTGGCTGTTCGTGGCTTCCGAGCTCTGAGTGATAAATATTTCAGTCCTGATCTAATCCTACACAATAGAGAGACACTAAAACCGCTCATGAATATTAAACGCATTACGCATTTCTGTCCCATTTCCAAAGCGCTGCTGAAATCCCTCGTCTCGCTACAGAACCAGACCTGATGCAACACTCGCAAAGGAGAAAGAGTCAAGCTTTCACCAAACACACAGCGACAGCGGCATTTACTGCCCACGATTACAGCCTTCTGTCTATTTACTCAGTCATATAGTTACGACATGATTCCAAATATCTCTTCCTGAAATGCTTAAACAATCAGGGTTTTTTGATCCGACTTAGTTTTCCATGTATATGACTGTTTTCTGGTTCTGTTCTGATCATCATTACAGCTAAAAAAACGAAATCTGATGTCTCAGAAGGGATGCTGGGACTTTATTGCCAATTATGCCAAATTTCAGTCCAGCTGTGCATCAAACAATATTGGTGCATGAGGCAATGAAATGTATAGAACTGCATTGTGGGACACATTACCCAGCACACGGCGCTCTGTTTTATATGGAAGCTATAGTTTCCGCCACTAAATGAAACATTTTAAAAGATAATTACAATTTCTTTTCTCAGAATTGCATGGTATAAAGTTGCAATTGCGATTTATGAAGTCCAATGATGAGGGGGGAAAAAGGCTGACTTTCTTCTCTGAATTATATCTCGCAATTCGGATTTTATAACTCACAATTACGACTTTATATCACTCAATTCTGAGAGAAAATGTCAAAAAAATCTGAATTGTGAGATAAGAATTGTCTTATTTTATTCAGAATAATTGTTTTTAGTCATTAGCCGAAACAAACTTGCATAAAATGAAGTGATTATAAAATATATCTCCCAATGGGGGTGGGAAAAATAAAACCTAAGGGAAAACAAGTTTATTTTTCTCACCCCATTGACAGATTTTTTTTTTCTTATTATTTTAAGCAAAAACTCACTTAATTTTGATCAAATTGTTTAGAAAATAAGATCTGAGATTTTATATTTCAAATAAATGTATCTTGATTAAGAATGTTTAGATATTTGTATTGGAAAACAAGACAAAAAAAATAAATTTTGAAGTGTGTGTGTTTTTCTCACCGCTACGATGCGTTTCATGGCCTCCAGCTTCAGGGAGTCTTTATTACTGTCCAGCATCTCCTTCAGGTCATCATGTCTGAAGATGAAAAACAAAAGACAGAGGTTTTATCAACTGTTCTGGTTCTCTAGCATTTACAAATCTCTGAAAAGAGTCCATTACAAGAGGAACTTATTTCTGCTCTTTAAGAGCCCTGCGGACGTTCACGAGTTCAGAAGAACGAACCAGAGCAAATCAAATCACACCGTCCATCAAAGGAGAACCAGAATAGACAAACACACTCACAAAAATACCATCAATAGCATGATTTGACTTTCATAACCCATATGTAGCCACAAATGAAATAGCTACTCTTTCTCAAATAGATCTCTGTTGTTTTTCCTCAACATTAATGGCAGTACATTTGTGGCTGAGGAAAATCTTGTCTCCTCTACAAAAAAAAGTCTTAAACTGTGATACCAAAAGTCTGCCATCAAAAGTCAGAGATCTCAGAATGAAGTCAAACAATTTCCTTTAAATTTATTTCAAAACCGAATTATCAGAGCTATACCATCCACATTAATTTTATATCACTATACCCGTGCTGTATGTCAACATCTGCCTTGTTTATGACTTGTTTTTATTTTCCTAAGAAATACAGGAGAAACATCTGATAAAAATTGATAAATTGATCTCTGTTAAAGGAGTAGTTCACTTTAAAAAAAACGTTTGCTGATAATTTACTCACCCCCATGTCATCCAAGATGTCCATGTCTTTCTTTCTTCAGTCGAAAAGAAATTAAGGTTTTTGATGAAAACATTACAGGATTTTCTCCATATAATGGACTTCATTGGGAGCCAAACGGTTCAAGGTCCAAAAGACAGTTTCAGTGCAGCTTCAAAGGGCTTTAAAACGACTCCAGGCGATGAATAAGGGTCTTATCTAGGACCTTCGAGTCATGACTCAAAAAAAGATTTGTTAATTTTGATGAACGAGTTCGAACAGGAGAGTCACGAACGCTCATCACAGAACAGAGCAAGGCGAGCATTTGTGCTTATAAAACTTAAACTTTGTTATTTATTTTTTAAATGACGGATCGTTTCGCTAGATAAGACCCTTATTCATCGTCTGGTATCGTTTAAAGCCCTTTGAAGCTGCACTGAAACTGTCATTTGGACCTTGAACCGTTTGGTTCCCAATGAAGTCCATTATATGGAGAAAATCCTGGAATGTTTCATCAAAAACCTTAATTTCTTTTCGACTGAAGAAAGAAAGACGTGGACATCTTGGATGACGTGGGGGTGAGTAAATTATCAGCAAAAGTTTTTTTTAAAGTGAACTACTCCTTTAAGTCTCTTTGAAAGAGCAACTTCTGAGCACTAATTTCCTCTGAGAAAGATCCTTTCAAGTAAGTTCACTCGGTGGCCATCTTGGTTCCACCCACAGGCAGCCATTTTCTACTCACGCAAGTACAGTTTTATATTGATTGAGAGGAGAAAGACTAAAATATCCATAACAGTTTGCCAAGCTTATGTATATATAAACATTGCCAATGAAATTTTATAAAGTGGTATTGTAGCACCCTAGCATAGAAGTGCAAACTGTTTTGATTGGTTGTTCATGTAGCAAAGCATTATGGGTATGTACTGTTTTGTTCTTACCCTCTTGCAGAAGTAGAGTAATTACTGTAATTTCCCTTAAGGTTATACACTGTGAATTTTTCATTTAAAAAAAATATTTTAAAGATTAAAATTTTATAAAAACATATTAACCCACCTTAAGTTTATCATTTGCAATAATTAAAGTATTTTTTATTTAATTTAATTTGATTATATGACATTTTCATATATATATTATATATATATATATATATATATATATATATATATATATATATATATATATATATATATATATATAACAATAAAAAATGCATGTTTGTTTTAAAGGGTACCTATCATGGAATTTTGAAAATTACCTTTCATGTAGTGTGTAACATAGATCTAAGTGAACGAAAACATCCTGCAAAGTTTTAAATATGAAAGTTCACCGTATACAAAGTTATTATCTCTCAAAAGTAAGAGTCGACTCTGGCTACGTTCACACTGCAGGGCTTAATGCTCAATTCCGATTTTTTGAAAAAATCCGATTTTTTGCAAGGCCGTTCCAATTTCCAATTAAATGGGACCTTTAGTGATCTCCTGTGTGAACGTGAAATGACCCAGAAGTGACCCGCATGCGCAGAAGAGTACTCAACGGTCAACGACGTCACTTGCTGTTTGCGGAAGTACCTAAACATGAATGTCAACAGTGGAGCTCGTTTAGCAATATTAAAGTTATTTTCCCAACAGAGCCAGCACAATTACAATCTTTTCGTTTTAAGAAGAAAATTAAGAAGGAGGAGAGCGTTTGAGCGCCTTCGATTAACTCACGGGAAGAGACACGTCTGTGGCGGACCATAACAGTGCAACGCGTTGGAGTGTATTGACAGGTGCGTGCTATCGGTGCTATCGTACGATAGCTAACTTGTTTATCTTCTCATTCCCGCCTACTTCAATGCAGAATTATGACGTTTGTCGCATATCAACGGCGTGCGGGTCGGATACAAGCGTTTGTGTAGTGCACGCTGGTTGACGCGATTGTTTTATCCACTGGAACATGATTGTTATTGAGGAAACACCCGGGAACGCTATTTGAATATTTTTGGCCGTGATTGGGTTAGTTTGATGAGCAATTGGGCTGGTTTTGTTGTGCAGACCTGGCAACCCTGGTCTCCTCTGGTGTTGTTCGTCTGGTGTTGTTAGCCAATCAGAAAATAGCACTGTTGTATCTGGGTAAGATCTAGCGCAACAACCAATGACACCCCGTCGGCTGGGTGTCTAACATATCACCACAGATTAGCGTCACGCAAAGGCGGGGTTTGGAAAAATGACCCGCTAAACGATTCATATGGGAGTCGGTGAGCAAATCAGGTAAAAATAAATGCATATTATAAGACAACAAAAGTGTTTTTTGTCATTGCATGCTTGTAAAACTGTTGTTGGGGACTCCCAGAACAATATTAGGAACATTTTAAATGCCATAATAGGTACCCTTTAAAGAAGAATTTTAAGAAGTTTAATCAAGGTTAACAACAATCTGCCAAAAACAAATGCAAGAATTACTTTTCCTGCAATAAAAAAAGTATTTAGAAAGCTAAAACTTTAAGCTTTACTAGTATATATTTCAAAATAATAAGTTTCTTGTCAGCATATCTCATGTGACAGGGTGCAGTATAATAAAAGTATCTTCTTTAGCTTAATTCAGGTTAAAACTGTGCTTTTTTTCGGCTAGAATAAGTCACAAAGACCAGGGAATGCGAATATCCTTTCCCTTTACTTTACAATAGCCTACTGTCTGCTAGCGTTAGCATCAGCTAGTTCTGCTTTGATGATGTGACTTTCTTTGTGCCAATACTAATAGCTTATTTTCCACTCACAAAGGATCAGGTGTAGATTTATTCACTTTAAAATTGTCTTCCTTGTTTTTACCCATAGTACAAGCAATCAAGTGTGATTTTGTCAAGCTGTGGCTTAAACTAAAAGCTACAAGCTATTTACACAAAAAGGGATCACACCTTCAAAATGTCCCTGTTTCACAAAATACGTCAACACAGAAAAGAAAACATGCCTTTTCAAAGGGTTTTTAAAGACTAAAGAGGAATTTATTATTTGTTAATCTAAACTGACTTCATGTTCTCATTAGTTGATGTCTTTGTCTCCAAATGGACCCAGTGCCACAATAATTAATAAAGCAGATAATCTTCTAGACGTCTGGGAAAACCTATTAATATTAGCTCAAATGAGGAAAAGTTTAAATATTGAACACTCTCTGCATGTAACTAAATGTAAGAGATCCTCTATTTCTACCACAAATGAGTCAAGAGAGGAAAGATCTACACATCAGTCACATGATGAGCCAAACTCATTCTGATTGGCCAATGTTTAGCGGTGACTTTAAGACCCACATCTGATCATGGATCAGTCAACTCGTCAATCCAACAACACAGATGAGTCCGTCTGACATCCTGTGTGCAGGAAGTATAAGCCCATAATAACCCCTTTGTCCATAGTAACTACATGCTATAGGTACTATAGCATCTACATAATGTTAGCATTAGCATTTTCCTTTTAGAAAAAAAGTCAAAGTAGAGACGTTGGCTTGACTTGTTTGTCTTTTACTCTGTTTTGAACTCATTTACACGTGGGTGTCCAGAGGTCAGTTCTGGGAGACCTGAGATGAACGAGTCTCTCGTTCTCTCTCTCTCTCTCTCTCTCTCTCTCTCTCTCTCTCTCTCTCTCTCTCTCTCTCTCTCTTCTCTCTCTCTCTCTCTCTCTCTCTCTCACACCATTAATCACACTGGCTGGGTTTAAATCAACAGACGGACATCTGTTCACACATATAGACACATTCACTCACAAACCAAATGAATGAACACATATAGCATCAAATCCAGTTATATGCGCAGTCTTGGCTCAACTATGCTCAGATTCAAACAGAACTATATGTGTTTTTAATACATTATGCTTGTTTTGTGATAATGATGATTCTTGATGATCATAATATTCATAAACATAGCGATATATCTGTCAGATATATCTGGACTGCCTGATGGCCGGGGCGAGCGTAAACATCGTACGGTACAGTTGACGCAATTATCAGTTGCTCAATCGGGCCAGTGCTGCATCACGCAAGTTTATCATTTGCATGTGTTTTTAAACCTTGACAATTCAAGTGCAAGAAGACGTGAAAGAGAACTCGATTCAGTGGTGTGAGAAGTGCCCAGAAAGCCGCTTCTCAGACAGCGTGCGAATGCTGAATTCTTGCGCTTGAAAGGACATATTCGCACAAAATGACATCAAAAAATGCTGGTCTCCTGGAGTGTCCTACAAAAAATAATCTATTATATCTTAAAGGTGGGGTATGTGATTTTCTTTTTTGACCATTTTTTCAAAATCACTTGAAATCCTATTCCTAACCCACTTACAGCCACTGAGTTAGAAGCATTGAAATGAAAATAATTTTTTTTAATCATCTGTGGAACGAAGGCAGGACTCGAAAAACTCCAGCAATCATTTTCAAGATCGTCTAGAATCATTGGACAGTCAGTGCGTCAATCAAACGGTCGTACCACACCCCCCTCCCCCATGCCCCTCTTCGAATGGGTGGAGTCAGGGAAAGAAGGTAGGACCTTTTGAGTTGTGTATTTTCAAAATCTGCCGGCTGTTTTGCAAATCACATACCCCACCTTTAAGTGTAACAGTATATTGGATCCGTGCAGCTCTTAAAGTGACAGCAGCCTAATGAATCTGCTGCTGTCTGTGTTTTTAATGCTAATCAAACAACAAATGACAGAGAATAAATCACTCACTGCCCTTTAACTTTTGTAACTTTAATAAGAATTTATCTGTATTTAGTTTATATAGTGAAGACTGTCATTTAAAAAAATAAAATTAAAAACAAGGTGATAAATAATTATAAAACTCAATATGATTCATTTGTTTATGTTATATTTTAACTATTGAAATAATGTCTGAGATGTATACCTTTGTAATCATGTATGAACATCTTGGAAATGTTCTTATGTAAATGTACGTTTATTTTGAAAGTTCAAATTTACATTTGATTATTAATTTTCTCTACCTAAAAATTAATATTAGACTTACCTGAAAAACACAAAAAGCAGTGTTTATTTTATTTGTATGTTTGTTCTATTGTATTTGTGCTATTGCATGTAATTTGATTATTTGTTCTTATTTTATTACTGACAGTTTACTTGTCTTTATTGATATTTGAAATTTATATGAGTTAGGCAAGTAATTTTGGTGTCAAAACCGTATTTATTAGGGTTATGGGTCAAAAACAACGTAGGACAATAACTAGGCCTATTTTTTATTTTATTTTTATTTATTTTTTGTGGTGGGGCTGGTGAAAATTTTGGAACCACTACCCTGACCCCGGGCCAGTAGAAAAAAGAGCGTTGAGCCCTGCATTACATCAAAATTAAGGTTTTATTGCTTTTAAGTTTTGGTTATTTTATTTTATTTTATTTAAAGAAATTAATATTTTATATGTATTAAATTGATCAAAAGTGCCAGTAAAAACATAATGTTACAAAGTATCTTAAATAAATGCTATTCTTTTAAACTTCCTAATTCTTTGAACATTTCACAATATTACAGTGTTTACTGTATTTGTGATCAAATACGTGCAGCCTTAACAGTGTTAGCATAAAGACTCAAAATGAACATTAGTGTATGTATACTGTAGTAGTATAGTCAAACTCCAAATTGGTCACAAGCTCAAGTAGTACTATAATTTACAAAGTAACTCGTGAACTGCCAAACATTATCACTATCTACAGTGATGCAACACTTGATGTCATCATAGATCAGAACCTTGATGAATGAAAACATGTCAAGCATTATGACACGGCTAATCACATCAGGGCGAGCGTGTTTCCTCTAAAGCTGTGGCATGAAAACATTACGAGTTGGCCGAGATAACACAATTCGCTAATTAAAAACATTCCCCGGGTGTCTATCACGCCACCGCCGCTGGAATTAAATGACTATGATATCTCGCAACACACCCAGGTCCCGCTCTCTGGTTTCCACAGCAACAAAGAGAGCAATAAACTCCAGTGAATAGATTTTCTGCCAGAGTCTCCCACCCAACACAACTATCTATCGCTGTGTTTCTTGAATAAAGATTCCCTCGGCGGCTTTCATTAGCTGGAAGGGGTCTGCAGAGATTCACACACCGTATACACACTGTCAAATATTAGTGTATCGCGTGTGTGTGTGTGTGTGTGTGTGTGTGTGTGTGTGTGTGGTGTGTGTGTGTGTGTGTGTGTGTGTGTGTGTGTGTGTGTGTGTGTGTGTGTGTGTGTGTGTGTGTTGTGTGTGTGTGTGTGTGTGTGTGTGCGTGTGTTGTTGAAGGTGTGGGTGGTATTTCCTTCCACGCATCAGTGTGTGTGTGGATGCACTCTGTCAGCTTCGGTTCCCTCACACACAAACGCACACACATACACACGGTGGGTCGTGATCAGAGTGACGTAAGAGGATGAACATGGGCTTGGTGATTCAGCAGACATGCTACAATCAAATACATCATCTCAACATTACACCAGATTATCATATGTCATATGCCAGAGCATTGAGCAGTATTTCATTTTGGATAATAAATACTGTTTAAACAGTCTCATACATTACAGGAGAGCTACGGGAAGTCTCCGAATCACAGTATGAACTGGTGAATGCAGAGGGAATGCAAACCTGTGATCACATTCCCTCCTGACCTGCAGTGCCTGAGCTCCAATGCTGTGATTTACATACTCAAGCTTTTAGTAAATGAATTAGTCCTGACGATAGATCTGACGCTGGGTATATTTACAACAATGGAAAACTGGCAAGCCCAAAACACACTCTAACCTTTAAAAAGAAATAACTTTTTTTAATTCATTAATTGAAAACACACACACGAAAACTATTTACATTATGAAATGTTTCGAAGGAAATTTTTTTAAAATTTTTTTTACAAAATGCATAAAGCTTACATAGGTAATATAGGGTATATCCTGTTAAATAAACTAATTTCCAAAAAGTATTTTTTTATATGTTATAATATTAAAGCACTGTAAACTGCTTTGAAACTATATGTATTGCAAAAAGTTCTATACAAACAAACTTGAATTATTTAAAAATATATATATTATATACAGTATATATATATATATATATATATATATATATATATATATATATATATATATATATATATATATACATCAGCTTGATGCTAGAAGTCAACATTTTAGGATAATTAAAAAATGAATAAATTCAAATGAATTGTTGTTGATATTTAAAGTTAAAGTAGCTATGTGAATAACAAAACATCTGGTTTAGTGTCCAGACACTTGAAGAAACTCGAGCATCTCCTAAAGCACAGTAACAACACAAGAACATGTTCAATAAGTTCAACAGCACAAAGCACTAAATGCATTGTCCCGGCATTCACATCTGCCTTTAGTTAAATGGTCCTCTCATACTAATGTAAATGCAAAGCCATTTTTAGCATAATGTAATGACCATACATAATGAAATATATAAGATCCCAGCAGAGAAACTGATTTGCAATATATATCTCATCTCCTTCTTCATGCATGAGACACTTTGAGGTCCATATTATTAAAGTTATTCATAATTTAACACTCCACACGGGGTTTCTCTCTCTCTCTCAGACATCATATCTGATACTCTTTAGAGTCTCTGCCAACAGTTCTGGATCTCGATGAGAGTCTTCTCTGACTCGGGTGTTACTGTACGAGCGTGCGCACAAGTGACTTACACCAAGTCAAGAAGTATAACAACGTGTAGAGAAGATCCAGTAGGGACGAAAATCACTAATTGTTTCTCAGAGAAAGCGAGTTTCAGAAGAGATATCAGTAATGTTTAAAACTGTGCTCAAATGTCTGCAATCAAAAGTCAGGGATCTTAGAGATATGAACTGATATCTCACACATGATATGATATATATTTATAATTTAAATATATACTTATATGTATACTGTTTATGTATATCATAAAATATCTTCCAAACCCAAATATATATTATATATATATATATATATATATATATATATATATATATATATATATATATATATATATATATATATATATATATATATATAATATATATATATAACCAATTTTATTTCCAGGTATTAGTTGTTATTACACTAAATTAAAAAAAAAAAAAATAAGATTGTAAGTGTATGTTTAACAAGAAAATACCATTTTATTAAATTTTATGTTTAATTCAACATGTCACTTGCTGTTTCTTTTTAAATCATTTCTGAAATTTACTAGAAATTTCTGATTAAATTCTACACCATTTTTATGTATACTTAATAGTTTATTATTTATTATAAGTGACTATTTTTCAAAAAAATATATATATATATATATTTTAAATATAAATATTTTTTCATATGTTTCATTTAAATATGTATACATGTATATATAAATTTGTCATCAAATTCTTCAAAGACCAAATTATAAGAGCTACGCTAATTTGACAAATGTATGCAAAATGTACTAATCTTAAATGTACATCTTGTAGTGACATCATCAACACATTTGTGTCCAAAGTCACAAGAGCCAAAGTGTCTAAAACGAAGCGTTGCAGAGGCATCATTCATCACTTCACGTGTGTGCCATCATACCGTAAGGGTTGCGTTTGAACGCTGGTAAGCCCCTCCTCCTGTACAGGTCTCTCCTCAGACCACTCCCCCCCTACCCCCCCGAATTTTAGGTGTCGGAGCTCCTCGGGCTGGACGGCGTTGTACCAGTTCTGCGAGCCGCCGTCGGGCGTCACCGGACTGAGAGCTTCCTCCTCCCCCTGACCGACCCCCTGCGCGTTCTTCACCATGTTCACCGCGTTCACCGGCAGCTGGAGCAACTTCTGCATGGTGGTCATCCTCAAGGTAGAGTCTGAAAACTTTTGCACCTGTTTAGATCCTCCGAGGCAGGTAAACACACCTGTAGATGACTCTTGAGGAGTCGAGCACTCTCTCTCTCACACACTCCGGCTGAAAAGCAACAGTAGACTGAAAAACTCCTCAGCACAAGCACGTAACCGCCTGTTGTGCTGAATCCTCAGGTCTGGTCTTCAGCTGTCCATCAAGCAGACGTGGAGGCTTGAAGGCGTTCTGCGTCTTTCCCGACAGTAAAAGCTGTTCTCATCCTGCTCAGAGCCGACTGATGTTGCACACACTGCTCTGATGGTTGAGCAGAGCTAAGCCCCGCCCACTAACACATAACCCCTCCCCCCTCTCTCTCTCTCTCTCTCCTTTCATTCACACCATCGCTCTTTCCCAGCTCTCTGGCACATTTTTCTGTCCCTCTTTTCCATCGTATTTTCTGCAACGGCCGACTGCCTCTCCCTGTGATATGACTCAGCTAGAAACGCTGCTCTGAGAAAAGGCTTTTCACAGGAAAACCCCCTCCTTGGGATGTTAATTTGCTTTGAATGCTAAATAAACCAACAGCGCAGACATTCACACTATCAGTGTGACACTAGCCTATGCTAACTATATATCAGCATTCACATTTTTGTTTTTTGACTCGTTATTTGATCCATTTGCCAAAGGTTCACTTTTTTTTTACACAATATTTGCTTTAAATTTTTAAATAACAGGTTTCACAGCAAATATTACTACTTGCTTGATGTAAAACTGGCACAAAATGATGTGACAACAATGTTGGATACTATTATTTACAGTTGCATAATATGTACCATTTCACACTATTTTTGTACACTATGTAGTTTGTAGCATTTACTACGCAGTGTGCTAGAACTGCACACCAAACATAGCGTCTGTCTAGCTCAAACTGGTTTCAAACTGAACCGTACTGAATTAAACTGATTTGCTTATTTGATTCACTTTCCTTCTGTGTCTTACAGTTTGATTCATTTGAATCAGTCAGATTCAGTTCCATTCACTGAAATTCATTTATTATAGTAAATAGTTTCATTCTGTCCAGTTCAGTTCCATTAAAATGATTTAGTTTCATTCTTTCTGATACAGCTTGATCGGTCTGATTTAGTTTGATTCACGTGGCGTTTTTGAGCCCTGAATAACGTGGAGAAGGGAAGAGCCGGATTCACAGTCAGACGCAGAATTCACACTGCAGTGCTAAAAGCCACTGACCTCTAAAGAGACATTCTCCTGCATCAGAAACCCAAATCTCTCTAAACTCGCAGACAGCAATCTCACCAATATTCGAGCGTGATTCTCGTCTCTGTTAATTCAGCTGTTAACGGAGCAGAGATGGAGAGCTGTACAGTAGCAGATCAGAGGGGCGTGTTGCCAAGGCAACAGCATATGAGGATCACTCGACTTGGTGTTTACCGTGGAACCAGTCGAACTGCCATTACACACACACACACACACACACACACACACACCGCGCGCAAATCCTGCAGCGCAACAGTGTCAGAGCTCTGTGACAGCAGAGCAGAAATCAGAAAGTGATGATTATGCAGAGAGAAATATATGTTAGCCTCTGTCACGTACGTTTATGGCTCATTCACAATAAAGACGGCGTGAAACGCATTCACTGTGCGTGTTATGGTCATATTGTGAAATACTAAGTGGGAAATAAACAAGGATGGGGAGTTTAAAATATGATAAAATGCTATCAAATGATTGGTTAATATTATTATGGCCTTGGTGATATCATCAGTACAGTAGAATTGTTTCATTAAAGAAAATTATTATTCCGATAAACGATTTTTATTTATAATAACATCATGCACTGATGAATTAACGATATACGACTAAAAACAGAAAGTCAAAATTAAAAACTGGTCCTCCAATCTGTTGTGTATCTTCTGTCTCAGACACACACTGTGGTGTTATAGCGCCCCCTGGTAGAATCAGTGCTGTATGTAAAAACATTTTACTTTACTATTTCACCACCCACTATTCAAAAGTTTGGGGTCAGTAATTTTTTTTTAATACTTTTAATCAGCAAGGATGCATTAAATTGATCAAAAAAGACATTCATAATGTTACAAAAGCTTTATTTTTCAAATAAATGCTGTTCTTTTGAACTTTCTCATCCTGAAGCCTGAAAGATATGAAATATGAAGCAGCACGACTGTTTTCAACAATGTTTCTTGAGCATCAAATCATCATATTATAGTGATTTCTGAAGGATCATGTGACACTGAAGACTGGAGTAATGATGCTGAAAATTCATCTTTGATCACAGGAATAAATTGTTCAATTCAAATAGAAACAGTTATTTTAAATTGTACTTAAAATTGTAATAATATTTCACAGTAGCGCTGTTTTAACTGATCAGTTCCATGTAAACGTGTGTGTCTGCTTCCCTCTACTGTCGGAGAGACAAATGACAGGAACTAAATCAAAGGCCAGATTCATCTAAGTGTTATTTTAGCATTCTTTAGTATTTATACATATTTTTGAATGAACTTTTATTTTATATTTTCATTTTTCAATTTCATTTTCCTATAAGTTTCAGTCATTTTACAGTTTATTTTTTATATTTCTGTTTAGTTTTTAAATAATTTTATATCAGTTTTAGTTTCAATTGTAGTAATAAAGTTTTATTTCAGCTTTATTTTAATTACCAAAAAAGTTTTTTAATTGTTTTCATTTTAGTTTTAATAGTTTTTAGTTAATGATAACAACACTGGATCCAAGCATCAAAAACACACTGGATAAACAATAAAACAGACATTTCAAGCTGCAAACAATCACTGAATCCATCAGGAAAAGCATGTCACATGACCTCAGCAGAAACTCTCTCCACAAAAGATCTAAACGTCACAATCCTCACGAGAGACGGTGGTAGACGGAGGAAGGGGGAGATGTAGATGCCATAAAGATAGCTTTAGATGCAAAAGTAGATGTAGAGAATGTAAAATTGTTCACCATTTTTAAGCAACATTTGTAATTGTGTGCTTCCAATGTGTTGCCAAAGGTAAACAGTGAACAAACCCAGGGTAATGTATTATCAGTGTGGAACATAGACAAAAACAACATGTCAAGTTATCTCAGCTAACATTTTTGGTTCCCAGATTGTTCTGTTAATGTTAGTTTATGGTTATAAAACCTGAAAAAAGCATTAGAGAACATAAGGTTATTACCAGGGCTTGACATTAACACCCGCCAACCCTTCAAATGCGGGGTTGAAATTTAATATTAACATTTTAGTCATTTTTCGATGCATATCAATACTGAAATATCTGAAACGCTTCCAATACTCATTTTCCGCAGAATAGATAGAGCTGCTCTTTCTCTCTCTCTGAAACCCGCCTCCTCTCACTCGCTCATTTCATTTGCTGGGGAATTAATAATGTTGCTGTTACAGAGGGCTTGAATTTCGGCGTGGGATTGCACGCATAATTTTACTCGTTCCCACAGATTTTGTGCTCACGTTCAAAGTGCGGCACATAAAGCCGCCTCTCAGCACTAAACTAAGTTAAACAGTCAAATACACACAAATAATGTCAAAATGCCGGTCTTGACGAGTATTCGTCGTAAACGGTCAGTTATGTACCGTAAACGTAAACAGTTGAGAAAGAAAGCGCATGTAACAGTATAATTGATCTGTACGTCAGGTCTTAAAGTGATAGCAGCCTAATATACCTCCCGCCAAATTATGAGATAATATTAAAAATATCTGTATGGCAGATTTCCCCCATGGTATCGATTTCAAAATTGTGGCCAGTGAAAATGCAAAGTGGCTAGTAGCTTTGGAAAACCACTAGCCACAGTGATTGGTAAGCTAAAAAAGGTCATGTCAAAAAAGAAAATCTGTGCAATGTTACTTTTTTGTAAAAACAATACACAAACTAACAGAGAACGTTCCCGTTCTGTGTTTAGGGAAATGCTAACCCAGGGTCAGGGGCGGATCTACAGGGGGGCAAGGGGGGGCAGGTGCCCCCCCACTCTAGAGCCTTGCCCCCCCCAGCTGCCCCCCTAACTTTGGTGATCCAAAAACTGTACTTGTAAAAACAACCCGCAAGCTTCTCAAAACAGTGAACTAAACGATACATTTACCAAAAGTGAACAATTAAATTTTTATTAAAGCCCGTCCCCCCTGCCCCTCAAATACTTAGTACGTCCCTGATTCAAACGTGCAGAGCGGCGTTCGCTCAGTCTGGCTCACACACGCGCGCGCGCACACACACACACACACACACACAGCGAGTCTGCTGCGGTGGCCCTGCAACCCGACAGGAGAGACTGAGCTGCCCAAGAGCCTCTGAAGGTGAAGTGATTTTCCCCATGTGTAGTTAAACAAACGTTTAACTTAAAGTTACATTTGTAATGAATGTATTGTTTGCTAAAGACGATTCAGCATCAGCAAAAACAGAGTCTATTACGTTAGCCAAAATCAGCGGTCAAATCGCTTCCTCGTGATTTGTAAGAGCACTCTTCCCTTTGATTGGCCTAATTTTGATTTTAGTAAAGACAAGAACAGCTTAATAAAAAATATAAATTGTTTGTATCCATAACATATAGGCCTACTGATGGTCGCTGTTATGCTGACGTTACGTTACAACACACAATACAGTGCCACTTAGGAGATCGATCATTTGATTAACGTTAGCTAAGCAAATCCAATTCCTCTCAGATATCACAGCAATGAAACCAGGTTAAAACTGGGGAAATATCTAATAGAATCAGGATTATTATATTAAGTAGTCTAAACATAACTGGCGTGTGTGCATGTGATAAATATTTCTGATTTTATATTTGTTATAGGCTATATATTAGCTGGGTCATTCCTGGTTTGCGGTGACTTTTCCTGTCCCAATGGTTTATTTACACATATTTTCTCTAAAATGAGTAACATATTTATAGTAAATGGCTTAAATTGTAGATTTAAGTATTCTTTACCATTTAAACAGAGATAATAGACATTAAAAATAATATTTTGTATTTTACACAATTTTAATTGATGTATGCATTCAATTATATCATGTCCTCAGTGCACAGTAATCAACTTCTGCAAGAAATATAAACCATGAAATGACAAAAACCTCAAAATATTTTTTTGTTATGTTATAGACTAGGCTAAATTGCCTCTAATCATACATATAAATCATGTGAAAATATAGGTCTTTTCTTAAAATTTTCTTCAATTACTGCGTCCCTGAAGTCATCTTCCACCCTGTTAGTATGTACTTTTTTGCCTTCCAAATCCGACTTCAATTTCATTGAGACCATTTTCAAGAAGTGACTAAATTTCTTTTACCTGCTGGAATTTAACTGTACAAACTGAAGTAAGCTTCAACTTTCACTCCTAACTTTTTTTTTAGTTTTTGAAATGTTATCCTGCTTGTCCCACCCTTAAAGTTCCACCCTGTTAGGCTATGTTATGGAGAATGTTTGTCCTATCACAAAAAATTAAAAACAAATCTGACATAGTTATAAAAGTTATGTTCATCTGTAGAAGGTTAGCTAGCTAAATGTTGATCACTCAAAGAGCTATGGCTAACTTAGCTCAGAATTTTCCACCCTGTTAGATTCCACCCTGTTAGGTCTATAAACCTGACAGGGTGGAATGTGAAACATATTATATTCATCAAAAATTGTTTTGCTTGTTTCAAGAAGAAAAACAAATCTAAGATGGCATAAGGGACATATACAATCCAAGAAAAGCTCATTATTGTTTAATATTTACATTATTAACATGTTGTGATAACTATGTGTCCCTAACAGGGTGGAATATTTTCATGGACAGTGTCTGAACAAACTACCCATAATTATTATTATAGAGTCCCTGAGCTTGACCAATATGTATTCCTTATAGTTAAACATGTCACTATTTTGGTAGAATGCTAAAAACATGAAAATCATGTTCTTTTTTCCCCAACACTTATGAAGCCAAAATGTCACCGCAGAATGACCCAGCTACATGGCCCTACAGTGTAGCCTAATGTAATACAAGGATAACCGGTTTTCACATATTGACTTTTGCTGGCAAGAGTAGTTGAAAAAAGTAGCTGGAGCATAACCATTAAGGCTAAAAGTCCCTGGACACAATTATTGTACTTTTTTTAATATTTTCATTTTGCTTTTTATACTTTTACTTTTTAAAAGATGCAGAGTTTTGTTTTGTTTGAGCACTGCACTGGGTTTATTCCTGTTGTGAATTAAAAAACTTTGTAGTGTGTAAGGGCACGATTAAACTAACTACTGTGTTTTTGTGTTTGTTTTATTAAAGCAATTCACATATAGGGATTCCCACCGTCTACCCCTGCCACCCTGCTAAGACCTCTTGCCACCCCTTTGCCCCCCCATGTAAAATTTTCTAGATCCGCCACTGCCCAGGGTAAACGTGTGAAATCCCAACAGAAACGGATTTAGATGAAGAGGTAGTAAATGTAAACTGTAAAAACAACGACAAATCATAGCCATACAAATACCAATCAGTAGGCTACAACAAATAAACGACTTGCTAATACACATGCACACTGAAGTGTGAAGCAGCACAGAAGTCATCATATCCGCCATGAGCGCTGTCCACAGACCGGTGCTGAAACACAAACCCACGAATAACACACACATACACACTCCCGTCACGCGAATTCATCTCACACTTCATCGTGTTTATCATCTCTTTGTTTTTCCACAGGATTCATTCGTTCATTCGCGCATGCGCACCTCGCCCTGTCTGAGATTTTCTGTACGTTAAACACTCCGGTGGGCCGCTTTCGGTGGCGAGCGTTCCCCGCGCGCACAGACTCGGTGTGTCTCACCTCTTGTAGTCGGAGGAGAAGATGCCCCCGCTGGCCGGGTCGTGTCCGTACTCGGGCTCGCTGGAGGAGCCTCCTTTCTCATCGCTGAACGCGGAGCTCGCGGACATCTCTGCTGCTGATGATGCGGAGCGGCGGAGAGCGAGACTGAGTCACGTGACCCGTTACGCGGTGCTGAAGCGGACAGGGCCGGGGGCGCGCGCATGCGTGCGCGAGCACCTATACGTTCGTCCCTGCTCATATCTGCCCCCAGTTGCGATGAAAGCGTTTATGTGATTTGATTTTCAAACGACAGAAAAATATTTCATCTCGCCTAGAGCATCTGAATTTTTTTGTGAGAAAGGTTTATTGAGGAATCACTGTTGAACTAAATTCTTTAGGCCTATTTATTCTTATTTTTTATGTTCTCAGGTATGAGGTATGCTAAAACACAAGAGAGAATTTCATTTCATTTCTCTTCATTTTATTCTCTGTATAATATATACCTAAACAGAATAACACCTGCATTTTGAGAAAGATTCCATGTTCACTGACAACATATTATAAAACATTAAATTCAACTAAATTCAATTCAAATTTATTTGTATAGCGCTTTTCACAATACACATTGTTTCAAAGCAGCTTTACAGAAAGTGCTAAAGTGCTTTTCTTTTTCTTAGTAGTAGGCTACTGTATAATTTTCTTTTTTTCTTTTGTCAAAATAACTTCTAAACGTTAATGTAGTTCAGATGACATCATCTTTTGAGTTTATATTTATTAAATCAATCTCATTCTTTGTATTAACTCAAACTCTTTAATTTCCATGAACTTAAAATTTTAAGACAACCAGATAACTAAGTTTAAAGGAAGTTCGGTATTTTACTGATATGCTCACACAAAAATGGCTGCAAAAGATGCTTTCCAAAAGGTTTTATCCAACTCCATTGACTTGTATTGGATGTTCTGTGATGTACGGTATTACTCCGCCGCCACAAGCTCTCAACGAAAAAATGTACGGGTGTGAGGCGTTTGGAAAAATAGGTCTAAATGTCTACATTTTAATCTTAACCGTACTATTTAATGAGAAACTATCTTAAAACTGGGCTTTAAGTGTAAAATATCGAACTTGTCCTTTAACCAACAAAAATGTTTAGTGTCGGCGTGATTTGTCTTGTGTTTTCAGGTTTGTTTTCTAACCACCAGATGGCGGCAGCGCTCCATCACTGCTCCTGCTAGGAGAGGTTTGGTCACACAGCAGAGGATCATATTTATACACAATATTTGTACGGTCTACAATTTGACAATGTAATGAAGAGACAAAGAAAATAGCAACATGACATCATTCTACAAAGAACGTCACAGAAACAGACCAATATAATCGCAGGGAGAGTCAGTCCTGTAGCTAGGTGATTTGGGTTGAAAAGTTAAAAATAATAATAAAAAAAAGTCAAACAGTTGCCAAAAGTTGTCATCAACACACACAAAAATCTGTTCATTCATCAAATAAAATACCGTAAAGCGAGTTTTTCTGCTATTTCTTTCAAGTTTTTAATATACTTTGATGCTCTAATGAGAACTGTAGTCTATAGTGATCCAAAACACGATAGATATTTTACTAAAGATTTTTCTTTCTTCTGTCAGATATAGTGAGAGGGAAGACTTGGGATCTTTTCTTGGATTCAGGAAATTCCACAATGCAATCCACTTAAAACCTTTATGAAATCAAAATAGACTGTTCTTATACTTTCATGGAATATAGCCGTTTTTTATTTTAAATTAGATTTTTATTTAATTTTATTCATATGCCAAAACTTCCCCTCTCTTTTCTCCCATGACGGCGGGGCAAACTGTCACTCACATGAGATCGACCAATAGCAAACAACAATTCCAGATCAACAAAATAAAGCCCCGCCCTACGTTTGTTCTTGTTGAAGCCGATTCACTTCGATGTCACACTCACAATTGAGAAGGAACTATCTTCCATCTTCGCAACTTCTGTTTTATGCTGGTTGTTCTTAACCAAGGATGCATTTATTCATTCAAAAATACAGTAAATATTGTGAAATATTACACTTTAAAATTCATTTTCTCTTCGAATACATTTTAAAAATGTAAAACATTTCTTAATGTTGGACTGGCTACGTCTACATTAATCCGGATACATTTGAAAACGGAGTTTTCGTTTAAAAACGCTCTCCGTCCACACTAGCGTTTTCAGACGTTTCATTGTGGATGAGAAACTTGAAATTCACCTTACTGCGCATGCGTGAAACCTCACAAAAGCTCACTGAGATGATACAGATGGAAAAATAAATAATAAAGGTATCGCGCAATTCTTCTAACATGATAATTTTATTTAGCAAAATATCTCACCATTCACTGATGCGTCCAGGTCGCACTTAGTCACCATATGTTTGGTCTAAAACGCGACTGCTCTCCTGTATTGACGCAGGACAGCAAATGTGAGTACATTTTCTGTCATCTTTGCAGTAGGCTACTGTGATCCCAGACAGCAAGCCAACATTGAATAAACATTGTTTTTTCATCTGAATCATCATTATGGTTGATATTGAAATTTCAATGCAAAATTAATGTTGAATCACCATTACCCTTTCGATGAAAACCTGATGTTATTAACCCGTTTAATCCCAAATTTTTTCTTGCAATTTGAGTACATGCATTTTACTCCTTAGACCTCCCTAACACTCATATTGTATGCCCTTTTTGATTTTATGTTGGTTAAGTTAGTGAAAAAATAGGTTTTATACTCGGTCACAATAGTGACCGGTGGGAAACACCATAGTCAGAATTCATACAATTTCTTTAATTAGACCTATTTACACAATACATTCCAAGACATCCAATACCTCGTTTTTTCATTTCATGAAGGAGGCTTATGAGGTGAAAAGGTTGTCATGTACAAAGTTACACCCTGGAGGAACTTCTGCTTGTTCGGCTAGACCCCTATGAGCTAGACCATGACTACACTTGGGCCCTGTCCTAGGCCAGTTTTAGGGAGATGCATGTTCATTCAGTGCACTGAAGATGGGCCGTACGTTGTAGAAAGGGTTGTTGGGTTGTTTGGGGTCATGTGTAGGGCACACCAATTGGTTGTCATGAACATCTGCCTAATCCTCCAAATATTTCACTTCTGCATCGCCATTCAATGCCTGGCAAATGGGCCATTTCACCCTGGTACTCACTATCTGAGCCCTCACTATCACTGTCACTTTCAATTTGGGTGGGGGATGGGGGGGTTGGGGGGTTGTCACATATCTCTAGAAGGTCCAACACATTGATAGTTTCTGGATACTGATAACTACACTGAAGAAAATTATAAACGCAACACTTTTGTTTTTGCCCCCATTTTTCATGAGCTGAACTGAAAGATCTAAGACTTTTTCTATGTACACAAAATGCCTATTTCTCAAAAATATTGTTCACAAATCTGTCTAAACAAGTGTTAGTGAGCACTTCTCCTTTTCAGAGATAATCCATCCACCTCACAGGTGTGGCATACGTTCAGTGTAGGATTAACAGCCAAAACCTGTATTTTCAATTGAAATACTGTGTTATACTACCGGTCACAATTGTGACCGTAAACAAATTTACACGTCTTACGAACAAAATATATATGCAGGAGTATAATTCTCAAAATATATCAGTAGTAGACCCTTTAAAGAATATATGTACGTACAAAATATTATAGTTCTATCTGTTAATTAAGATGTTTTACATAGTACTTGTTTTAGTAGTCTGAGGAAGACATCTTCTTCCAGATGTGCAAGCAAGAAGTAAACTGATCTGGTCATGTGACCTTTCACACTAGTCACATGACATTAATGGATTTTAATGAAGACAATCTATTTTTTCATTTAAAAGTTGAATTTCTTGCCCAAAGCCAATAACAACATTTTTAGAGCTTCTAGAAATAAGAAAAAAGTTGCGGTCACAATTGTGACCGGTGGGATTAAACGGGTTAATGTTGATGGCAAAGATATTGGAACAACATTGATCTATAGTTATCTTTATGATTGATTAATCATTGATATTTGGTTTACCGGGCGATCGATGAATGTGTTAAAAAGTCATTGATTTATAGTTGACCGGGAAACAACGCTGTTGTTGAAAAGTCATCGACATATAGTTGACCGGGAAATATGATTGAAAATGCATCGATATATAGTTGACCGGGAAATAGGATTGAAAATCAATAGATTTTTGGTTGACCGGGAGATCAACGGGTGTTATACCAACGTGCACGACTGCACCGGACACAGCTCATTTCTGGACCCTGGCACAAGCATAAAGGTAAGCTTGCTTAATGTTTGATATGAATGAATTGTACCAAATCAAATACTTTTAGGCCGATTGTTAACGTAACCGACGCAGTGCTGCAGTCACTGAAATAGATTTTTGTTTTACCACTGTGTCAAAATCTGCCAAAAATAGCATAGAGGCCTACTTTGTAGTTCTCTTTCTATGCTATAAAGTTAGCAAAACCTCCGAGTCCAGTCTATTTTTGTAATATTTAGCTCAAAAATACATGTCTGTACCCATTGGGTCGTGAAATCTATTAACACAGCACCGTTATTTCTTCTGACCGCCGGAGATCACCGGCGAAACCAACGCTATCAGTGCTCCACCTAGCGCTACCCACAGAAGTGTGACCGCGGCGGGCCAGAATTACACAGAAGACATGACTGACTTTGCTTTATTCAATGCAGAACTGTCTCGAGTTGTAACTGGAAATGCCGATTAGACCATCCTCGAGCAGGGCTGCGATATGCGTGCGATACAGTTAACTCCGTTGTGTTGGTTTTCATAAATGATAACAGTCGTTTTATACTAGTGCTTGCGATATCACGATTTTTGCGCGCACTGTTATACAGCGCCTAGCAACCCTGGCATCAAGGGGGAACTTGGGGGGGCTTAGCCCCACATACTTCATATAGAGAAACATCTCGCGGCACGAATGTACAAATACAAATAAATATAACATCTACTGTTTAACTTAAATGCTAATTTTTTTGCATTGTAATTTTGTTTTCTGTTTTAGGTTACTCAGCAGACGGGGACAGCCGCCGTCACCCAATGTGCCAGACCGGGCAGGAGGGACTGGACGACAAACTATTCAGGCGTCAGAGGACATTGAAGTGTAAATAAAGTGTACAAATAATTAAATAAAAAGGCTAATAAAAATGAATTTGTTTGTGTGGTGTGTTCAGTGTTTTATACACGATTTCAAATGTTCCATTACTTTTAAACATCCTGGTTGTAGATAAAGCAGGCTATTTAATTTATGGCATTACATTTAAAATTAACATTTAAAAACGATTGAAATTCCATTGATATCACGTTGATCCTTAGTTCAGTTGAAATTTCAACATTGTTTCAATATTCCTGATAATTGAAATACCATTGAAATTCCGTTGATCTATGGACTGGATTTCAATGTTGTTTCAATATTAAAACAGGGTGCAAAATGATGTAGAATCAACATCAGAGTCCGATGTTGATTCAATGACTTAAGGTTGACAACACAATGTTGATTTAACATAGTTTCAATGACTGTTTGCTATCTGGGATATGAAGAGTGTGGAAAGTAACATATTTTAGCAACATTGTAAAAGTGAATCGCACATAATTAACAGGCACAATACCGGTAAACATGAATATCTATTGGTACAACATGGATCACATGACTAAACTTACGTCATCGTTTTCAAATACCTCCGGCTTCACAGTCCACACTACAACGCGAAAACGGCGTTTTCAAATTTATCCACTTTGGAGAGCGTTTTCCAAAAGCTACGTTTTCGTTGACTTAAAACGCCGTTTCAGTGTGGACGGAAGGCCAAAACGGAGAGAAAAATATACGTTTTCAAACGAAAACGTATTAGGCTACGTTTACACATAGCCGGGTATTTAGGGAAACGAATATTTTCCTCCCCTCCGTTTTCAATAATAACATCGTGCACACACCAAATACGCCGCGAGCGCCATCATAACTATGCCAAACCGATGGGCGGCAGTGTAGGGAGAAGGATAAAGCCAATCAGAATCCTCAGAATCGACACGAGAGAACCTAAAACCCTGTTTCTCCCAGTTGACACCATAGACATAATATAATACATAGACGCCCTATTGGCCGCTGGAGCGCACGTCAACGGCGCCGCCATATTGGGGATGGCAACTTTCCCATACCTCTCATACTGGGAATTGAGAAAAATGCCTGTTTTGTGCGCTGCTTGGGGCTGTACAAGTCGCCACACAATTGAAAACAGCTTTCGAGGAATTATCTTTCACAGGCAAGACTGAACGTTTGTTTTTGGTTGTATTTGGTCATTATTTAATTAGTAATAGTAACGTTCAGGAGATAAATTAAAAAATACTACTGTTATTGTGTCACGAAATGTAGTTTTAATAGTTTTTCAGTCGACAATGCAGTTGTTTAAAGCTTAAATATGTGGTTTGTTTATAAACATAGCGCCTATTTAAAAATTTGATCTGACGGTTTCGGAGTTGTACGACGCGATCACCGGGCGCTCAGCGCTAATTAAGCCCGCAGAGGACAGCCTTACCTCGGCCAGTCCTTTTGAAGTTTGCCGCCGGCTCGGATGTCTCTAGTCTAGTGGTTAAACATGAGATATAATTCGTCTTGTGGATATCTAACAGGCGATCTTTGGTCTCATTAATCTATAAATGGTTCCCTGGTAAATCGTTTTGGCTGAGGGCAAAGTGAAGTTTCATAACTTTATTTAGGCTTTTTTAACGTTGTATCCTGCTGTATGTTTGACTGAAGCTACTTCTGTTATAATGGCTATTACTGATCAATAAAACTGAAATTTAACAAAAAGAGATAAATATTAAATATAAGTCACTATTTAACTTATTTTTTATTGTGTATATTCTGTAATTGATATTTCTTATTCTATTGCTATTATTATAGTATTATTAATAAACCATATGCTATTATCAATATTTTTATGATTGTATTATTGTATGATATTATATAATTAAACTATTCATTACTATTTTATTTGCTGTATACTATGTTTATTTTATTGACTAAACTATTTACTATTACTTCTCACAAAATGTTATATTTACTGCATTGCACAGTAGTTGTACATAACATATGTAGCCTATTAGCATAAAGGATACATCAGTTATCTTTGTTATTGCTCAAATCTGGTCAATCACAGAAAATGCTTTTTCCACAATAAGAAAACTTAAATTATATCTCAGTATGGGGGTCTTCATCATTCTTATCCAAGAATAAAAAGCCAGATACATGACAAGTCTGAGCTTTGACCATTCTTTATTAAAACAAATATTTTACAAGTGTAACTATTGAGATTTTAAATAACTAGAGATGGAACTTTTTGTACACCACATACAAACCACTGAAATCGGTTGATAAATATAAAAACAGATTTTGTTTTTATCCAGAAAAAACCGCAGCTCACCCTTGATTACAGTGCAGTCTTGCCCTCCGCAAAATGGCGGACCCGTTGACGTATCGCAGCAACGTTCCAAAGCGGCCAATAGGGCGTCTATGTATTATATTATGTCTATGGTTGACACGGCAACACATAACCGGCGTTTTCAGAAATCTCCACTTTGGCCGGAGGAGTTTTTAGAAATAATCGTTTTCTGTGATAAAAACGGGGTTTTCGTGTAAACGAGAGGCCAAACCGCAGGGAAATATCTGCGTTTTCCCTTCGTGTAAACGGTAGTGTGGACATTGCGAAGCTTCGTTTTTGTTTTTAAAGAGAGACTGTCCTTGCTGAATAAAACAGACTAATAACTAATGCCAATAAAAATATGCGTAACCAAACAGTTTGTGAAACCCATTCACAATATTGACCAACAATGGTTTGGTTAACCAATAATATTTTGTGAAATATAATTATTTAAAATAATAAATATCTTGTGTTCAGCAAAAAGAAATTAACTTGCACATGTTGGGAACAATTGTAGTCGAGTAATGACAATTTTTATTTGAACTATCATTTTAATGAGTTGTTTTTATTTAACACAATTTTTATAAATATTTACTTGAACAAATCCAGGTAATTAAGATGTTAATGTAAGGTTATTTCTTGTGTATAGACATTTTGCGTCAGAGAAACTTGTTCTTCGGTTTTTGCGATAGCATATATTTATGGCATCGTTGTTGAAGAGTAATCAGCTGGTAAAGTGGATTTAGTTAATGAAAGTTATCATGAAGATTGTCAGTTAGACCAGGAATATTTTAAAATGAGCGGTTCATCCATAAATCCTCAAGATCTTACCTTCATGCTGTGGAAATACAAACCGGAAGCCCGAACACAATGCTGAAAAGAGGCGGAGCTACAGAAGCCACAAGTTAGGCTAAATGAGTGCCAGAGGGTTTCCCCTAAAGGAGTCTTTCTTCCTTGTCTATGGGTTTCCCCCTGCAATTACTCTCCACTTGCTCACTTTTTTGTAAAGCTGATTTGAATGCATTCTGAAAGGACCATTCAAATCAATTGAAAAATCACCCACCGATAAGTCTTTCATAGCCAGAATTTCAGAGGTAGTTTGCAAACACTAGCGCTGTTCAAATAAACACTCAGCTTGCTCCAGTTGTTGCCATTAGATGAAGCGCTGTTCTTCAGCTGGTGAAGATCTGATGCCTTAAAAGGTAAAACATGGAACCTATACCCCTCATTTTACTGCAGATAGCATGAGTTTACAGAAGGATATAAAACCCATACAAGGAAAAGCTATTTGAAGAACCCACACGAAACATCGATTCTCAGATTTCCTTTTATTCTCCAGTTTCACATTCTGAAATAAAGAAAAAAATCAGCATTTTTAATTTTTTTTTTATATTATAATACAGCAATCTCATGTTGGCAGTCCGTTTAAACTCGCAGCACTGCCACAGGAAACTTCAGTATGTAACACAGAGCACAAAAAGAAAATCAATTGCACTTACTTCAAACAGGTTATAGACAGAATTAACCAACGAAAACACCAAAAATAACAAGGGAACACTAAACTGCTCACACATATATACTTCTTTAATTGCACGAAACAAAAATGCATAAATATTCATTACACGTGTACAAAAATACTTGTACATTTCGTTCTTTTTTGTTCAAATATTCTCCAAGCAGACACAGATAGCAGAGGTTTGGTGAAATCAGGGCAGAGGAAGATGCAGAGGAGAGGACAACACCAACGAATCCGCTCGGTTCACGTCAGGATCACAAACAGAAACAAAACACCCAGTGCATATGTCATCAGTTCTTTAAAAGAGGAAACAAAAGTACACAGAGACTGGATTGCAAAAATCAAATTCGGGTCTCCAACCTTTCACAAAATGCAAGAACAAGAGGCTGAAAATCTTTAGGGTTAAGCTGGGACTTAAGCGCAAACGAACAGACGAAAAGGTTTGCATTCTAAAACTTGTTTTAATCGCATGCAGAATGACGATACCCCCCCAAAAACAAAACCCATCTACAGGAGCAGCTAGACATGCTGAACGTCTGCGCGTGATTGGCTCGTCAAGCACAGCTTTCGAAATGGAGACAGTACCGTGAGGATCGTCACAGTCCTCAGAGTGCTTTAGAGAAGACTTCCTCCAGGAAAATAATCCTTCATGCTTAAATTGTCCATTAAATAAACCTGATTAAATTAAACGCTGAGCCCAGATGTCCTTCATTCAAACAGGAGGGAGAAATAACTAAACGTCTGTTACGGAACGGCATCTGTGGAGGCGAGAACAGAACATTATCTTACGGTCAGAGACGAGAGACCATGTGAGGTGAAGTGACGGATACTCACGGGTTTAACAGAACTGGCGTGACTTCCAGCCCGGTTGAGAACTTTCAGAGGGAGACGGGTACCAGCGCATCTACAGGCAACAACAAGAACAATTACAGTGAGATTTTTGATATTGCAGAGGTCTCTCTTAGGAAAGCAGCATCAATTTGTGTTTCATTACAGAAGATTAGCATTGCATTTAAACTGTACGAGCATATAATGGTGCATAACATGCTAATATATGTACAATTTAAACATCTAAATTACTTCATTTGATGAATTTCTTGACTGTTTTATCATCTGCTTCAGTTTTATCACTTGGATCTAAATATCACTTAATCAAATGTAATCATATTTTGAGAAATCATGTTGATGTGTTTCTCATCACTTTGATGCGGTTGTCAATGAATGGGACACTACATTTTATTCAATATTAAATCCTTAAATTTTGGCTTTCACTAGATTCTCTCTCAAAAAAAAAAAAAAAAAAATAGTATCCTCCATGATTCCGGTTCTTGAATATGACTCCAGTAAATCACTTCAGTAGTGGGAAGTTTCCAATAGGCAGCTTTATCAACCAGAACACTTTAAAATCTCCAAAAGAATCATAAAAACCTTCTTGATGAACCAAAGTTAAACAATGCAGAGGGCAACCGACCGTAGAGGGCAAAAACCCAGAAAGAGCAATTTCTACAACAACCTTCATAGTCGAGCTATTTTAGCGGTGCTAATGAACTGATGCAAGCACGGACTGAGCAGGAAACTCTTATCAGTGCATCTATAAACATCTTTCAGCAAGATGACATTAACTCCTTTCCCGTCCTGCCTTCCCAAACCACGCCAAAACACCCACTTCCCCAGCCAAGGGCAAGAGAAGACCACAATCAGCCTGGCACGTCCGCTTCAGCCCTTCCACCACTTATTCTGGACTTCCCACATTCTTTACGAGGTTTGACCAGAGCGTTACAGCTGTAATCTCACTCCGGCAGGTGTGTGTGTATATGTGTGTATGTGTGTATGTGTGTATAGCCCCTTTCACACAGAGATTCCGGAAAATACACAGATAATGTGACCCGGCATTTGTCCCGGAATTGTTTGATTTCGGTTCATTCACACTGCCAGTGATTTGCCGGGATCTGTGAGTGCGTTCACACACAACCCGTTAATGTCCCGGAAAGCCGCCGGACGTCAGGATGAGACGTGTAACGTACGCGTCGAAAACATGTCCACGCGCGCACCTTTCCACAGAGCTGGCGAACGATCGCAGCTTCAGCGCGGACTGTGAGGAGCTCCTGTCTCTGCTTCATTCCAGTTTGCAGACATTTTTTCGTTCTTTCTTTGTTGATGACGAACACAAACTTTCTTCTAAGAGCAACAGAGTCGCGCGATGGCACATGCGTCATCACTATGACACCCCTTACGGCATTGGTTCTGGCTTGTTCACACAGCGCGCGTTCCGGGTCTGAACACGGCAATGTTACTAGGTCCCCAACCCGGGATCGATCCCGGCATCAATCCCGGGTCGTGTTTGCGTTCACACAGAAGGCACTCTGGCAATTTGCCGGGTTCAAAGTGCTGTGTGAAAGGGGCTTTTGTGTGTGTGTGTGTGTGTGTGTGTGTGTGTGTGTGTGTGTGTGTGTGTGTGTGTGTGTGTGTGAAAGGTCTGGAGGAAGAGAAAGCCAAGTGCTTTTCTTCCAGCAGTTTAACTGCAGACTTCGTTGCGTCATCCCGGCTACACGCAAACATGCCAAAGGAATTCCATTTCTATTTTCCTTGAGCTGAATAATGCTGGCCGGAGCAGGAAATCATCAAGTCATTCTACAATAGCAGTGCTTTTCCATTTATAATGGAACTTTATGCACACAAATTTATTTGGATATTTATGTAAAATAATTTTTAAAATAACACAAACTTTAAATTGTGTATACACCAGATAAAATACATTTGAAACAAATGTAAATTTAACCACCAATATCGAACAATAAAAAGCTATCCTAATGTCACTTTTCCACAACTTTATATAACAATTTAAATGGGCACCATACATTTAAAAAAAAAAAATAATATATATATATATATATATATATATATATATATATATATATATATATATATATATATATATATATATATATATATATTCACCCTGCCCACCCATATAGCATAATTTTTAAAAAAATTTTTAAATGCAAATAAAAATGGCCAAAATAAAATAACCCCCCCCAATATACGGTAATTTTTGTTATTTAAAAAAAAAATTAATAAAACCAAGTAAAAATATAAGACAATTACATTAATTAGGTTCCTTCGTTTAAACCAAAAAAATGCACAAATAGCAAACAAAAATAAAATAAATGACAAAAAAAAAAAAAAAAAAAAAAAAACGTTTTTATTAAAGTAGCACCGGGTAACTTTTCAACCTTCATAATATATTTCCATGTCTCTTGTGATGGTACATCGACTTACAATAGGTTGATTGACACGTCTGCCATAGCCTGACGGGGTCTGTAGCGTTTTTAATCGTACTTTTAAACTTCGGGTTTCGGGTAGTAACCGGCGAACAAAGAGAACTACAAAATTCGACTGCTTTACGGCATATACGTCACTTCCACCACCACCCCCACTTCCTTAACATCGGACGTGCGAGCCAAATGTTATAGTCATGGCCGAAGCAGCACAGAAAAACAAGAAAGCAAAGTTTTTATCGAGCAAAGCAAAAGAGAAAGTGATCGCGTTAAAGGCAGAACAAGGATCAAAATTGGGCCAGCGTTTTCTCGCTGGCGTGAGCTGAAGGAGGAGGAGGGGCGATGCAAGCTGTCATGCTTTTGTACTAGTAAGTATATTGCTTGCATACTAGCTAGGGTGACCTGACCAGACGTCCCGTTTTTCCCGGGACAGTCCCGTATTTCAACTAATTTTAGTGTCCCGACTAAATTGAATACGCGCAGGACAGAGAGGGAGAGAGAGCGCGAGAGACCTTGCGTGTGTGTGCTAGAGTAACGTTAGCCTACGCATTAATACGCACGCGCCCGCATTATTGATATAATAATATAGCTTGATATTATAATATTGACGATATATGGTTATTATCTACCACTCAAACATTGCATTGAAGTATAGATTCAGTAAAACGGTAACCAATAGGCTAGACTAGGCTACTATAATGACGCTGGCTTGTAAACGTGAGCATCGCGATCATTTGTCGTTAGAAAAAAAAAAAACCCATGAAATTATATTCATATGACATGCTGAAATATATGCCACTGTACCTGGGATGAAGACATTTCACACGCGACGCAAGCAGAACACCTGCATGTGACCTCCTCCTACACGGCTATCATGGTTGTCAACAAATGCATGTGCTACATTCATGACGGTTTACGACAGTAAGTAGAGGACAATACTGTTTCCCAACTGTAGGGGGGGACCCCGAGAGCAAAAGTTAAATTTTACCTGGTGTTACTTTAAATGACTAACAACCAACAAACTGAATAAGCAAACACCAGCTGAAAACTCAAACTCTCTGAAGGCCCTCAGGGCAGAGAATGTGTTAGCGTGTGGATCCATTAGCACATTCGCTCTTTCTCTCACCCAGAGGATGAAACCTTTTACAACCCCTTTGAGATCCAGACAAAACATACTGCACCCACAGCCTTAGCCAAACACCACTGTGAAACATTTAGTTGGGATCGGATCTTAAACAAAACAACAAAAATCAGACAATTAAACTTATGAACAACCTCAATTTACACTTTAAGGAACCTGTTAACATACAGTACGGCTCAGGAGACTTCAAGTAAAGCTTCTTCATCCATGACCTTTAGCTTTCACTGGGTTGTTGCCATGACAACCACAAAGTCTTGCCATTCAATCAATAAACTTGATCCGTCAAGCACAGTCTGTCTTCGGTCTTCAAAAACAGTTATACTACATTAAACAACATGCAAGATTTACACTAAACCATGACCATGCCTGAGGAGCATCAATTCATTTTGACCAGTGTAAACCGTATATGAACTGGAAGAGCGGTTAAAGGCAAAGTGTTTGTGGGAGAATTTTTCACATGTGCTGCTTTTAATGCATCATAAAAGTGGTTGCACATTGTTTTTTTGGCTAAACTTTAATCGGCACCTCTCTGGGCACAGATTCACTCAGCGACCAAGTCATAATCCAACCTGAGATGCAATTAAAAACAGCTTTTCTCTGATGTCATCTCTTAGCAACGCTAGCAGGCCAAGGAATGCTGTTCTGAGGGATTCTGGGTAACCAGACTTGTCATGTTCAGAGTGGACCCCTGACACCACCTCTGGTTTTGCTGTGTCATGTGACCCAGGGTCAGTTTCCATCAGAGCGCGAGTCAGGGGCATTATGGGAAAGGTAAGCTTGGTTCGGTTAGACTGAACATTTGCTAACGCTTTGAAGCGTATGCTACCCTTACTATTTCTGCAGTATACAGTATGCATTGCTGGATAAATACACTTAAAATGTGCAGTATACTGTACAAAGTTTACGGTGTGGAATAGCGGCTCCCACAATGCAATGCATGGACGAAATTTTTTACAGGAAGGATGTAAACAAATGATTTAAAGTAAATATGCTAAAACCAAAATATAGCTATAATATAAGTTTATGGCCTGGTATTAAGATTTTTTTTTTTTGGTCAATCGGATCACAAGTAGACGAGGGAGACGCATTCCTGTTCAAATCTGGCGTCTGTCTCCACTTTCAACCACTTCGAGGGGAGGGTCTGTGGGCGGTAAATGTTTTTTTCAGATCTCTCGATTTAATGGGCAAAAACTCGCGCAGTTTACATATGAACATGCTCGAAGATGGAGAGCAACAGCTTTTGTTTCTGCCCTGAAAGCCACAAAATTAAAAATTGGTCTTTACCCACAATCCTTTACACAAGTATTGGATTCAAGTTCTCAAATTGTGAGAACTTCGTGTAGTCACTAACTCCATATTTAGAAGTACAAAAAAAACATTGTAACTGAATCCCCATTTGTGTTTTACACAAAAGCACAATGATTTGCAACAAACTAATGGAAGTAATTTAAGAAGTGTTGGCAATGTCACATTGGACATAAAACCCCCCGAAAGCAGAGAGACACAGTGTTAGTCATAGAAAGGGGAACACACCGGCTGGTCCCTCACCTGGGCGTGCAGGGCGGCAGCGGCAGCAGCGGCG
The DNA here is from genome assembly GCA_036326025.1 of Chrosomus eos. NCBI lineage: Eukaryota > Metazoa > Chordata > Actinopteri > Cypriniformes > Leuciscidae > Chrosomus > Chrosomus eos. The sequence continues at coordinate 23,593,366 of CM070842.1, forward strand.
GCGGGATAGGTGAAGGCGGCGTGAGGCAGGCCTGGGGTCAGTTCAGTGGTGTAGAGAGGATACGGAGCCCACGCCTCAGGAGACGCAGGGATCAGTGCTGCCCCCGTCAGGTCATCTACAGAATCACACACATCTGAGTCACATACAGAACCAGACACCAGGGAGTGGAAGCACTTCAAGAGACCCATTAAAGCACCTAAAATATACACTACCATTCAAAAAACGTGGAATAACTTAATGCTTTTCAACAAGGATACATTCAATTGACAGTCAAGACCAATGTTACAAAGCATTTCTAATTCATAAGAATCAGACATTGACGGCGAATCAACGGCATGTTCTGCTGGGTGGGCAGGGCGTAAGCGCCGTGGGTTTACTCACATGGGTCACGAGCGATGAAATGCGCACCGAGAGCCGGGTGCAGGTTGGATGGGTTTGGCGTGGCCATCAGTTTACTCTTCGCCATCTTTGTGTTGGCTTTTGCAAACTCCAGACGAAGCGTCTGAGGACTCTCTGGGTCAAAGCGGATGCCCTGAGAACAGATTATAAATGTTGACCGAATAGTCAAATTACTCGTTTTTGCACAAAACAGGGGTGTCCAATCCTGCTCCTGGAGGATCACTGTCCTGCAGAGTTCAGCTACAACCCCAATTAAACACCTGAACCAGCTTATCAAGGTCTTACTAGGCATACAAGAAAACTTAAAGGGGTGGATCAGGATTTTGGACATCAGACCTCATTTCCAAGTTAGCCTGGGTGTTATTTATCAGTGACGACAGTTTTCAAAACTTTTCATCCAGTCCTTCCCGTTGCATTGTTTGCTGGTGCTAGGCTAGCGCGATCCTGAGGTGTGTTGAGGCAAGTCAGAGCTAAACTCTACAGGAGTGTGTTTGGACACCCTTGATATAACATCAGGTTTCCCTCTGCAGCACAAGTGCACTGATTCCCAGAGCAATCCACATCCAGCCCGAAACACATGACGTCATGGAACTTTTCTGAGGGACCAACATGTGTACGCAAGAGAAACTTCCCCCCCGTGGAGAAGAGCAGCATCTGAGTCAGACTTTTAAAAGCAAAGTTTGGAGGACTTAAAGCACAGTGTCTTATGAATAATTAAAAGTTGCCATCGCTTCAGCTTACTGACGGACCAATGATTACTTACGTTCAAGGCATTCTTGGCCGCTTCAGCCCCAGACCGGCTGTCAAACGTGACAAACCCCACAGGCTAGACAACGGACAGACACGCATCAGATGGACAGACGCACAGACAGAGGTACAGAGACAAAATTAGATTTTCCAATCAACACAAGTAGAAAACAAATCTCCTAAAAATGTACAGTCATCGTATTTTTAAACAATTTACCCTTTGATTTTTGGAGTGAAATACAGTATTTATATTAAAATATAATAATTTCGAATATTAAAATACAATTAAAAACTTAAACCCAATTTTAGACCAAGATTTTATGAGAATTAAGCGTTCTCTCCTAAATTACATCATGTCCATTGAAGATTATATTTTATCCTAAGTTTTCTTTAGAAATATTTACATTATTAACATTTACATACCCTGTTTTTTTTTTCAGTTTGCTTGAAATTGCGTTTTTGTCCCTTATAGTTTTTTTTTCAATGGCCGCTTTTTAAAGTAGTCCATGAGTTCAAAATAATGTATAAAAAAGTGTTACTCAAGATTATCCAAATACCTAAGAAATAGATTTTTTAATTCTTTCAAAGAAGAAAATATTTCACTTTATTAATGTCCGCAAAAATTCTGTTACCCATGTTAAACATTGTAGTTTTTAGGGGGTGTTTGGTTAATCCAAAAACCATGTGACCAGCATCATGTAAGTCATTTTCTTCTGTGGCAGATATTTTGAACATTCAAGTTTGTATTTATATAAATAACAGCAAACAGAGCGGGCCAAAGTGCTGAACAATACACAAGATAAAGAACAAGGACAAACCACACATTCATGACAGAAGCTCACAATTAATTAAAAGCTAAAGAAAAAATGGGTTTTAAGAGAGGATTTAAAAACAGTTAAAGATTGAGCAGCTCTAATGTAAACCGGAAAGCTGTTCCACAGCCTAGGGCCAGCAAACGCAAAGGCTCTGTCCCCTCGATTCTTTACCCGTGATCTAGGGACAGACAGAAGTCTCTGATCACCAGACCTCAGGTTTCGTGTGGGCAGAGTAGCTCGGACAGATAGCTTGGTGCCAGGTTATTTACGGATTTAAAAACAAGAAGAATTTTAAACTCGATTCTAAAATGCACAGGTAGCCAATGCAGAGATTTTAAGATAGGTGAAACATGATCAAATTTGCGTTTTTCTTTTGAGGGACTACTTGTACTAATTGGAGACGAGCAATAGAGTGTTTGGGTATGCCAAAGTAGAGAGAATTGCAATAGTCCAACCACGATGTAATGAGCGCATGGACAGCAATCTCTAAGGTTTTCTCAGAAAGGGAAGATTTAATGTTAGAGAGAAGACGTAACTGAAATTCTGAAATTAATTTGTTTTTCAAATTTCAGGTTGATCCCAGAGAACACCTAGGTTCTTAATGCAAGATGACGTTGGATAAAGATAGTCCAGATCAGTGTTACTGCTCTTATAGTTGTCATGGGGGCCAAAGACTATTACCTCAGTTTTGGATTCATTCAAAAATAAGAAATTGAGAACCACATTTTACTTCCAGGCATGCAAAAAGATTTTAGAGCCGTATCTTTGTTGCGTTTCAGAGGGAAATAAATTTGTGTATCATCTGCATAGCAGTGAAATGATACACCATGCTTTCTGAAAATGGAGCCCAGAGGAAGTAAATGTATGGAAAAAAAAGAATGGGTGCGAGAATAGACCCCTGAGGCACTCCACAGGAAAGTTGAGCTGGCGAGGAAGAAAAATCACCCAGAGAAACTTCTATTTGTTAGATAAGATCTAAACCAGCCGAGGACAGTTCCCTGGATGCCCACAGAGTATTCTAGTCGGGATAACAGTTGTGTGATCAACTGTATCAGAGGCAGAAGTAACCGTAATAAGATAAGAGTCACCAGCGTCAGTCGCTAACATTGTGGTAAATGTCCTCCTAATGTGTTCTACATCTCCAATGACATTGTCAAGTAGTATTTAAGTTGCTGGTCAACTACGTTGGGTACATTATGGTTTGCAATATTTATGATTTTATGTCAAATAAATAAAATGTGAGGTTAACCCGATCAAGAAAATAACATTTGATGGCCAGACAAGGCCTGCTATTGAAATTATGAGGCAAAAATGGTGAAATTGTCAACTATGTTACCCGTCAACCAGTCATATTTTTGTACATTGAAATATCAAAAGCTCCAGTCTAGATATTTAGAGTAGAGTTTACACCACAAGTTTGATGATATTCTAGCAAAAAATGAAATTGTCTTTTAAAATCCACCTCTTTTTTTTTTTTGGTAATATCAAAATGGGGTTTAATGATTGAACTCTGCAACTAGTAAAGTATATAAAGTGAAACCAATAGTTTTGATTTTTAATACACATTAATTTATGTAAATATAAATGTAAAGTTATGATTTTTGGTTTAAATTCATGCTTATTAAATTTACACATCATTGGAGGGGAAATAATAGTTTCAACTTTACCTGTTTTGAGGTCAATTTTATGAGAGATCCTTCATATCCCTGTTTGATAAAAAGGACAAATACAGAATTAGACCACTTAAAATCAATTCTCAAATTAAAACGGGTCAAATAAAGAGGACTTGTAAAGCGCAGCTTCTCCCGCTCAGGCTGCGTGTCTTACCTTGAAGGGTCTGAACAGCAGGTAAAGCTCACGTGGTTTGATGTCGACAGGCAGCCCGCTGACAAAGAGTGTTCGTACCTAGAACAGGGAAATGCCTAAATGACATCAGCACACAAATGACTGACAGATACACAGAATGCCATGACCTCGGAGCTATGAGTGCTGTGCAATGTATGTCTTAGAAATGTGCACCTGAAAAGGAATAAAAATAGGAATCGTTTAGAACTACCTTTGAATGTCTCTCTCCCTTCCTATTGTGTCAGAGTCTCCCCGTTTGTCTGCAAAGTTTGCTATTAGAGACTAAATGTGTTCAGATCAAAATCATGAGATTGTGTTAGTTTAGTGAGCAGAAGTGTGTGCGTGGTGATCAAGTGTGTGACCCTAAGCATGGATGCAGAGACTTCTGCAGGCCACGGACAGCATTATTGCTCCAATGTGAGTGGAAGGTAGAAAATCGAATTTAACTCGGCAAATTAACAGGATGGATAGAATATTACAGTGAAATAAGAGAGCAAAGGGCAATCAAAGAAAAAAAAAAGTTAATTGAATTAACATAGCTAAGAGAAACTCGACCTCAATTCCTAGAACACATTTTATCCAACAAATTAACTAAGTATCTCAGATTCTAGAGTTACCCCAAAAGCAACGAGCATTTAAAAACCGATGTAGCAACTCTATACAGAGATCTAGAGGGCAGAAGAGAAAGACTGGATGAAGGACACACGTGTGCTATGACCTTTTACGGGAAAGAGGGAGAGAGAGAGAAGTTTGGTTCAGGCTGACCCATCACATTCTCCAGACTCTTCAGAGGTGAACAGACTCAATCTGAAAGACACTGCTTTTTGGCTCAGTCTCACAAAAACATGTCCAGGACCAAAAGAAAAAGAAGATTTTTTTTTCTTCTTCATTGTGACTAACAATTTCCCCACAAAGGTGTCAGTTTACAATTGACCTTTTCTGTATTTTGTAATTACTATAATTTTCAAAACTGATTCGATTCAATATAATATAAAAGCAACAATACAATTATTAATAATAATACCCCCTGTGTTTTGCAAGTCTTATTATTCTCAGTGTAAATCATCAGTAATTTTTTCCTATAATGTTGAAAGAATAATAAAGTTCTGTCATTTCTATTAATCAGTGCAGAAAACAAATTTAAATGTCTATTTTTAATGACCATTAATCAAAATATTAATATTAAGTTTAATGTTTAAATAACTTATTATATTTATAATGACCCAGGACATGTTTAGGAAGAAAGAGTCACCTTTTTATCCTGCACTATAACTACAAAAAAGAAAAAGACACCAAGTTTTTTTTGGACATGCACCAAAAAAACTTGGTGCTGTCTTTTTCTTTTTTGTAGTTAGTTACTATCATCATGATGTGTTAACATGGACATGTAGTATGATAGTAACATGCTATTCTTGAAGTATCATAACTGCCATGGTACACAAACATATGGTACCACCAATAAAACCTAAAAACAGTCAGATCATTAAAGTGCTAAAACAGCAAAGCATCAGAGTGATAACTGGACACATGTCCATCGTTCAGATTCCTCTACACTTTTCCACCAATACATCATCCACTGGAAAGCCATCATTTCCTGAGCGGCTCAGAGGAGCGAGAGGTGGAACGGCTGCAGGCGAGAACGCTCTCAAAAACCCTCAGCGTAAACTTTGACTATCCTCAATGTTCCTGAAACATGAGCATCAGCGCTCGAACACTGCCAACAGCTGAGAGGGGAAATAAACAACAGGAAGTTAATCAAAAAGGAATAAACTCCACAAATAAGGGACAATGTGCCAATTAAGCAAAATAAACCGTAGGTTTTGTTGGCGGTCAGAGAAACGGGACAGAAACAAAGGGCATATATGGGGGACATGAGCGAGTGGGTCGAAGCTCAGAGGGAGGAAACCCATCCTAATTATTGCAGGTTCAGGCTTGAACACAATGAACAATCTGAACACGCCACACCAAACGCAGTGACCCAGTGCTGCCCAGTAACAATGACAGGACGCAACTCCCACCCCAAACCCTGAACGAGAGCTTAAACTACAGGAACATTTACACAACCATCCTCACTAGATCATTTATTTTAAAAAACACAGCTCAAGTCTGATATTTTCTGACAGGGAGTGTTTGCAACAGCATTGTAAGTCTTATACAAGTGAAATACACTGAAGAGGTCAGAGGTGACATAGACCGGACCCAAACACTCAGTGGAGAAACTAGTTTAGAATGTCACTAAAAAATAAGATTCTATAGAGAAGATGTAAGGCGTCCATTCAGACGGAGTTGTTTATTTCACTCAGTTTTCTGCAAGTGGTACTTTACTTAAATATAACTTAATGTAAAGGTCAAATAAAATAAAAAAACCATATAAAAAAATAGAAGTATTGTGTCTCAAGTAAATAAAAATGCCTCCATGGGAAGTCAGAGATGACTGGAAACGAACAGAAAAAGACAGAATTTACAGTATATTATACAATTATATAATATATTAGACTGATATATTTGTAATTCCTCAAGACTTGCCTCAAATTTTCACTATGCAAATTAATCAGTTTGACAAAAAAAAGGTTTAGCAATAACTGACAATACTACACTGCGACAGCATAATTTAATTCGATTAAATTAAACTTATATTAAAAGCACTAAAAGTGAAAGTAATTCTTTAAAAAAAAGATACATTGTGTCTTTTAGACCCACGTTCAATATACGTCACACTGTTTGCGCGTGTTGAGAATGCTGGGAGAAAAACTTAACAACTGGAGTATTTATTTGCTTGTTAAATCTGCCATTACACTTTATCCACAGTCAGTCACACAAGAGTGTCTCTCATCAGGTGAGTCTCATATTTCAATGCCAACTTTAAGATTAATCATCAACAGACTCCACATTCCTCTCAAACTCCCTCTCAAGCTTTTACTCAGCAAACGTTTCCCCTCAAACCGCAACAAACATGGCTCTGAAAGCGAGTTTTAAAACATGTCAAACGCCAAAAGAGTTTCCACAGTCATCCGCCGGCAGAAGCTTGAACTTCACCGAATGAAGTTTATGTTTACTAAAAGAGTTTATTTCTCTTACCTCCTCTTCTAATGAAACACTGGTGTTCGTCTCTGAATCTGACTTCAGACTCATTGTGTAACTTTAACGCTTCTTTGTGCCAGAAAAATAAAAAATCAGTTTTCCCTGTCGGTGATTTTGTCCCTGGTGTGCGTTAAAGTTGCAGAAGAGAATCTCGTGTCGTTTGTGCCCAGTGAAGCCGTGAGTTAAAGCCACAATCCGAAAGTAAAGGTGAGAGGTGCTCTGTGAGGGTGACAGAAGGGAAAGGAGGTGATTTTTGGAGTTTTTTCCCCCCTCGCTCACATCAAGCTCGTTTGAGTTGAAGTGGAAAGAAAGGAGAAAAGAGGAACCGTTGGTAGATTTAAAGCTGAAGTTGTGCGTCTGCTCCTCTGTCCTATTAGCGGATCAATCATGTTAAATGCGCGCACCCGTGCTTCAGATGGGACTCAGCTGCGCGAGGCCCGGCCCACTTTACCACCACCACCACCACCATCATCAACATATCTAACCCCTCCTTTACATCCATGCCTGCCTCTGTATCTCTAACCCTGCCTACGTGATGGCTGTTTCCGATCCAAGGAGGTCTATAATAACTAGAGAACCATTTATCTCAATGACCCCAAGTACGCCAATCTGCCATCTTTGCTCATCAGCATTGAGTTCTGCAGCCAGACTGTTTTGAACCAATCACTTGAGGCGTATATGTCATTTGACTACACACTCTGGAGCCACAGGAAAATGTTTTTGTCATTTCTATTATATATTTTTAAATATGTCTATATAGTTTTTATTCATTTTTATTTATTATATTTAGTTTATTTAAAGGGATAGTTCACCCAAAAATGAAAATTAAGTCATTAATTACTCACCCTCATGCTGTACCAACCCCGTAAGACCTTCGTTCATCTTCGGAACACAAATTAAGATATTTGTGATTAAATCTGAGAGCTGGATCACTCCTCCATAGGCTTCTAAGGGATTGAAACTTGACAGCCCCGAAAAGTCATTAAAGACATCGTTAAAGTAACACTAAGTAAATTTTCCTCTTCGGTCGGTTGGAAACAAAATTGTCCATTGCTGCTGTCGTAAATAATCTAGCCTACCGTCGCACGCACGCTCGCTGTTTATCCAGCACCGGCTTTAGAATGAACGATGTCCACAGACAAGGTAGAGTATGTTACATGATTTCATGAATGATGATGTATTGCGACATCAGAAACGAAGAAAAACGAAATAATGACTATTGTGCGCTTGATGTAAAGCAGTCGAGTTTGTAGTTCTTTTTTGTGCACGGGTTCCTACCCGAAACCCGAAGTTACATAGTGCCAGTAAAAGAGATACAGACCCCGTCAGGCTATGGCAGACGTGTCATTTAACTTATTTTAAGTCGATGTACCATCACAAGGGTCTTGGAAATATATTGTAAAGGTTGAAAAACTACTTATGTGTTACTTTAAAATAGTCCAAATGACTACAGTGGCTCAATCTTAACATTATCAAGCGACGAGAATATTTTTTGCGCACAAAAAAAAACTAAAATAACGACTTTATTCAACCATCTCTTCTCTTCCGTGTCTTTCTCCTAAGCTGTTGACGTAGTGTAACAGCGCAGTACTTCTGTGTTATACGTCACACGTAGGCTCACTATTGGCCGACGCTGGTCATGTGTGTGATGCGTGTGACGTTCAACATGAAGCGTTGCGCAATAACACTACGTGAAATCTCCAGGCCCAAAGAGAATACTTGAATAGAGTCGCTATTTTAGTTTGTTTTTTTGCGCTCAAAAAGTATTCTCGTCGCTTGATAAACTTAAGATTGAGCACTGTAGTCACTTGGACTCTTTTAACGATTTCTTTAATAACTTTTCGGGGCTGTCAAGTTTGCTCACTTCACTCTATAACTAAAATCATATCATCTAATCCTGCTGTGGATCATATAACCCTGCATATTTCTCTGATGTTATACAGTATATCTTTACATTAACATAACATATCTAAACCTGCAGATCATTTAACTCTTTACATCTAAAATCCATAGGGCCCATAACAGCATTTTATGAGTGGACCCCCTCTTCCTCGGCCCCAATGGGAGACGATACCTGAGAGGACCAGTGAGTGTGGTGTGTGTGTGTGTGTGTGTGTGTCTCCACGGTTTCCTTGAATATAAAGTGAGACAGAATCAACTTCACACACATTTGAACTGGCTGATCTATTGCTCTGGGGTCTTTGGACCATGTTACCAAAATTAACTGGATTTGTTCTGTCTACACGTGACATTGATATGGTTACACAAATGTAGTTTCTGATTAAGTATTACACATTGCCTTTTATGTAAATATCCTCCGAGGCCTGTGAGATCTCACGGCTGTCCCGTGACGTGCTTGGCTCGGTCTCGTGACACTCTTGATTTCCCGCGCATGTTTTATGGTAAATGCGCTTGAGCGTGAAACATTTATCACCCTGTTAAAGCATTTACCAGACACTTCTACCAGTGTAAAAGCAGACAAAACAAAAACAGAAGAACAAATTCATCTGGTCACACATCATTTTTTACAAAGCTTTTTTCACTTTTATATTTAATTTAGGGCTGGGACAAAATTAATCGTGATTAATCGCATCCAAAATAAAAGTTTTTTTTACATAATATATGTGTGTGTAGTGTGTACAATTATTTTGTATATATAAATACACACACATGCATGTATATATTTAAGAAAAATGTGTTATTAAAATAAAAAATATGTTAATTTATCTATAATATAAATGATGTATAAATATATATACAGTATATACATGCAAATATTTCTTAAATATATGCATATGTGTGTATTTATATATATACAAAATAATTATACACACTACACACACATATATTATGTAAACAAAACTTTTATTCTGGATGCGATTAATCACGATTAATTTTTTCCCAGCCCTAATTTAATTAAATGCTTCTTTGCACAAAGATACTGTATTATTTTGTCTGTGTGAATATTATATTACATTTATTTAAACACTACAGTATTAACTTTATGTATGTACGTCTATAAATATCATAATAATTGACATACGGTTTTAATAATTTGAAGAATAAAATTAAATAAATATTACATCAAAAATTATGTAATGGTGCATGCATGATAATTTATAATAATATTAATCTGACTATATTACTATTATTCTAATGTATTTTAAAGTATATATTTTTTATTAATGTTAGCCTATATTTATTACATTGTTATTAAATATATTCATTGTTATTTGAGCATTATTGACTAGTTTAAGGTCAGCTGGTTCTTTCTGAGCATCATATGATGTGTTTCTCTGAATGATAGAGGTGTAATATCTGATCTATGTTGTGATTCATTGGTCAGACAGTGTGTTTTTTAGTCTGTGATTCAACTCAATGTACACAAGCAGAGCTGAAGTCAGTTTCCGCCTAAGCCGTTGCAGTGTGTGTGTGTGTGTGTGTGTGTGTGTGTGTGTGTGGGGTGTGTGTGTGTGTGTGTGTGTGTGTGTGTGTGTGTGTGTGTGTGTGTGTGTGTGTGTGTGTGTGTTGCAGGAATGACTGGTTTCCTGACTTTGTACTGGAACACAATTACTCTGAGACCAGAAACCGGAGGCCTTAACAATCATTTACCGCTTACTGCTTAACTGAAGCAATCTCTGAACTTCCTAGTTCATATTTAAAGAGGACAAGATGCCACAATATCAGCAGTTTAAACCTTCAATCACTGATATTCTGATATGATTTGACTGTATTGAATATTGTTATAGTATTATTGCTGTAGTGTAGGCCTATTTATTTACAATCCCTCCTCCATCTACAGAATATTTACATCATGTCTGTAATGAACTGCATTAAGAAATTGCACAGTCCAGACAGTTTTGGTTGTAAAAGTATTTTGCTTTATTTTTCCATTGTTAAGTTTAGCAAGTTCTAACTATTCATGAGCATTGCTAAAAGGGTTTTGAGCCACTGATTAACATGTGACTCATAAATGCACACTCATGTTTTAGGATTTCAGGGAGTTTTTTTATGTAGAAAAGGTTAGAATTTATGCGCATCTTGGCGTTTCCATTCAGTGTGTTTTTTAAATACGATATCCCAAAACGCGCATTAAAAATAGGTGGATGGAAACATAGCTATTGACAGTTAACAGGCTAAAGAATGCTATAAAATTAGATAAATCAAATTATATTTTTGTCATTTGTATATTTGATTCATTTCCCCTTAATTTATTGTAATGTCTGTGCTGCTTTGCACTAGATATAAAACAACAACTTCCTCTAAAATAGCATTTTGTCTGTAAATATTAAAGTATTTACTAGTGAATATCATGAGACAGAATGTTTTAAATACACTGCCATGATATATGATATAAATAAACCTAGTGATGTTATTTCCATCAGGATATCATTTCTTGTATTGATAATGCAAGAGTCCAGCACTCTGTAAAGTCTCCTCCAGCACATCCCAAAGACTTTCAGTGAATTTAAGATTCTTCATTCTTTCACAGTTTGAGCCTCATGAATCTAGATATTGTCCTCCTGGAATATATTCATGATGTGTCTTCCTACATGGCTGTTTAAGAAATTAAAAGCTACACACTCCATCAATTAGTGTTAAAAGAACTGTTGCCAAACATGCTAGAAACATAATAATCACTGCAATAATGATCCAATCATAGACTCTTAAGCATTTGACTATTTAGATCCAAACAGCGACTCTTGTTTGGCCGGGCAGTGAAGGCACTATAGCCACAAAACTGTAGTCGTTTGGTTCGTGTTTAAGTTGAATCTCTCCTCAGTCTGCAAATGTCTATCTCGGTTAATGGAGATATCGGATAAACACTGTAATTAGCAGAGGGCGTGATTTGGGCGTTTGTTTTACCCTGTCGAGTCCCAGCGGGGGAGCACCCTGCCCCCTCCGTAATCGAGAGATAAACACTGCCACCGTCACCTCGCTATCAGACACGAGCGTATAAATAACAACCCCTAACATTCTTCATCGCCGCCGAGATAACAGCAAGAGGACCTAAATGAGAGCACTCACACCCCACTTAGTGTTTAGAGGAACTGCAGGGGTCACGCGGGGGGTCAGTAATAAAATTCAGAAGATGTTAAAGTTCCTAAACAAACAGGGATTCTGGTTTTCTTAAGGAACAGCGGATGAGCGAAAGGACTCGTGTTCTCCGCTGTAAATCGTGTTTGTGTATAGCTCTGTTCCTCTGTTATGATCAGAATGACAGTGTGCAGATCTCCACTGCACGAGAAGAGCAGCAAATCTGGCACGTTTGTTTGACACAGGCAGCGAGACGTTCTGAGATTTACACGGCCGCAGGATTACGGCATTCGTAAGGAGAAACTGGCTGGACATCCATGTTAGACTGGAAAAATAGTTTTGATGTTATGAATAAAACAAAAATCATCTGAGAATTTTTAAAAAGAAAATACTATTTCAGTTTTTCTACATTTCACGTTTAATTTAATGTGTACTTGCTATTTTTTGTGTTTTGTAACTCTTCGTGAAATTCACTAGCAATTTCTGAATGAAAATAGTTTTTTTTTCAGTGTATAAGTGGAGATTTATTAGTAATGAAACATTCAAATTTTAAGATGCATTATACAACATACAATAAATCTACAAGAATCTACAATACAATAAAACATATAAAAATGCAGGGTTATTATTAACTAAAACTATTAAAAACACATACGAGCTGAAATAAAATAAAACACAAATATTAGTTGAAAAACTTAAATGAAGCTTAGAAATATTGAGTGACAATAAACGGAAACAAGTTTAAGTTGAAGCACTAAAATTATTAATTACAATTAAATCAAGCTAAAACTAAACTTAATAATTAACATGAAAAAAATGTAACCCAAGAATCAATATTTTTTTTAAAACTAATAAAATGCACAAAAATGACTAAAATAGCGAAATTACTAATATATAGCATTTTTTGTTCATATATATATATATATATATATATATATATATATATATATATATATATAAATCAGCTTGTCCTTCAGTTCTTGAAAAAAAAAAAAGGTGATGTCATGTGCATGTCTATATGCGCATGTGTTTCTTTCAAATTGACATGGCCATCAATACAGCGTTTTTTTTTTTTGTCATTTTGCGGATCAGCGTGAACGAGGATCGTTTTGACAGTGTTGTCATCTGTACGCGAAAACCGCGAAGGAAAAACTTTTCCGTTTTAGTTCATCGTTGCCATGTAAACTCACCCTAAATGCGGTCACAAAACTTTCTTGACTTGAATTTAACTCATAATATGAAAATTTAATATCTATCAAAGTAAATATGAACTCAGTATAGCTGAAACTGTCATGTAGGACTACAGACGGCTGATCTCAGATCAGCAGAGGGTCACTGAAACGGCTGTATCTCTCGGTGCTGTCAGCTGTGTTTGACGTACCGCAGAGCTGCGTGTAAAATATTCAAAAGCTCTTATTGCAGTTTCGTGTATAATGGTGTCGAGATTCAGAAGTCATAAATTTGTTCCTGGAATAAACCACATTTCCAAATTTATCAGGATGATTCACCTTGTCTGGAAATTAAATCAAGAGTATAACGTCATTGTGGTTATTTAATTGTGTCAACACAAAATATTAAACATTATTTGCTTTTGTTATTTAAAAAAAAACATTATTATGTTATTATTGTAATATTTTGTTATACTGTGTGTAGCCTAATCTGCTCAGGCTGGTTTGGCTCGTCTGGCACAAGACCTACGCCAGCTAAAATAAGCAACTAGATTAGGCTAGATTAAGATGTTTTTCAGACTGTTAAACACTGTTAATAATCCTGTGATTTCCAGGTGTTTATCTGAGGGGCTTTGGTCTCCCATGATGCTCAGAGAACAACTTCAACCAATGAAACCAGACCACTGTCATTCGTAAACACTCAGTAAGCCATTTTCTGTAACTCTCTCTCTCTCTCTCTCTCTCTCATCTCTCTCTCTCTCTCTCTCTCTCTCCATCTCTCTCTCTCTCTCTCTCTCTCTCTCTCTCCCTTTCCCTCTCTCTCATCTCTTCCTCTCTCTCTTCTCTCTCTTCTCTCTCTCTCTCTCTCCTCTTCCTCTCTTCTCTCTCCTCTATTCAAAGTTTTATTCATCACATGCTTGTCTGGTGGCCCAACAGAGTGTTTTGTTGTGTAAGCTGTGCATCGGACAGTAAAAAAGACAATAGATTATATATGACTGTAAAAAAAAAAGACAATAAACACACACAGAGGTATCTTATAGGAAAGTGAAGCCAAATGTAGAGTTTCTCTCCCTCTCTCCTCTCTCTCACACACACAAACAAGAAAAACAGACGTAAGTAACTATTTAAGAAGTGCTGGAGTGACTGTAAACTGTTTCATGCCGTTGTATATACACTCTCAGCTCTCTCGGGTTTATAGAGACTCAAGATTGGCTCCTTTTAAGGTGAATTCCCTGTTTGCTCTCTGCATTGAACGTCTGCTGCCAAGAGCTGCTGGGAGACCATTCCAGTGAAGAGTCTCCGTGTGTGTGTGTGTGTGTGTGTGTGTGTGTGTGTGTGTGTGTGTGTGTGTGTGTGTGTGTGTGTGTGTGTGTGTGTGTGTGTGTGTGAAGAGAGAGAGGAGAGAGAGGAGAGAGAGAGAGAGAGAGAGGAGAGAGAGAGAGAGAGAGAGAGAGAGAGAGAGAGAGAGAGAAGCACTCAGGACAATAGCAAGTTAAAATCACATATTAGTCAGTTCAATTGTTTTTCTAAACAGCAATGAGATTAAACATAAAATAAATGTATAATAATAAATAATAATAAAATATTTACTTAATGCAAGTAAAAGTAAATCTCAAATTTGTATATTATTTATATTATAATGTTAAATGACTTTTATTATTACTTAAAGGGTACCTATTATGGCATTTAAAATGTTCCTAATATTGTTCTGGGAGTCCCCAACAACAGTTTTACAAGCATGCAATGACAAAAAACACTTTTGTTGTCTTATAATATGCATTTATTTTTACCTGATTTGCTCACCGACTCCCAAATGAATCGTTTAGCGAGTCATTTTTCCAAACCCCGCCTTTGCGTGACGCTATCTGTGGTGATATGTTAGACACCCAGCCGACGGGGTGTCATTGGTTGTTGCGCTAGATCTTACCCAGATACAACAGTGCTATTTTCTGATTGGCTAACAACACCAGACGAACAACACCCGAGGAGACCAGGGTTGCCAGGTCTGCACAACAAAACCAGCCCAATTGCTCATCAAACTAACCCAATCACGGCCAAAAATATTCAAATAGCGTTCCCGGGTGTTTCCTCAATAACAATCATGTTCCAGTGGATAAAACAATCGCGTCAACCAGCGTGCACTACACAAACAACCCGCGGGAAACAGTGCAGGCATACGGACCTGGCAACACTGGAGGAGACGCGCTTGAATCCTGCCGGTTCCACAGTGAGTGAGTTTTGGGCACTGCGGCATATTAAATATATTACAAATAGTTTTTTAGCGTGAGAAATACAATGTGTGGCCGGAGAGCGTGACAAAAGACCGAAATGAGTGACTGTCACGCTCAATGCGTGATGCGTGACACTCGAGAGCCCTGTGACAACTCCATTAACAACGACAAACACTTCACATATTTCAATACAATTGACATTGAAGACCTAAGTTAGCTGCTAGAAGCTGCGCTGTGCCTGTGCGTACACAACACACAAAATAATTATAGAACATGATACAAACATAAAAGCAACAGCCTACTTACAGATTGTGATTCGGAGAAGGAAGCTGATCCAAATAAACTCGGTACTGAACCTCCCTCCTTCAGTATCAGCCATACTACATGCAAATTCATACTTTATAGCATTTAGGTTTGTGAAGCAATCATCTTCAAAATGACGCGAACACAGAACAAGTTCGGGCTATAATACTTCTGTGGTATAGTTATGAACTGTAGCCACTGTCTTCAAATGCTCCTCACTGGGCAGATGAAAAAAGTTTGCTTTTGCGTCGCACTTCAAAACACAGCAGCGTCTCGTCGATGTTTTCCCTGGTGTCTCCTAATGCAATGAGTGGGCGTATCTTATTCAAATAACTTGGACAAGTGACGTACGAAAGTGCATCGTTCGTCTATCGATTCATATCAACGACTCAGAGTCGACTCTTACTTTTGAGAGATAATAACTTTGTATGCGGTGAACTTTCATATTTAAAACTTTGCAGGATGTTTTCGTTCACTTAGATCTATGTTACACACTACATGAAAGGTAATTTTCAAAATTCCATGATAGGTACCCTTTAATATTTATATAGAACCATAATGATATAGTGTGTGTATATATATATATATATATATACATATATATAATATATGATTAGGGTCCAATTCTCACTATGAATTAACTCTATTAACTATGACTTTTGCTTTAGGTAGGATTATGGGATGTAGAATAAGGTCATGCAGAATAAGGCATTAATATGTGCATTATTAGTACTACTAATAAACAGCCTATATCCTAGTAAGATGCATGCTAATAAGCTTAGGCTATATTATATAGTCTATATAATTGAAAAGTTTTGATATCATTTTATATTATACATTACAAATATTTACATTATGATACTTATATTATTATACTACAGCATTAGTATTTAAAATATTAAATCTATAATAAATACATATAAATGAAATGAGACAATTTTTGATAGTACGGAGTGATAAAAATAATGCGTATGGCATAGTTCAGTCTTAGTATTTGATGAGAAATATTTGAGATCATAATATTTGACAAATATTTGAGTTTTGATAGCAGATTTTGGTAAGGTATCTTGGAGGAACAGTTGCATAATCTGTCTCCTTTAGAGTTTCGGGAGATGCCAGCAATGAAAGTACCGTCATCGTGTGAATTGTATACGTGTATGTTTATATCCTGCATATGCTGTATCTCAACACTTGGCTTTTTTGTTTCTATTTTTATGATTTTGGCAGAAACATCTAAGACAAAGTTGATGCTTAACTGGAACACAAATGAGATCTCTCTCCTCATTTCCTCCCAAAACACTCATAAATCTCTCTTTTCTTTTCAGCACAACTAGACACAGAAGTTCATAGCTGTTGACACACATCAACTAAAAAAACAGCCCGCTGAGTGATTCCTCACCCAAATACGTGTTATGTGAGTAAAAAAACACAGATTTGCTGATTAGCAAAGCTTAAATATTATCTACGACACCCGTTGGCTTCATTTCCCCATTGTTTAAGAAGAGAAAGAGTATTTTTATATCAGACATCCAAGAGCTCAAATGTAAACAAATGACTTTCAGAAGACCAAGGCCTTTTATGGAGTCCAGAGCAGCTGAGATAAATTAAACTGTCAGTGTTTATTTTCCAACAAATCAGCAGTTGAGCACTCCAGCCCTTTGACAGCTGATAAAACACTCTGACGTAGGGCGAGAGACAAAACTAATATAAAGAGCAGAAAACCCAGACTTAAAAGGATAAACGGAAAAAAAGATGGAAGTAGAAGTTTACTACGTAATCCAGTGTTATCGGGATGGAAGATCTGGGTCTTGTAAACTCGTGTGGTCAAGAAGCATAAAAGTCTTGAGGATCTTAAAGGTCTGTTTCTACACTAATAGATCCTCTGCGTCCTTTTAGGGAGGAAAGGCGCTCATGTATAAAGCATGAAGAACAGAGAGAAATATCAGTCCCAGATATTGTTAGACGCCGAGGCCTGTATGTCCATACAGTGGTGAGTCCATTTGTGTGTGTGTGTGTTACTGGTCATTTCTGGGGGTTTTCTATTCCGTAAAAGGTCTGGCTTTCAGTCGTATTGTTGACTAGGGGCCGGAGCGGCACTGGCCCCCTGAAGCGTCCACCTGATATAGCACGTTCAGTCCAGTCCAAACTAAATCTTCAAACTGAAACTTTGATGGATGTCCCTGCTGAAAAGGCCAGCATGTACAATTCCCAAACTAACAGTAAGTTCAAAAGTAAGGTTCCCAGCAGGCTTGTGCACTATTCAGAACTAAATTGAGAATGCATTTTTTTTTTAAATCACCCTTTTTTAAACTGAACTTTACTTCATTTCCCAGAATGCATCACCTGTGTTGAATACCTTTGAATACCTCTTCCTGTCATTCCAAGTGGCCAATACAATTCAAACTTGTGAATTGAAATGGAGCCAATTCTGAATTTTCCACAACCCTGGTTCTCGCACATTTCGACCAGTGAATTTGTTTGTTTTTCAGGATAAGGATATTTGAAAAATTATTTGACAATGAAAGTAAATAATTTGAATATCTCATGCAATTATTTAGCCAAACATCTGATTCATTTTGCTGACATTTCCAGGTCTACATTATTAAAATTCCCAGATTTTCCCCTGCTTTTCATAAATACCAAGTTCTGGCACGAAACTCAAAATGGCGCAGGCTGATAGAGGTCCTTTACTCATTTGGTAGTGATCGCATCATCATCTACATAACGCAGCTGATTGGTTGCGGATGCATCAGCGGCCAATAAGCTGTGGCTCAACATTCAAAAGTAACAGTGTTGCTGTTTTAAAGGGATACTCCACTTTTTTGGGAAATAGGCTAATTTTACAACTCCCCCAGAGTTAAACAGTTGGGTTTTACCGTTTTCGAATCCATTCAGCCGATTTTCTGATATCTAGAAGAATATCAGTAACCGGACAGTTTCTGGTCCCATTGACTTCCATAGTAGGAAAAAAATATACTATGGGAGTCAATGGGCCCAGAAACTGTCTGGAAACTGATATTCTTCTAAATATCAGAAAATCGGCTGAATGGATTCGAAAACGGTAAAACCCAACTGTTTAACTCTGGGGGAGTTGTAAAATTAGCCTATTTCCCAAAAAAGTGGAGTATCCCTTTAAGTCTCCAGCACGCTTTCAGAAACCCTCCACCTGTATAGATCTGCTACGGGGGTTATTTCATGTATGTTACATGTGCAGCAGCTGCAGCATGTCTGTGAATGTATTGGCAGTATCAAGTCCAAGACCAAATACATCAACACTGCCATATCCATTGGCATGCCAATCTCTCCATGAGTTGTCAAGACAGAACTGTAGAAACCCTGTCAAGCTACAAATGAAGCATATGCATTCTCTGGGAATCGAAACCATGGCCTTTGCATTGATAGTTTTATTTTTTCTCTAACAGTTTAGCTACAGTAACTCAATTAGCTTGAATTTTTATGCTGGTCCAAAATGGTTTGTACTTGTTTGGCGCTGGTGTACCAACATTATCTTAAACCTGGCTTGTTGACCAATGAAATGTTTCTGTTTAAGCTAGTTACTTGGTCCACAAGCTTCAACAGAACCAAACCAGCATAGAAATTCATGTCGGTAACAATAGTACTGGTCTTCCTAAATCTAAACTGCATTGATACGAAATTCTGTCAATGTCATCTGCGCGGGATTCTGCGATCGTTGCTCGGGTGGGGTGTGTGGCGGTAGAAAGGCTGTACGACAGCAGGCTTTTAGCAGCCCTCAAGAGGGACCGTCTTCCGTCTCACTGCCTTTCCTTCCACACAGTCAAATCTTACAGTTCATTACCCAAACCGAGCTAAAAACGTCCTCGCGCTTGTGTTATGCCGGTCTGAGAGCGAACCAGAGAAAAAAATGAAATGCCATCAAAGATACATGAGAATGGAGAAAAGAGGAAAGCCTTCTCTTTTAATTTTTAATTCATCATGTGTAATCAAATGTTCGTCTCACAAATTACAGCACACAAATGTGAAGGGAGAGAGCGGGGCCGTAAGACACCGAAGGGGATATAACCAGATTAGTGATGAATCAATATGGGTTTTTCAATGACTGATTCCTAACCTTTACATTTGAATCTTGAAAATATGGTTATCTCCTTGACCACCAGAGATGCCAATTAGAGCACCCTCATCTCGTTCCAAACCCAAATGATTTTATGTATTGAATTAATTACAATCACTAAGATACGAGGCTTTCAGTCAGGACAAAAACTAAAATTCTGGAATCAAAATTTGTTATTCATGAATAATATTCACCTCCAGTAAGATCTTAACTGCTGTGACTGAATCATTGAATCAGTGAGTTGAACTGATTCGTGAAGAACTGAATTCATGAACAAATCATGCAGACCGGTTTTGTGAAACTTTTTATTATCAAATGAATGTTCATTCATCATATTGGACTAATAGAGCCAGATGTCAAGATTTTCAATGAATAACTTAAATCTTTCTCAAACAAAGTTATCATACAGTATATATTATTTGAATATTATTGAAGTATAGGGATATTATACTTGTACGCTGCTTTTTGAGTCCCTTTTTGAAGCTTTGTTGCTAAAGAGATATAAAACCTTTTTAATTTTGTGTTATATAAAGACACAGGTTGGAAATGACACGAGGGTGAGTATACAATGACTAGGTGAACTATCCACTTTAAGATCGCTTTCCTGATCAAGTCAAAATTGAAAATAGAATCACACAAATGCTAAATGCTTAACAATAATGTTTCCGTCCACCGATCTGAAGGCAGCCGGACACACACCTGCTTGAAGCTCTCGTGTTCATTGCGTCTCCTGCTGTTGCTGTCATACTAAATAAACCTCATTGTTCCCAGTCACAACATGTCTCCTGTCTGGGCTAGTGTGTGTTTTCCTGCGACCGACCCCTCCTGCTCCCCCCTGGACTCCATCACGTCGTCTGAGGCCTACCGTACACACAGAGCAGCGGCTGAACATGCCTTATTCATGCCCTCCAGCTCCGAGAAGCTCTAGCTGGGACAAGCCTGAACCTCCATAAATGATGAGCGCTAAAGTCAGCGCTGGTGTAATCCTGCTGTTCCCAGCAGCACCGCCGCAGGGACGCTAAATCATTCACAGCGCAGTGGCTTCGGAAAGAAAAGTTTCTGCTCGCCTGTGGTCTACGGTAAAGTAAAAGAAGAAGTTGGCATGGCTAGTTTGGTCCCAACTCAAGGTCTTCGCTTGAATTCATGGGCCACAGGACGGCATTCCCAGTGGAAACGATCCTGATGTTAGATTTAAGAAGCAGCATGTGGAAAAATCCAGCCCATTGTCGAACAGGAATTGTGAAGAGAAGAAAGACAGGAAGTGAGGTCATTGTACTTAGGGAAGCCCGGCTGGGGAATTATATACCTGAGCATAAAGAGTGGACACTTCATTGTTTGGAGAAGAAGGAAAGACACTTTATGGATTTTCCTATTTAAGGACAACACCAAATCTCCACCAACACTACAAACACACAGTCTTTACTGGTAAATTACAGTTATGATATCATGTGTAAACAGGACAAATACCAGTAAATATGTTCTGGCAATTTATTACCAGTAAATTACGTGTGAATGAAAAAAATGTGTGAATGTTATACTGGTAAAAAATTCTGGGTTGTTTCAAGGGTCACATATGGACAAACCCAACCGCTGGATTAAAAAATGTAATCCATATTTGACCCAAACATGGGTTAAAACAACCCAGAATCTTTTTAAAGTGATATTGTTTGTATGAACGTCGCTCTGGTCATTTTTACGGAAATTTACCGTGATTGCTGTGTGATAGGGGCTTTATGATTTTCTCAGATAATGTTAATATTATTTCATATAATTTTCTAGTTCTGTAATTAAGGTTAATTATAAATTCTAGAATATTTTGTTCTTTAATTTTCTTAATCAAAATGTTGGCCGATACTGATAAGCCAAGAATTGTTTTTATGTCATGGGAATAACCAATAAATATTGCAATTGTATACTATGTTATCTTAATAAATGGAAAAATACAACACTAAAAACTAAAATCAGTTGTTTTAAATACTACCTAAAGTGAATTTAGGCATCACAACATTATAATGCACAGTATGAAAAATGGATATTAATTTCGTAATTGACTAAAGATACCATTTAACAGTGTTATTAAAATATTAGTGTTTTAAAAGATTAATTGTAAGTGAGCATTTGATCTAAATAGGGGAAAGGAGCACAGTTAACTGATAAATTGGTACCAATATGTCACGCGTTTCTTAGTATTTTCAGTAATCTTGTTTTGATTGATCAGGCTGTGTGTCACACCTCTCTCTCTCTCTCTCTCTCTCTCTCTCTCTCTCTCTCCTCTCTCTCTCTCTCTCTCTCTCTCTCTCCTCTCTCACTCACTCACTCACTCACTCACTCACTCACTCACTCACTCTCACTCTCACTCTCTCTCTCTCTTCCAGGTGATTCACCGCAGCCAGACTCCCTGAGGTCAGGTGTCTGGACATGATGTCACACCGCTAACATGATCGAGCCTCTGCTACCTGAAAGTGACAGCTCTTCAGTTCTTCATGGTGAAGGTATCAGTAGTGTTTCTCTGCTCTGAGTGCACGGCTCTGTAGAACTGCATACTGTACAACACCAAATCTACAGTTTCCCTGCAGAAAAGACACTGTTGTGGTGTTTTGGCTTGGGATGCTGGTGAGATGAAGGGTTCTTAGGCCTGAAAACATACTCTGTGAATAGACGTGAACACAAACAGTTACACAAGCTTGATTTCACATTGCGTTCCGAAATGCATCAAAACATATTGCACTCGTAGTGTTGCGAGGGGTGCTTTTGTAGGTTAAACAAACATTAGTGCTGTCAAAAATGATTAATCGCGATTAATCGCATTTAACATAAAAGTTTGTTTATAATAAATCGCGATAAATATATTATCAATAAATAATTAAACCAATAAATACATTTACCTATTAATTGTTTAATATTTCATGAAAACACAGGATTTATTGTTTATTAATATTACATAATATTCATTTTCACAAAACTACTGCTGTAATCCAATAATTTTTTCACCCATAATATGCATACTATTTAAAAATTTCGTTTTAATAATAAAGCATTATGTCTTCTCAAAATTTCCAATAGTTGCTGTTTTAATGATAAATCATTATTTCCTCCCATGATACATTTTTATTATAAATTTTAATTATAAATATTTTTTTTTATTGGTTCAATTAATTATTTGATTTAATCATTTTATTTACAGTAGGTGCGTCCGAATTTGCATACTTATGCATTATTGTAGGACGTTTTTAAGTGCAAATAGTACGAGTTTTCACTGAATATTCAAAAAGAAAAAGTGCATGTTAAATACCCGGACGATGTACTAAATTAATGGAAAAATGGGAGAGGAAGACTCCGATGATGAATGACAAAATAACCATTCATCCGATGATGAATGACAAAAAATTCACACACTACACAGATGAGTAGTGCATAAGTATATGAGTTATAGTGTAGTGTTTCATTTTACACCTAGTGTTATTACACAGATTAAAAATAAAATATTAAAATAACATTTAAAAAGATACATATTAGTAACAAAACAATAGCATGTAGCCATCAAAAAATGTCCAGTGTTTTTCAAGTGCATGTACTTGAGTAGAGAACGTTTCTGTTCTTAACTAGCAACTCTATGAGCCAGCTTCTGTTTGACCAGCACTCATTTGCATAAACCCGCATGTTTTAAACATATCTTTCCATTGTTATTTTCAGCATTTTGGTGTTCTCTTTCTCTTTTCTTCAGAGAGGAGGTGCTGCAGGTTCAAGCAGAGCTGCGGTTTCACCTAAAAGCAGAAAGAGCGTCCCAAAGGTCCCTCGACATCCCCCGCATGTCTCCGTTCTCTTCCCTCCTTCTCTCTCTCTTTCTTTCTCGCCTCAACGAAAACGTCCGATCACGTTAGCCTCATCGCAGTGCTAAAACGCTCTCTGCGCCCCCTCTGTCCTCTGCGCTGCTGCCGCCCTTATTTCCACCAAACTGAAACACTTTGAAATCTCTCAGAACGGGAAAGATCGCAGGCCTTGCTTCCTGCGCCGGGCGTGTGTTTGATAACGCTCAAGACAACATAATGCTAATAATGACACAAAATTACTCCAGTGATTTTGTAATTAGCTCTAGGATATGGTCATGTTCTGGCCTCAAATCTCATCAGAGTTTTTCTGGGTATTTCCAGATGCAGAGCTGATCAATCAGGAGAGATGATCTATGTGCTAAACTCATATGTACAAGCACAGGGAAGCAGGAAGATGATATTTCAAAAGTTTAAAAGTCATGGCACAAAAATGTTTACTAATAACCTTTGTGTCAAAATGACAATTGAGTCAGTCTTCCTACAATCTCAAACTACTTATATATGTCTATAATGTGATTCATGCAACTTTATAATTAAGTTAAATATTTGTTTTAATATTTGTAATAATATTTATTGAATTAATATAAAATAATACATCTATTCAAAAGGTTAAATAATAATTAAAATATATATACACTAAAACAAGTAATTCTCAACTAAGTAAATATTGTTTCAAAAATGTTCAAGTAATTTAATAAAGTAAACCGCTATTAATAATCATTACATTGCACCGCTGTTAACACATCAACAGTGTTAAATAACTTCTCTAACTTATTTTTAATTTCATCAAGTATTTTTTATAATATCAAATTCAATATTAAAATGATTAATTTTATTAAACAAAATTAAACTTTAAAATTAACAACTAATTATATTAAAACAATGGTGTGTAGCCATCAAGTAATTCTCAATTAAGTAATTTAGTCAAGTAGTCATTAAATAAATAAAATAATAACCAAACCATCAAAGTACATGCAATAAAATAAATGATAAAATAATAGAACAAAGATACAAACTAAGCAAATAGTGCTTGAAGTATCTAACAGCAGTATCAAGTAAAATATGAAAATAATACAAAATTTAAAAAATAAAATAATTTTTTTAGATTTGACTTTTAAAAATTGTAATTGCCTCCCGGAGATTACCGTAGTTTTTGTAAAAGGTGCGCAGTTTGAATATATTACAGACGGTCATTTGTGTTAGATAGTCAAACACAAGGCCCCTGCCGGCGAATGATACAGGAAATACAGTGAGTTTGTGTTGAAAGAATAACAGAGACGTGGTTTTCTGATCGATCGCATGAGCTCAGAGAGATCTGGTGCTGCTCTAAAGTCAGAAAAAAAACTCTTTCTACGTCTTAAGCTTTATAAATCACTTATTTTGAGATGCCAAACATAAGAACAGCCTGTCCTCGACTCAAGGTGTTTACATTCTGTTGGGCTCTCCTCTCTCTCTCTCTCTCTTTTTCCTGCCTCCCTTTCTCCACCTCCCCCAACCGTCCCTCCCTCGCTCTGTGGAGGAGGACAATCCACTGGAAGGACGAGGGACTTGGCCGCAGACCAGAGCAGAAAGAGAGAAATACTGTGGCGTGAAGTTTGACCGAGTGCATGTGCAGAACAAAAGAGGTCACATGACCAGCGGACTGAATCTGAGGGATGAATAGGGCAATAATTGATCAGGATCACACCTGGTGGAGAGAGAGGGAGTGTGTTTGAGCTGTAGCTCCCACATGACGTCAGACGGAGAGAGTGGAGGTCCAACCGGGGGTCAAGGGCAACATGTTCCCAACAAACACGGAGAGAAAACGATTAACAGGACTTTCTCAGCAGGGGAGAAACATGGAGGGAGCTGAGGGGGTCTCTTGAGAAGAAAAATAGCAGGAAAATGACCTTCTTCCTCACAGAGTCACTGAGAGCATCTCCAATGCTCCTAAATATAGTTTACTGAGAACTTTGGGGAGAGAAAAGAAAAACGTGGGAAATTCCATTATTTCCCCATTCTCTGTCTCTTTCTCTCCTTTCTCTTTTAATTAACTAAACAGTAATGCATTGTAAAACGTGAATTTGTATTGCTAAAGCAGTGCTAAACTAAACAAAAAAATAGTTGTGCATAAATGTAGAAATTGTATTACCAAACTAAACTAAACTAAACTTGTTTAAATTTAGAATTTGTATTGCAAAAGCAGTACTAAACTAAACTAAACAACAGTAATGCAGTGTAAAACTTGAATTTGCACTAAACTAAACTAGTGCATTGTAAAACATGAATTTCCATTGCTAAAGCAGTACTAAAATAAAATAAAATAATTTAGCTCTGTTTAAGTTTAAGATCTACGGAAGCGTATTGCATTCACTTGAGTTAGAATTACGAGAGAATTTTCATGGAAAACAAGTTTTTTGCTCTGTTTTTCTGAATTAATGAGTTCATTATCTCAGAATTACGGGATAATTTTTCATGGAAAAAAGCTTTTGCTCTGTTTTTCTGAATTAATGACTTAATTATCTCAAAATTATGAGTAACTCATTAATTCAGAAAAACAGAGTGAAAAAAATGTTTTTCAAGAAAAATGTATTTCATAATTCTGAGATAATTAACTCGTTAATTCAGAAAAACAGAGCAACATTTTTTTCTGTGAAAAATTATCTCGTAATTCTGAGATAATTAACTTGCTAAATCAGAAAAACAGAGTAGATTTTATTTCCTCAAGTGAATATGCTTCCGTAAAGATCAGTTCCCAAGCAGTGCTAAACTAAACTGAAAACAGTGCAGTGAAAAATTATAATAGTAAAACTAATTTTAAAAAATTAGTGAAACAAAATAATTAAAAATTGTTAATTTGACAAAATAATTCTGAGGTAACATTAAAGGATTAGTTCACTTTTAAAAAAACTTTTGCTGATAATTTACTCACCCCCATGTCATCCAAGATGTCCATGTCTTTCTTTCTTCAGTCGAAAAGAAATTAAGGTTTTTGATGAAAACATTCCAGGATTTTCTCCATATAATGGACTTCAACTGGGATCCAAACGGTTCAAGGTCCAAATGACAGTTTCAGTGCAGCTTCAAAGGGCTTTAACGACACAGACGATGATAAGGTCTTATCTAGCGAAACCATCGGTTATTTCAAAAATAAATAAAAAGGTTTACGTTTTATTAGCACAAATGCTCGCCTTGCTCTGTTCTGTGATGCGCGGTCGTGACTCTCCTGTTCGAACTCGTTCATCAAAATGAACAAATCTTTTTTCGAGTCATTTTGTTCATTTCGTTCGTTGAATGAATGAAATGACTCGAAAAAAGATTTGTTCTTTTGATGAAAGAGTTCGAACAGGAGAGTCACGACCGCGCATCACAGAACAGAGCAAGGCGAGCATTTGTGCTTATAAAACTTAAACTTATTTATTTATTTTTTAAATGACCGATGGTTTCGCTAGATAAGACCCTTATTCATCGCTGATATCGTTTAAAGCCCTTTGAAGCTGCACTGAAACTGTCATTTGGACCTTGAACCGTTTGGATCCCAGTGAAGTCCATTATATGGAGAAAATCCTGGAATGTTTTCATCAAAAACATTAATTTCTTTTCGACTGAAGAAAGAAAGACATGGACATCTTGGATGACATGGGGGTGAGTAAATTATCAGCAAAAGTTTTTTTAAAAGTGAACTACTCCTTTAAGCCGTTATGTAAGTAAAAGTCATTTTCTCTGTGCAGAAGCTGTTCTGAGGTCAGTTTCCTGCTGGAACTCCAATGTTAGATTCATCTTTGCTCCGGCTCCAGCTTTCCCATGACCACATGACTGACACCTCCACAACCTCCACGCGTCCCCAGTGAGGCTGAACCCACAGAGCCGGGACAGGAGGTGCTGCTGGGGTTCCACCCACAAGTGTCCCGCCTTTCTCTGTGACCCGTTATCCCTGTTTACGGTGAACTGATCCACACACACACACACACACACACACACAACACAGCGTGGGAATCCCAACATTTCAGGATAAATTTAGAGTCAGACAGCCCTACACCATGTTTTCCACCAGCTAACATTCTTACACATTGTATGTACAATGAAGAACTAGTCGGTGGATTTGTGTAATTTAATCTATGAATATTCCAGACATGATCTGGTCTCAAATCTTATCAGTGTTTTAGGGGTATTTCCAAATGCACGAAAGAGTTTGCAGTTAGTAAGAAGTAAACAAGATATCCTCAACCACACTATTCTGCTTTGTTCTCAAGGTTATATTCCGATTTCTAAAAACGAATAGTCATAAATCCAGATTTACATCTTGTGAGCACATATACTGTGGATGTAGAAGTGTGATGGAAAGCAGAATTATGGCCTTTAACCTTCTCTTCACGTCTATGTGAGATGATCTCTTCACCTCCTCCTAGAGGTTGAAATGTCACGTAGTTTGAGGTCTCAGATGCCATGACCACAGACCCTTGCCCTGACCATATACAAGCATAAAAAACATCAAGAGCTTTCTCAAAAAAGCATGAATCTGTCACTAAGCACTAGCCAGATTAGCTGGCTTCTACACAACATCATTGAGTCAGCATGCACAGGAAGCAAAGGCATGTTTACAAGTTCCCAACAAACACTTCTGAAGAAGTAAAATCGCTGGATTTATCAACGTTTGTGAGGTTTATGCTGCTGAATCTTTGAAAGTAAACCAGATATGTTGCTAGACTACATGGTTCCTGGCATTGGAGGGGCGGTTTGTTGATCAAGTTAGTTTGAGCTTGATTTCGGGAAGAACTGTTTCATCTTTGCCTTATATAAATACAAACTTACAGTACTGCTAACATCCTCAGATTACAGTCTCCGTTTCACTGGCTGTGTTTCCTTTTTGGTGCTTTGAAGAGTCTCTTTAAGATAAGATATCTAAGTGTAGTACGCCCTCTTCCAATCGCGAGCTGCCGTTAACTATTTATAAACTCTGAGAAATGGAAATACTCACTCTCTCCACTCACTAATGTGCAGAGGCGTAAAGAGTACCTGAAAAAATAGAGTAAAAGTATAGATATATTGCAACGAAAAAAAGTAATCAATTCCAATAATTTTCTAAGGCATGTTTATAAAAGCTACTCCAATGTCCTATTTGAACTACGGTTTAATCCTGGCTTAATCTAAACCCTGTCTGTGAAACCAGGCCCTAAAGTATCTGATTTTAACAGTACTTAAGTATTTTACTTGTACTGAATGTAGGCTCAAATATGCACTAGTCCTACAACATTATCTTATGCCTGTTAAAGACTGTGCAATTTCAGCAATCCTATTGAACTTAGTTGAGACAGTTGAAGCCCATTTTTAGTGATTTTTGAGCACTTCCGTTCCTGACGCGCAGACTCAAACCGACTCAAACTAAGCTTGATGACGTGAGCAACCTGTCTGACAGACGTACATCTTCTAGTAGCTGTGCGTGAAAATTGCCAACGTTAATCTTGCAGAGACGGGGAACTTGAGCAAGAGTTCTTTGGCGTGAGTGAGCAGGAGTATTTTGTCCCGTTGCTTTTATGGACTCATTATCTATGGGCTTCTCCCTTGACGGGACGTCCCCCCGATTGCCTGCGAGCTTCTCCTTCTGTCTGTACGGTCACTTCTGTACAGAGCAACAGAGAGTCGAGTGGTTATGACGCAATCGTTAGCCTATTTTTACAAAAACTGTTTCTACGGGGCCATAATGTAACATAGAAGGTAATGGAGCCATTTATACATTGTCGTGTTTCTTTAGAAATAAATAATGGACAAATGGAGTCTTTAAACGCCTCAGATGTAAAGTTATTCGCCGTCAAAGTAATGCCAAAATGAATGAGAGTCAATGGAAATGCTAACGCAAGTGAAGTTCTGCTACAAGATGGCGGCACCCGGCCGACTTCAACTTCCGGTCGATGGATTACCCCCTTGGTTTTATGTGTGCTGAAAAAAAGAGGAAGTGAAAGATGAGAATTCGTTCGGTTCACATGACGTCACTGTAGCTTTGCGCCGCCATCTTTACGACCGACGGTCTCAGTAATACCTTGCAATATGTTGTGCAGTTGGCTGCAACAACAGCGGAAAGAGGAACCCCAAACTGGTATTTTATTATATATAACAAAAGAAAAGGATAGAAGAAAGAAGTGGTTATCTGTCACTCGAAGAGATCATCGCTGCATGTCTCATATTGTATCATGTCTCATCTTTCTGTGCACACACACACGACTCGAAGCGTGCAGTATGTCGGTTATGTCTTAAACAGAGTTGTCATCCAGTCTCTTTGGTAGGAAGAGACGAGGAAAACAAACAAGCATGCAAATGGAAATTATCGCGGCCGGAAAAATTATTGCGCTCATTTTTTTATTGTGCGAATTATTGACTATTGCGACAGGCCTAATCCAGATTAATGACAGCTAGTCGTGAGCCGTGGCTAATAGCCGGCAAGCTACCAGCTGTTAGTCACTTACCTAGCTAACAACTCACTACCTAGTCAGGGCAAACTACCACCAAAATCATAAATTTTTCATATGATTAAATATAAATCCTTGGTGGCCAGGTGTCGCACTTTTACGTCTTTTACCCATCCTACAGCATATTGATCGGTACTCTTGAAAGCCTTCAAGCGATCCCCACTGTATGGAGAGGGGTTATGCACAAGATATATATCTATATATCATGGAGGGCAAGTCTGGGGCAGATAATAATGGACAAAAGAAAACAGGGAGTAACAAATAAGGATTGGAGCCTAAAATAAAAATTTTCTCCAGGTATCTCTGTCTGTCTCTCTCTCTCTCTCATTCAAATGGGCAGTTTGGGCGGCCATACCGGGCGAGATCGTCGTAAATATGGCGCCGTTCTATTGGTAGTGACGTAGGTGGCATCTATGAGCAAGGGCAAAACGCAGAAAATACCTTCAATAACCTGTAGGTGGCGATATCACTTCTTTTGTAGTGCTGCAGAAAAAGTTAGTTGCCATCCAAAATGTAACGAGTAAGTACATTACTCATCACAAATGTATCAGAGTAGTCAAGTAGAGAGTAAAAGTTGCTAATATCTCTAAAAAACGTAACTAATTACATACTAGACACCACTTACATGTGCTCATGTGAGGTAATATCACCTGAATTCAGGAGATGTTAAAACTTCCCGCTCTCCCGATCGACACGAGAGGTCACATTGCTAAAGATCATCAATCAGAGATGTGAAACCATAACACATGCCATCTCTGTTTATATCTCTGTCTCTCGCGCGCTCTTCCCGCTGTCATCTGGATTACGTCTACGAGCTGTCAGTGATAAACCACAGGTCCACCTGAAAATCTCCCCAGCCCTAAACAACTCTCTCCTCTACTCTCGGCATGTTTAGATAACCCCCCGCTCGGAGTTTCCAAACTATTCAGTGTGTGTGAAATTGCAACAAAAACACAATGAAACTATATAATTGGCTGCAATATCTGATGCAACTCGATCGTTCGTCACAGCACTGAAATCCCATCTGTTAAAAACAAACACATGCTGAGGTTTTGATCACATGATCTCCAGTGTGGCAAGCATTAGAATTGGGTTTTTAGGTTTTTCAAACCAATCAAGAATTCTTAAAAAAAGAAAAAAGAAAAACATTATCCGAAAGAAGATTTTAGGGGTGCCTTCCTGTGCAAAACTCACTGACGCAGTGCTAAACAACACTAGTAAAGTTTGCCTAGGAAGGACCGCTAATAAAAATGATTTTCTCATGAAACTCCTTTCAGAGTTCACAGAAAGTCCACACACAGACGTACACATGACCTCGGCTCTCAAATAGCACCATCTATGGGTCTGAAGCAGCAGATTGGGCAGGAGATCTGATCCGGGGTCAGATTTGACCGTCATACACTAATGACTGACTCATGAGAATGAAACTTTCTCTCTCTCTCTCGCTCTCTTTTGGTTGTTCATCATGTGGTCTTTGTGTCTCTCTTTGTGTTGCTCTCAGCTGCAGCACAAGCAGTGGGTGGAACTAATCTCATTAAATATGAAAGAACTTCCAGTGAATTGAGGAAAGAAAGAGGGAGAGAGAAAAAGAGGAGAGGAGAGGTTACTGAAGGTTGGTGTGTATGTGTGTGTAAATGGTTATGCAGCTCATAAATCTCAACACGCTTCTCCGGAGAGTTGCGAGAACTTTGAGTAAGTTTGACGTAATCGTGTCGCACTTTGTTTCCTGTTTGGAGGCGTGACTCGGATGATGGACATCCAATTGGACAAATCGGATTTATCTTTTAGGAAATACCAGCTGATTCTCTCTGGTGTGTTGATGGAGAGTCTCTCCAGTCTACTGTGACAAGAACATCTTAACAAAAGCTGCGATTATAAATAGAACAAAAAATAAATATGAAGAGAAAAGCATCTGGTCTGGTGAACTGGGAAAATTAAAGGGGATATTTACTCAACCTAACAGTGAATAAACTGCTGCACGGTTTAAAAATATATTATTGGTTTTAACTAAATAAAAAGTAAGTATACTGTAGAATTTTGACTACATTGAAATTACAAATTTGAGTTAATACAACGAAAAAGATTGATTTAATTAACAGAAACTCAAAATATTATTTTATCTGAACCACATGAATTATCTAAGTTGATTTAATAGAAGAAAAAATATATTTTTAATGTTGTGGATGTTGCTCAAATTCCGAACTCTCATTGAAAATAATTAATTTCTAATCTTTTTATATTTCCAAAACACTCTCAGTGTTCTCTTTTGAATTAAAAGATTATGTAAGTTTTTTTTTAATAATATCCACTATAGAAGCTTTTTTTTTGCCACAGAATAAAACAAAAGATAATAGCGACTTTTTATTTTGCAATTCTGACTTCTTTTCTTAGAATT
The DNA here is from genome assembly GCA_036326025.1 of Chrosomus eos. Classification (NCBI taxonomy): domain Eukaryota; kingdom Metazoa; phylum Chordata; class Actinopteri; order Cypriniformes; family Leuciscidae; genus Chrosomus; species Chrosomus eos. Next base: position 23,625,751 of record CM070842.1, read on the forward strand.
GTGAGTTTATATCTCAATTTATGAAAATCTAAGTTATAACAATATAAATTCGAATTGCGTGATATAAACTCTAATAAAAATATGAAATAAAACTGAAATAAAAAATTCAGAATTGTGAGAGAAAAAGTCTCAATTACCTATTCTATTTTTTAATCTGTGGCGGAAACAAGCTTCCATCATACACCAATGATTTATGAAAAAGTAGAGCAGGAACATGTACTTGGACTACCGTTTAAAAAGTTTGGGGTCGGTAAGAATTTAAAAAAAAAAAATGAATACTTTTATTCAGGAGGATGCATTAAATTGATCAAAAGTGAAAAAAGTAAAAAAAATATATAGATAGTGTTTGTACCACAAATCTACATAGGATTAATGTATTAATGTATATTACGACTGTTTTGGTTGCATGAGACGATTTAAGATTATAAGAGAACTTCAAATATAACCACTTTAAATAAAAACACACACAAAACAAATCCCAGTCAAGTTAGAGAACATCTAATTCTAAAATAATAAGAAAAACAAAGTTGCTATGGTTTCTACGAGTATTCTGCCCAAGTCAACCAACATAAACTTTCATAAATTCCACAATTATAGCAGAAGTGCAGTTATTTACCCGTGCGATATGAATCCGAACACATTGGGCACCAATTATAACAAGCAGAGCCGGATTTCATCAGGAAAATGGAAATTAGCCGTATATGGACTCAATGACCAGGATGAGGAAGTTGAATCATGGAAATTTGAATACATCATTTTACTTGGGTTGGCAAGAGAGGTTCTTACCTAACACCAGAGGAATGCAGAGAGAGAGAGAGAGAGAGAGGCTATTGACTGTAGCGTTCAGTTTACCATCCGTCTGTCCATTACTCTGAAGCATTTCTAACTGCAAAATCTGTGACCTTTCACCTCTACAGGCAGATTTGTTTGACCTCTGAGGTTCCCGAGATGCTGATGAGTCGCTGCTGAAATGTATAGTTAAAGGAACACTCCACGGTTTTTTGAAATAGGGCTTATTCACATTCTTTCCTACATTTAGATAGGTGTGCAAATGCATTTTTGTCTCAGTGCATGCATTGTTTTAGTTTGACAGGGTCGGCGCTAGCTTAGCTTAGCACAATGAATGGAATCCTTTGTTGCCAGCTAGCATGTCCTGAGTAGCATGTCCACAGGCGAAGCACTGCTGCTTAGGCGAAGCACTGCTACTGTGGGATTTCATGTGTTGCGTGATATCTCTGCGCCCAAGTAGCAGTGCTTCGCCTGTGCTTCCCCCTAATAAAGTCCCAAGTCAATATTTGCCTAGGAAATCGCCTAGTGTTAATTTGCATCGCTATTTGTACTCGTTGTGAATAGGAGGATCTTTGTTGACATATTTGTACGCATGCGCGAGTGGTTGTGTGGCAACAAAACAAACAGTATAGCGGGCGATGAGCACTTTCAAGAGAGTTAGCGGGCGAAATCCAGAATATATAAACACTTTAACATCTGAAGACCGGAGGAGGTTTGGAGAGAAGCTCAAAATTTGTATTGGTGACAAAATCGAAGTTATTCAAAGCCATATGAGATCTGGGATGACAAAAACGTTGGTCCGACTTGCCCGTGTCTTGGCCACCAATCTGCTGGGGAGACATTTATTTTTATTTAATAGAAACCCTTGGACCCTTCACTCGTGAAAGATTAAAGGTTTTCAAAAGTCTGGAGGCCTATGATTATTTTGTTTCTCGAAAAGTTGGGCCGATCTTTTCTGCCAAACAGAAAGCAGTGATCGTGTTAAAAGCAGAGTCACAGCGTGATTCGCATCTCCCGCGGGTGATCGCCAAAGAGACCGGCGAAATAATCACTGCTCACTGCGACTGCAAAGCCGGGGAAGTCTTCATTAATCAGTGTTCTTATTTATTTATTTATTGAAAATGTAGTGACTGTTGTGGTGGCGTGGTGGGGCGTGTGGTGGCGTGGTGGGGCGTGGGGCGTGGGGCGTGGGGCATGGGGCGTGTGGGGTGGTGGTGGCGCAGTGGATAAGACACATGCCTTTGGTGTGAGAGACCCGGTTCGAATCCACTGTGAGACACCAATGTGTCCCTGAGCAAGACACTTAACCCCTAGTTGCTCCAGAGGCGTGCGACCTCTGAAATATAGCAATTGTAAGTCGCTTTGGATAAAAGCGTCAGCTAAATGACTAAATGTAAATGTAAAATGTTGTACCAATTCAATTATGTTCAGTGTGAGACTGGGACTCCTGAATCAGAACGCGAAAACATATGACTCGGTTGATTTGACTCAATTTTTTTTTTTCAATCTATAAATACATAGTCTCTAAGACTTACCATTAACAAAATGAGCCTCACAAACTCGATCAGAAGCTGCAGGAATCCAGCGTCCAGGTTCAATCGCCTATTGCAGCAACCATTTCTTTCGTTTTTTCGCGATCCTTTTCGGAGGGAATTCGAAAAAACTTTTTATCAGGCCCCCAACGAGCCGTACAATCGACCACACAGCAAGAGTGAACCATCCTCTTCTCTAAATCCTCCTCCAAACGTGCAAAACGATCAAATCACCGGTATCTAGCGGTGTTTCCTGCCACACGATTCCCATGATGCAACGCGACAAACATAAACAATGACGTCACAAAAGATCCTCCTATACGCAGGCCACAAGAAGTAATTATGTGGGTTTTTTTTTTTTTTTTTAATCACTTTTACTCAGGACATGCTAGCTGGCAACAAAGGATTCCATTCATTGTGCTAAGCTAAGCTAGCACCGACCCTGTCAAACTAAAACAATGCATGCACTGAGACAAAAATGCATTTGCACACCTATCTAAATGTAGGAAAGAATGTGAATAAGCCCTATTTCAAAAAACGGTGGAGTGTTCCTTTAAGTTTACATAGGAAACTACAGCACAGCAACAAACACATAAAACATCCCCTGAGTTTTTTTGTTGCTGGCTTTACATCAAGTGGCAAAACCATACAAGAACACCAAGTCCAAAACAACATGGTACTTTTCGTAAGGCTATGTAGTTTTTGCTCTAAAAGTCTGAAAACTCTCCCATCATGATTAATTTTAGATCTTTATTGTGTCTTAATGCATATGAGAGATGTAGCCGCGTATGTGTGGTTATCCTGCAGCTCTCTCCAGGCTTCGTTTCGGATAAGAGCCATTCCATTGAGCTCCACTTAACAGGTTAAATATTTCATGCTCGCACCGAACTGCCACTTTGAGCTCAGAGATAAAGACGAGCAGCAGTCGCCTGCAGCTCCCTAAACTCCACAGAGCCTGCAATCATTCAACAACTCTATTTCTATACTTGCTTTATTACGGATTTTTCCCCTGAACGCGCTCAGGACGGAAAAGTTTGCTGGTTTGATCCCCAGAAGCGAGAAACGAACATCATCGTGCCCCGGAGCAAGATGCTTAATCTCAGGTTACTCCAGTGGAATTGTGTTTTGGATAAACGTATCTGCAAAAATGTAAATGACTACAAACTAACTATGACTGTCATTTTTAAAAGGTCATATGACATATTTTTGAATTATTTTATAATAATTAAAATAATCGTAGTAATTCATCTCCTTATTAGAATGAATATAAATAATGTGAATTTAAAGTCCCCCTGTAGTCAATAATTGTATCGCTTAAAACTCATCTTTGATCACCAAAATTGCATATTTAAACGTTTTTTCCTTGTAAAAAATCAAATAGAAAATCTTCACGGCTTAAAATAACTACACCTTTAGTATACATGGTTCTATGAATATGCAAATTAGCCCCGCCTCCACTCATTCACACCAGCTCAGAGATCCACTGATTGGTTACAAGGTAATTTGTGAGGTCAGAAACACCAGCGATTTCAAACCGCGTTAAACGTAACGTTAATTGTCAAATAAACATAAACAAAAAAACGTTTATTTTTGAAGAAAAAAAGTGCGCAACTTTAATATATTAGCTCATTTATTAACGTCTGAGTCCCTTAAGATTGCTCTCCATCGTCTGTTGAGGTAAGGACGACAGCTCCCATGATTCTACGTTCATTCACAACATCATCAAGTCACGCCTTTGTTATTGTTTTGTATAAGTGGCCTCTATAGGTGAAACTTGCATACTGTGCCTTTAAATCTCCAGGGTGGCAGGTTCTACACACAGCCAGAAACAACACAAAGCTTGACTGACTTTGTACATATTGTTCTAATAAATCAGTAGTTGTTCTGTTGTTGAATTATGCAAAAATATTTAGGCGTTTCATTTTCAAAACATTACCAAATGTGTATAAAACTGCGCAGCGGCATTTGACAAAGTTTTCTTTCGGTTTTGCTGTGACCTTCTTTTGAGGCAATGCGAGGCGTTGTGTGATGCTGGACAGATTTCGTGCTTATATCATGATGCAATCCTGAAAGAAAAGAAAACTCCTCCACACTGGGATAACTAGCACTTTCCCGGCTGGAATTCCACTCGTTATTCATCAACTGCACCACATTCCAGTGCAGTGACATCATAACGAAAGACTCCTCTACAAATCAGATTCCTGTGACATAAACTCTCCTTTTCTCTGATCAGTAAAGGTATGTTCATTAAGAGACAGAGGGAAGAGGATGAGGAAGAAAGATGACTGGATGCATTTTCAACATCAAAATTCACACAATGCACAGATGCGTGCCATCTGAATTGTCTTTCGAACAATAAAACTTTATACAGATCAGTCAGAGAGTGAACAAATATAAAAATCTCTTGTCAACATGTAATGGCTGAAATAACTACTGAAATATTGGTCATTTTCTCAGATATGATACTTTTCCAAGAGGTCAAAATGGCAGAGTAGTCATTAGTGCTTCCTTTGTTTTAAAATGGATCTGTGTTAGGTTTTCCTCTCTGAATCTGTGCAGGTTTAAAAGTTTTACGTTCTCTCTCGCACATAATGGAAGAATTCAGAGGATTTTGCGTATTTCTGGCACAGGTGAGGTCCTGTCATGAAGCGCTTGGATAATTTAATAACGTTAATATTTCAGGCTTTCTGTTTCTCAGATCTGCTAATACATCCAAACAGGTTTCACATGACCGGTGTGCTTCATGAAACACAATACTGTGGAAAAACAGTCGAAAGAAAGACGGGAGATTTTGCTTATTGTGTCCAGCTGTTAGTTTTGAAGATGTGTGAAAATATGAGGCAGAAGATGATATTTCATTAGCAGCCAATTAGAAGTCCGATTTTTACAGCAATGCATATTCAGCCATAAATCCTATATATAATTAATTTAAATTATTTGCACGCAGCAATACACATCTCAACTGTAGTTTATTGGTACTGACCTCCACAACTCTGATTTGTGGTCACAGCTCATATCAGGTAGGAGGAATATGGCAATGGCACCACAACAGAAACCTTTCATCAAACTGGCAAGGAACCTGGTGAAAGATTAGAATTTATTGTTATTTACTGTAGTACTTGTTAAACAATAGCGTCTCCTTGTGGACATCGTTTTAGTATACTATGAAACGTAAACAGAAGGAATACCTGTAGTAGGCCTAACGTTACCTCACTCCATCATGACCATTACGTTGGAGTTATCGAGTTGGGTTCAGTTACTACAAAAAAATGTGGTTATTTTTAAAATAATTGTGTACAAAATGTGCTCAAAGAAAGGGTCCTTACATATTTATTCTTTTTAATTATAAGAAAATATAGCCTAACGTTACGCTTTAGCTGTGTGTTAACAACACACGACGCGAACAGGAATCTCTTTTGGGGAACGATAGCAACAGCCGCTCGATCTCGAAAGACGAATCGTCAAAACATAAATTCTGTAATTATTTTACAAGTTATAATGTAATAGATACACACGTCTCAAATGTATCATATCATTTTCATTTAAGTATTAGTTTAAAAACATACATAGCCGGTAAACTAACCGAATAGAATTTGAATCGCGCCAGACGAGTGCAGAAAATTACTGACAGAATTTAAAACAAAGTCTAGTGAAACACGCACGCTTGTTGTCTCTATAGCAGAGTGGATTTTTAAAAAAATTATAATTAATATTTTTTATTACATTTAAATATGAAAATCCCTTTTAAATTATATTAAAATTAAATATGTTCATCATATAAAGCGATTGTGTCTCTTCATAAAATTTGGACTACTAAACCGCTCAATTCATATTGATTTAATTTACGATCTTTTTATAAACTTTTTTTTCCTAAAAGTGTCAGTTGCGTCTATGGAAGGACATAAATATCTCAGATTTCATCAAAAAGGTCATCATTTGTGTTTTGAAGATGTACGAAAGTTTTAAGAGTTTGGAACAAAACGAGGGCGATCGAGTAACTAAATGATAGATTTTGTTTTTTAATTTGTACTATTGTATTTTCCACCAGACAGCAGATGGCGCTATCTGCTAGAACAACAATACGAAGGCATTTCCGCTCCTGTCTGAAGACCTCTGAACTCTTATGCAATGGATTGTATTTTGAATCAGTTACATTCAAATCAGTTTTCTGTAAGTCAAATTCAGTGACCCCGACCCCATTTTGTTCAGTAATTCAATTTCACCATGTGTCCCTCTGGCCAAATAAATAACTCATCTCTGGTCAGTTGTGAGCTTGTGTGTTTATGTGCATTTAGGTCAGGGTTTAGTTGCTTGCTGGTTATTTAAACTCTTCATCACTGAGAAATGATATTGGACACATTCATATTCTGAGGTTTTTTAGTGTTAAGAGATTTTCTCTAAATTACTATCACGTGCAGTTCAACAATCATGTGATGAGGCACAAAGCTTCTGCAAAGACAAAAGATTTTCGCCTAGGATCAGAGGGATCTTTTAGGATTTGCAAAATTTGTCTCAAATGGCCAAATTATGCCCAAAATTGTACAGTGTCCTGCATACATTGTGCACCCAGCTTAAGGAATAGCGGTAAATATATATATATATATATAGGTTGCTTAAACCAAACCAATACAAACCTTTGTTGCAGACATAAGTTCTCTTCAGTCCCTTTTATTACAAAAAGATAGTTGATAATGATTGCGGGCAGTAGATGACAGCTGATCTCACATCAGCTGCTGTATTTCGAGCACTTTATTTACAGTGCTGCAGGCTCTGAGGGTCATGTGATGAATATAGGTCAAGCGTTCCGCATCACTGCAAACACATGCAAACTGAGCTCTAGAATGACAAGACTTCTGAAGAAAATGCCAATGGCATTTGCTCATGTAATAGTTGCCACAGTCCTAGGGTGTTATGGTCGGTTGCCAGGGCGTTGCTATGTGGTTGCAAAGGTTGCTTACTGGCCCAAATCAAAAGTGCCCACTTTGCCTTAACAAATTCCACTAATAATTATAATACAGACAGATATTTCACTAATAATACAGATATTTTAGATTTCAGTTTTGACAGAGAACAAGCTTAGATCCTCTGTCTTTCTGTTCATGCCACTGATCTAATGTTTCCTCTCCATGCAAGAAGTTTCCTGGATACATGTTTCCCAGCACACCACTGCTGGGTCAAAGACACTCTGACCAAACACTGAGAGATAAAATCACTTTATAAACCACAGATCTCTCTCTCTCTCTCTCTCTCTCTCTCCTCTCTCTCTCTCTCCTTCTCTTCTCTCTCTCTCTCTACTCTCTTCCTCTCTCTCTCTCTCTCTCTCTCTCTCTCTCTCTCTCTCTCTCTCTTCTCTCCTCTCTCTCTCTCTCTCTCTTCTCTCTCTCTCTCTCTCTCTCTCTCTCCACACACACACACAACACGCACACACACACAACAACAGCAAAAAACTACATTAAAGCCATGAAATCAAAATGGACCATTCTTGTTTTTTCAATGGAATATTGAAGTATTTATTATAAATAATTTATCCGTGCTCATAACTTTATTCACGTGCCCTCATAATCTTTAATCAAAATAACCTCTCCTCCCTCTTGCTGTGGCATTTCTTCTCTGATGATGTGTTTACTGGCGCGGGGGCGGGGCAACCTGTCACTCACATGAGATCCACCAATAGCATCCAATCAATTCCAGACGGACAAAATAAAGTCCCGCCCTACATTTTTCCTTGTTTGAGAAGCCGCTCTACTCAGACATAAGTCAAAATAGGGAAGAAAAGACTACTATATAGACTATCGTAACTATAGACCTTAACTCTTCCCACTACTTGTTTTGCAGAGATTCAGTCACGCAGAAAAGGACTCCGCGATGGGAAGTATGGGAGGAATTCCCTCGACTCGGCACAAATAAAGCCCTGCTGTGCAGTTTGGCCTACTTCAGGCTGTGTGGACAGAGCAGGTCCAGAACGCTGAAACCTCTGTTATTCTAGATGTTTACTGGCTTGCTGAAAGGGCACAGAGGCCCGGACATACCCGGAATATCTGTCCTCTCTAAGCGCTCTGTGTTTAAACACAGAGATTAAGGAAAGCAGGGCAGTAACAACACGCCGATTAAGTGCTCAAAGACATTTTAGCGTCAGAACGTCACACATCGGTTTACTGGAAGTTCTGCTTAGCAGCTCTGCGTGTGTTCATATATCTAATACCACCAAACAAGAGCCGTTTTAGCATGAGGGAATTCCTTCAGCGCTTGGACCAGAAGATTATGTATAATGAAGGACATAACAAATTCACATAATTTTTTTCCCCTCCAAAATCAAACTTAAAATAAAACTCAGAAAATGTTTATCACCAGTAAAAATAATTCACAATGAAAAAAAAAAATTTTTTTTTGGAAAACATCATGGCTGCGTCCAAAATCGCATTCTCTCTTGAGTAGGTATTTATTTTAAAGAAGTAATTACTTCACGACCGCTAAAAAAAGTGTGTGAAGTAGGCTATATGAATGTAATCTACTGACGCAACTGACGCTAGTTGGTCACACGAATTTTTAACAGTGATCACCAGTGGAAAAAATAAATAAATAAAAAAAATTGACGGGGAAAGACTTCTTCCTAAATTACTTATATTATTCACTGGTTGATTAGTTTTGTTTTTGGCACACTTGCAGAAAAAATACGCGAGTAAGTGGGAAATAATCATTTAATCAATTATGCCTTTTAAATTTAGAAAATCTGAAATCTTTTTCATGACTAAAAATTAAAGTGACATCACCTATTTTGAGAATGATCCAGAAGTTACATTTACAAAGTTAGAAGTTCTTAACAGACTCTTTCATAGTTATAATTCAGTGTACAAATCATCAAAAACCAGGAGAGGCAGCATAAAACAAAGATTATACTTGCTAAGATAGTCATTAAGAGGAGCTTTCTAATAATTGCAGACACAATAAGGCCTTACATTAAACTATGATTACACTGATAGACTGGCATAAACTAGTCTGGGCAAGCACTAAACTCAGGTATTTCCAAAGGGAGTGAGCGAGAATGTATAATGTACGAGAAGTGGGCCTCTGTTTTTCCAGAAGTTAATGAAAGACTGAATATAATGCCACTGGACGTTGTTAAAGACAGGAACAGTCTGTATTCATAATTATTCACATTTTCATCGCTCAAGCTGCTGTACTGGTCACGTTGTAACTTCCTACCGGGAGTCATTTCAATAAACAACACACTAAAACAGACATTACCGGTCAGCATGGTTCATTTCCAGCTTGGAGACCTTTGAAGTCACACACACACACACACACACACACACCACACACACACACACACACACACACACACACACACACACACACACACACACACACACACACACACACACACACATTCGTAAACTCACTATAAGTTTTAAATTTAGATTAGGAGGGAACCAAAATAGATTAATAAACAAGAAAAGCAGTCAGCGTGGGAACGTAACCACCGGAAACATAAGCTGAATTATGGGAAACAGAACTTTCTTTTCTCTCCGGGCTTCTGGGTCCAGAGAAATGGCTGTCACTGTTCATGAGGTCCCACACCCTGATCCAGCTCAGTGTGTGTGTGTGTGTTGTGTGTGTTGTGTGTGTGTGTGTGTGTGTGTGTGTGTGTGTGTGTGTGTGTGTGTGTGTGTGTGTATGTGTGTGTATGTGTGTGTTCAGACTCGTACATTGTTTCTCCACTTCCTCAGTTTTTCTTTTACTGCACTTCTGATGCTTTCGGTGGAAGTGAGTCTCTGCTGACGGCCCAGGCTGCTGCGTTGAACCGATTCCCACGACCTGCTGCCCTTCCTACTCACACACTCACAGTTTGCTAAAAGATTGTCCGATTTTTATTTTCCGAGCATGGTCTGCAAAAATAGACTCAGATGGGAACAGTGAAAAGCCAGGATCTCAGGACTTGGGAAATGAAGAATACAATACACTAATAAGCATAAATATACATATTTGCTGTGTCTATATATATATATATATATATAATATATATATATATATATATATATATATATATATATATATATATATATATATATTGATTAATCAAATCTAACATAAATGATTTTGTATTATCATAAATAAAGTTTGTGTATGTGTGTGTGTGTGTGTGTGTGTGTGTGTGTGTGTGTGTGTGTGTACTGGTGTGTGTTGTATGGTATGTTTGTATATATATATATATATATATATATATATATATATATATATATACTATACACACACACACACACACACACATATTTTCAGTTTTATGTTAGATGCGACCAATCGCAATTAATTTGACAGATATATATATAGATAATTTGACATATATATAAACTGTTTTTAATGATACTTTTAAATATTAATAATATATATATATATAATATATATATATATATTAATTATTATTTAATATAATATATTATTATTATATTATATATATACATTTCTATACGTCCGCCACCTTGGATTTATTTTTCTCTGCATTTTCTTAGGTTTGTGCAATTGTACCTTTTAAGACTTATGTATATAAATAACATCTGTTAGCAAAGTAATGCAAAATCTAGAGTCTAGAAAGTCTATATGAAACCGTAACATGTAATCAAATCTAATGATTTTAATGACCTAACCCCTTCTATGGACAGTAAGTGGAAGTGGCGTGCCGTGTTCCTGGAAACTGTCCTGCATGGAACGCCACAACGGACACTCAGAGCCAGAACAAAAAGTATTAGTGCCAATCAGCTTAATGCCGTACGCCACAAAACCCCTGACACACACTGCACACACACTCACTTCAAGAACCTCTGCTCAATGCCAGACACACGCCAGCGTCCCTAACCATCCGTCAGGGGTTGTAAGTGAACAGAATGTCTTTTATTGAAGTGTGCATATCAGCATGGGTTAGCAACTGATACACCTGTATGTATGTCAGGACAGAATAAACCCAGGTGATCACACATGAGGAACAGCCTGAACTCGGCATCACTGCTGAAAGTTCATTCGGCTGGAATGGGGCATTTCAGCGGTGCTTAGCAGCCCGTCTCACAAAGACCGGGTCAAAACTCACAGTGAGAGAGATTCACTGCTGAGGCCTGTATATATAATGCATCACAAAGACATTCTTAAAGGTGGGGTATGTGATTTTCTTTTTTGACCATTTTTTCAAAATCACTTGAAATCCTATTCCTAACCCACTTACTGGCTGTAAATTAGAAGCACTGAAATGAAAATTAAGCAATTTAATCATCTGTGGAACGGGCAGGACTCGAAAATCTCCAGCCAATCATTTTCAAGACCGTCTAGAATCATTGGACAGAAAATGCGTCACTCAAACGGTTGTACCATACCCCCCTACCCCCTCGCGCGCGTGTCCCGTTCGTGCGCATACTCAAAGCTCGTGACCCAGTCACGAGCAGGTGCAAGTCGCCCCGGTACAGAGAGAGAGAGAGAGAGAGAGAGAGAGAGAGAGAGAGTTTTCGCCTGTGCTTGATTGCGCGTCCATGTTTTTCGAATGGGTGGAGTCAGGGCCAGCGTTGAAGAAGAGAAGGTAGGACCTTATGAGTTGTGTATTTTCAAAATCTGCCGGCCGTTTTGCAAATCACATACCCCACCTTTAATACATTCAAATTAATGTAAATGTGTTGTTTGTACATCTAAAGAGATAATAGTACACTTGATATGTTCAGGGCTGCACATAACTTCTTTGGTCTGGTACTCAAGAGAGAACCTGGAGATGCTGTTTGGTACTCACACTTTACACCGCACACTTCTCCTACAAGGTGCCTACATGTAAAATAATACTATATTTGTTCACTGTAGAAATTAAATATAGGTTCATTTTTGTTAAAGCTGTATTTTTTTTGTAATTTTTTATTAACATTAAAAGACACAGACAACAGCAGGAATATTAGGCTGCTGTCACTTTAAGACTGAATGCACAGACCGGATTTACTGACACACATCCGGTTTCTTTTCTCAACTGTTAACTTATGACATAACCGAGAGAATACTTGGCAAGATGGATATTTTGACATAATTTTGTGTGTATGTGTTTACCGTTACCCGTCTCTGACATTGTGAATGGCTAACACATATTTAGCAGCCTGTGCAGTTGTGCTATCATCTTCTCCAAGTATGAAGGGCTTTTTCTCAGTATCACTCAGTTCAATGAATGATGGAATCAATGTTTCAAATCTGGGTAAGTTTCCCTTACATTGATATATTTAGTACAGATGAGTAGAAAGTTTTTCTCATCCTCTATTTGCTGTAGATCACAGTATCTACAGATCCTCTGCTCTCTCTCTCTGTCCATGTCTACGTCTTCCTCTCTCTATTTCTAGATCATGGTCACTTAATCTGTATTTGGAGAGGATTTGTCTTTCTGTAAATTGTTTAATTAATAGATAATTGGCCAATTTAGTGGTTCTATTTAGGGTTGAGTAACATTGGAATTTATTCTGGAGGTCAAAATGTGCTTTTAGTGATTCATTTAGTGTCTTTTAGTTTTTGGTCGATTTCTTTAATAATAGTTTTGGGGCTCTCTCTCTCTCTCTCTCTCTCTCTCTCTCTCTCTCTCTCTCTTTCTCCATGCGCACGCTAGTGTGAGGCTGTGCGCACAGATAACAGCGTGCGTTATTTTTACCACACATGCGCACCAATTATGTGCACCAGTGGAACTTTTCTGTTAGATGTGATTTATCATGATTAATCGATTTAACACATTTTCTACAAAAGATTTGGTGATTCACTGTGAGAATTTTGGGTGGTTGCTTAGATCTTAGATAGATCTCCAGAAACAGGGTTGGGCATATTGAATTGGTGATAGATAGGGTGTGTTGGGTGGTTGCTAGAACATTGCTAGGATATTTTCAATCTCCTCAACATGTCACACTCTTTTTAAACAAATACCACTAAACAAGGAATGAATAAAGCAGAAATCAGAAGCAGTTAACATGCAGGCCATGGCTGTAGTGACAGAGAGAATCTCTCTGAGATGATTACCTGACACAGTAAACAAGCATTTCCTGGATGTAGAAGAGTGCCAAAGAGGAAAAGATACAATGGAGCTTTAAATAGATCAGCAAGCCGATGCTGTCCATGGAATAAAACACTCTCTGTTCTCACTGGCCCATCAGAACTGCATGTCCAGGTTGTGTTTGGACCAGGTCCGGTTTACACCTGGTATCCAGATGTATTCTGGTCGATCGGAGCACAAATGGACGACGATAAATAGGCCTACGGGTGTAAACGGGGTCTAAAAACTTTTGAGCATTTCCACTTTCAGCCTCTTCCAGAGGCAGTCGAAAACGCATTCGGCCGGATTGCTTTCGTAGTGTAAACGCTCATGTGGTTGAATGTGTTCAAACAGCCACAAAAGACACGACTCTCCGTCTACTGACATAACGCGTAAACATTATGGGAAGAGCTCTAGCCAGATGGGATTTAAAGTTTAATACGACCAAAGGGGTTTTGTAATTTACTTTTATGATTTACTGCTATAATAAACTTCATCATTTGACTCTATCAAATATCTTTAATTGTTTGATAATTATTGTTGTTATTCATCTGTCAGCAGCAGGGTGAATCATTACAGCACCATTATGTAAAATGAAATATGTTTTTGTTGTTTGTTTAGGCCTGGAGGTTTTAGAATGGCTTGTAGTGTTCTCTGTTTGAGAGAAAACACACAGAGGGGTGTGTGTGACAGGAGCTGTGGCGTGATCTGAGCTGATATATGTTTAGGTCTTAAAACTTGTTTATTGTTTTCAAAAAGACAGAAACCAAATCAGGTGGTTGGTTACTAACACCACAATTCACTGTAACCGCCAAACACATGATGGATGTTATGCCAACCAACAAGGACAAATGACGTATGAAATCCAATATGGAACCATAATTAAGTAGATTGCAAAGTCGCCTATTATTTCTGTGGTTTCTGTTCTCATAATGAGATTCCACATGAAGAAAGCTAACAACCCTTAAAGGGATAGTTCACCCAAAAATGAAAATTCTGTCAGTAATTACTCACCCTCATGTTGTTCCAACCCCGTAAGACCTTCGTTCATCTTCGGAACACAAATTAAGATATTTGTGATTAAATCTGAGAGCTGGATCACTCCTCCATAGGCTTCTAAGGGATTGAAACCTGACAGCCCCGAAAAGTTATTAAAGAAATCGTTAAAAGAGTCCAAGTGACTACAGTGCTCAATCTTAAGTTTATAAAACGACGAGAATACTTTTTGCGTGCAAAAAAACACAAAAATAACGACTTCATTCAGCCATCTCTTCTCTTCCATGTCTTTTTCCTAAGCTGTTGACGCAGTGTAACAGCGCAGCGCTTCTGTGTTATACGTCACACGTAGCCTCACTATTGGCCGACTCTGGTCATGTGTGTGTGAGTGATGCGTGTGACGTTCAACCAGAAGCGTTGCGCAATAACACTACGTGAAATCTCCAGGCCCAAAGAGAATACTTGAATAGAGTCGCTATTTTTGTTTGTTTTTTTGCGCTCAAAAGTATTCTCGTAGCTCGATAAACTTAAGATTGAGCACTGTAGTCACTTCGACTCTTTTAACGATTTCTTTAATAACTTTTCGGGGCTGTCAAGTTTCAATCCTTTCGAAGCGGAGGAGTGATCCAGCTCTCAGATTTAATCACAAATATCTTAATTTGTGTTCCGAAGATGAACGAAGGTCTTACGGGTTGGAACAACATGAGGGAGAGTAATTACTGACATAATTTTCATTTTTGGGTGAACTATCCCTTTAGGTTCCCCTACTGCATTAATTCTCATCAGGTCGGTTGAAGTCTCCATAGAAATCTCTTCTGATAGCATGAAATTCAAATGAAACTAACCATATTATTATGCATAGATAGAATAGGATAAAATCATCTGTAACCTGTTGCAAAACCAGTAAAAAAAAAAGCTCTATGCTATTTAAACTGCTATCATTGTGATTTAGAACCCAGTTTAGGTTCCATTACGACTGAACATTCAAACCCAGTGCCTTGCAGAGTTCAGATATTGATTGTGTTGTGGGTTCTCTCTGGAGGTCATACACTTCACTCACTAACTGATCTTCACCCACCGCTGTGTAACGATCACATCGCCTGGTGTCCGGTTTCCTAATCCTTTAATCTTTTGGCCCAGGGTTGTTTCCATTATCAGCTCTTACACAACATAAGTAAGTCCTGTCCACACCGTTCCAAAAGTCCTGTAGAGGTCTTAAAAAAAACAAAACAAAGGGAACCGTAAGAGTATTTTCAGATGACTATCAGTTTTACTTCTATGCATTTCTAAGCGTTCATTTATAAGATTTGACATGATAATTGAGAATGAGATTACTTTAATACTTTTATTGTTCAGTTACCGTTTATAGATAAATTACAAGTAAATTAGGTGATTCAGAAACTCTGTTGGATTGTTCAAAGCTGAAAACTTCATTTCCCAGAAACCCTCAGTGTCGTCAAATTTCAACATTATGCTTCTGAATCTCCCTTAAATACCATTATATTACTATGTATATTTATGGTGAACATATAAACCAATCAATAAACTGACCTCGTCGATATTTAAAAACAGAATAATATTAGTAGATTCGGTCACTTCCTTGTTCTGCGTCTGTCTCCCATGATTCTCTCTCCACGCTGAACTTCGATGAATATTAATGAAGCTGCGTGTCTGTCGACATCATTCGCACTCGGGCTTTGATTGGTAGACATTACGTAGGTACATTAATATTCAGAATCAGTTCCTCAACGTCACCGCGCAGTCAGAGCTCGGTGTCAAAGCACGGTGCGCGGATCGCAGAACGCTTCGGAGAGAGAATTATTAAATATATGGTGCGTTTCTCCGTGGACTTTCTGCACAACAATCACTCTTTGAGTTATCAGAGTAAAGCAGTCTACGAGGAAAAAAACATGTGCAACACAGAGGAGAGGTGAGATGATATACGATTGCAATTTTTTTTACAGTCGTGCAACATTTTAATTTCATGCACATACTGGCAAAGATTTTGCAGCTGATGATTATTATGATTATTTTACATTTTCACGTGCCATTAAAGTATTTTTAAATAATATTTAATCATTCAGAACATATTTATACATATCTAAACGTTTTCTAATAATACATTTTCTTGTAATGAAAATTGTAATGTATACATTTAAGTATTGTTTATATATATATATATATATATATATATATATATAGATAGAGAGAGAGAGAGAGAGAGAGAGAGAGAGAGAGAGAGAGAGAGAGAGAGAGAGAGGCTATTATAAAAAAATACAAAATTAAATATATAAAATATATATCAATAATATTTACAATACTAATTTATTTTATATTTACTTTGATATAGAGATGTGATGTATGTAAATTATGAGTGGGCAGGATCTTATTGTGATGTACTGAATGATCAGACTCAGATTGTGATCAAAGCGGATTTAATGTCGAGGAGACAGATGAGTGTGAGAGACACTGCTATAAATATTTCATCCATAACCCCATCAACTCAATTAGGATTCATGAGCTTGTAACAGGACTGTCGATGCCGACCAAATCGCACTGTCCTAGAGATAATTAGTTTTTCCCAAACAATCTAATTTCCTACTCTTGTAATTTTCTAATTTGAATTGAGGACGGAAACCCAAGCACAGATCTCCTGCAAGAATCCTGTTATGAAACTCTAGACACTATCAACGGTTGTTTTCATTGAAATGTTTTGTTTTTGTAACAATATTAGCACTAGTGCAGGTGAGAGATGATGAACCATATTCAATCTGAGATTTAAGGTATTCTGAGTGAGGAAAAATGGGGACAAAACATTACATAAGCTATAGTTCCTACTATAGAAAGCTCTGTTGTTTAGCTGTGATATCTTTGCAGTGGCCCTGTTTATAGACCCTACCAACAATTCAAACATCATGTTTAAATCAGTGCACCATGAATGTTTCCTCGCCAGTCACAGAATGACATCCCAAAATCCATCCACACTCACATTTCATGCGACGTCCCATTTCTCAACCTCCCGTTCTGTTTGTGTTTTGGTTGTTTTACTTGGACTCCAACCAGACCATCAATGTTAAAAAGAGAAACACTTTACGGAAGAATGTGGCAGAATGGCAGAATGTGGCATCATCAGACTTGTTGTCAAAGAAGGTCACTTGCTTGCTGAGGTTTTGTAATCTGATATGTGGAAAACACAAACCTGCCATATCTCTCCTGGTCAGGGATTGGTCTAAAACACGTTCACTGTGAGTTGAAGGTTGGACGTCACCTTTTGTGCCTCTCTGTATAGCCAAATGATAACTGTTTTCCTGGAAGACTCGCAGTATCCTGTTTTGGTTTTGACTGTTTCCTGGTTGTTCTCCAAACACTCAGCAGAGCCAGTAATTACTGCAGTAAAGATTAACCTGAATCCCGGTCTTTAAACAGATCCGGACTATCACCCTGTGGTCCTGGAGGTCAACTGGAGTCAGGAATGATCTTCAATTTTAGTGGAACTACTTTCTTCTCAGTAACAAAAGGAGGACCTTTGAATTGTTTTGGGACTAGATTCTGCTTTTGGACTGAATCTAACATAATCCTTACTCATATTACTATTGTTCATAACCTAGATGTTTTTTTTTTTAAACCTACAGACATGCATGATAGTTTAAAGTCGTCATGAAGCGTAAGTTGTGAAAGTGTTTTCTCCCTATTGTGACTTATATCCGAGTGAAGCATATTTTGACCATTGGGAATTGATTGGATCATTGTATGGTTGTGGTTTGCTATTGGTCCATCTCATGTGAGTGACAGGTTGCCCCGCCCTTGCGCCATTAGTAAAGTAGATGTCACTGCAAGAGGGAAGGAAAGATTCAGTATTTTGTTTAAAGATTATAAGGGCACACAAATTAAAAGAAATGATGTGCCAGGATAAATCATTTATAATAGATACTGCAGTATTCCATAGAAAAAAAAAAATTGTCCATTTTGATTTCGCGTCTTTTTGAGGAAAGTGTGCTATTACTTATCCAAGCGAACAAACTTACGATTTTCACCTGCTAAATGACAAAACATAACAAAAATTCCCATATTATATCACCTGAATATTAAGCATAACCTAGCAACGCTCTAGCAGCCACTCAAAATATTCCTAGAAACCACATCAATCTAATGCAAACTCGACGACTCCATTGTGACGTCGATCGAGTCCTATATGTTAAATGAATCCAAGAAAGCCCCACTGTTTCAGTTTCTTTCTTTTTTTTTAGTTGTCCTGAATCTGTTTTGATCCAGAGCGTATAATCAGAGACGGTGGAGGGGAGGAAAGTGCTTGAATGTCAGAGGGTGAAAGTGTCGGCTTTCAAAACAAGCTGACATTTCACTCACAAGATACCCAGCGCTCTTTACAGAGACCAGGAGAGGAGAACCAACAAAACAAAAGTGCCTTGAAAAATCTGTCGAACTAGTTCTTTGTACTTAAGTAAAGATAGTCTGCAGGGTCACCAAAAAGGAAAGTAACAGCTTCACCTGTTTTTTATATAGTCACCATGCAGATTATGTCACCTGGGTTACATGTTCGGTTGCCAGGGCAAGGAAACCACTACGCCCTTCTTTCATTCGCCTGCTGGGTAATCTGGCTCATGAGACTTGAAAACAATCCACCCAAGTTTCGAACAGCCAATTCATTTGTCATGGATTGCTGTCAGCTGATAATGGCATACAATATCAATGTTCTGTTCCCAGATCAGCTTATTGCCAATACGTGAGCTCATATTCCTAGCTTGTTGTGAACAGGATTGTTTTGAAAATCAGGAATTTTCTAGAAGGCTTTCAATCATAATGAGAGATTTTCGCTGACAGTGGCTTCAGATGAGATATCCGATCCAAAGATCTCCCAGTATGTCATGGGGACATAAATGTCTGTTATTACCATCTCTAAAAGCCAGTGCTGTAACTCAAGCCCGCTGGGATGTCAAATGTTCTCAGCCAAGCTGCTATTTTCAGACTTGTTTTCACGTCATGTGCTTGTTTGTGATCGGTGCGAACTGCCTCCCTTCTGTCTAGTTGAAAGTGAAACATCCATCTCTAAGAACCAAAATTAATTTTACAATATTTTCATTTTAAGAATCAAATCCATCAGCTGATGCTGATGATTGCAAAATATTAGATGATTAATTGGCCTGGCCTATATATTGGTCTAACACTATAGATAGATTTGATGAAATTGAATTGATAGATCAGACTAAACAAAATTATATTAGCTTAAAGTAACGCTATGTAGTTTTTCAACCTTGATAATATATTTCCAAGACCCTTGTGATGGTACATCGACTTAAAATAAGTTAAATGACACGTCTGCCATAGCCTGACGGGGTCTGTATCGCTTTTACTGGCACTATGTAACTTCGGGTTTCGGGTAGGAACCCGTGCACAAAAAGAACTACAAAACTCGACTGCTTTACATCAACGCCACAATAGTCATTATTTGATTTTTCTTCGTTTCTGATGTCACAATACATAATCCTTCATGAAATCATGTAACATACTCTACCCTGTCTGTGGACATCGTTCATTCTAAAGCCGGTGCTGGGTAAACAGCGAGCGTGCGTGCGACGGTAGGCTAAATTATTTACGACAGCGGCAATGGATAATTTAGTTTCCAACCAGTAGGGCGACCGAAGACGAAAAGTTACTTGGTGTTACTTTAATTCCATATTAGGACAAAATTTGCTGCCAAAAAAGTGCTGTTATAGGGCCAGATTTACTAAACAGGGCAAATTAGCATGAAAGCGCAATTCCAAAACAGCGCCGATGGGAATGGAAAGTTCAAGAACACAGACACAGCCGGATCATTTCCATAATCCATAATCATTTCCAACGCAATCTACCAAGAGCAGCGCAAATTAGCATCTGGTTTAACTTTTTTTTGGGTGATAAATAATGGCGCAGATACCAAAAACCATTGACTACCTAGCGCAAACCTTAGTAAAGGTTTCCCATAAACGTTGTGCCTGAAAGGGAAACTCCTACAAATGCACATGCAATAAGGTCAGCCGCAAAAATAACCCTGTCCATGCCTATTCAGCGCAAATTTTTCACTGCGTGTGTTAAGTATCCTGACAGTCGTTTTTTTATGCCAAAAGAGCGTTTGCGTTGGCGCTAGCTGTTAGTAAATCTGGCCCATAGTCTGTAATCAGAGAACTGAGCGCTAATGTGAAAACAGAGCTGCAGAAAACATGACAAGGTGACAGTGTCTGATAAGGCATAAGAACAGATATATAGAGAGAGAGCCAACATTTCAGTTAAGCAGACAGCCAGATTGGTTTATGCTGTTGGCAGGATGGGTATATCTGTTATCGGCTGGCACTCTGAATCCTGTGCCAAAATGCGTCACAAACTTAAATCATGACGTCGACAAACAAAGCGAAGGTTTTTAGAAGCACATGCCAATTTTAGTTAAACGCACCAGAGGAAAACTGTGTTAACCTTACACGGCTATGACGTATTTTCTTTGTGATATTCTGTGTTGTAGTTGTGCCGTGCTTGGCTCGAGGCAGCGGGCTCCAGGGCCTCTGTGGTGCTCCTGATGCCCCTCTCCCACTAACGAAGATCCCGGGTGGGCGAGGGACGGGCAGGGATCTCCCTCACAGCGTACTTCACAAGGTACGAACACACACACACACACAGTCTAAATTGTTGTTCGCTTTTGTATGAACGTCAAAAACAGACATTCTAAAATATTTAAAGGGGTCCTATTGTGCTTTTTTATGTTTTCAATGTTCTTTAGTGTGTAATGTTGCTGTTTGAGCATGAAAAAGCTCAGTTATTCTATATAACAGAGCGGACACCCTGAAACGCGTCTTGAGTTTTCTTCTGGGAACATACACTTCACAATAAATAATAAAATAATGTAAATAATTCACAAGGCATATGCAAAAAAGGGGCGAGGCCTGGTTGAGTTGCGTTAGTAGTGTGTTAAAAAACTCTAGCCTAGAAAACTAGACGCACCCTAGCGGCAGCAAAAAGTTATTTTGCAGCAAAGTGTGGTCTAGCAACTCTCCGTTGGCATTCGAGCTGGAAAAACCAAACTCTGGTTAGGCCAATCACATCGTGTATAGAGTTGGTGGGCGGGCTTAACATAATGATGGCAGAGTTGTGACGGTTCCACGTGATTTCCATATGATTTTCCTGCTACTTGAAAACAAAGAAGATGTTGCTGGCGAACAGCGGTCTTTCGAATCGGCTTTGGCCGCGACTCTGGATGACTTGGAGTTAAGAGAACGTCACTTAAGTCATTCTTAAAAAAGGAAGATGTGTTCGGTGTTTTGACGACCTTATACGGCAAAAGTTTAATATATCAACTAGCTCCGCTGGTGGAAAAACGCATGGGACTCACTCAGCCACAGCCGTTCTTGCTCTGGTTGGTTGTAGCGCTGTGTGCAGAGGGAATTTGAAAGACAACCGTTTATCCGCCCCTCGGATTGAGGTATGCCAATTGTGAGTAACCAGACCTAACATCTTGATAGGTCTGGCTTGCCAGGCTAGTAATGGCCGTGACATTTCCCCAAATAGTGACCAATCAACACAACACACGACCAGAGCACATTGCACATTTCAGAAGCCGTGGCTACATAGAGACTGGAATTAAACATACTGACAGTTACTGACAGACTGGGAAGAAAGGTGCTGCAACAACGTCAAATGTGAAAAAATAATGTGTTTTTGAAAAATCAAGCACTTATTACTGTAGACCCCAAAAACAAGACTGAAAAAGGGCATAATAGGTCCCATTTCATTTTCATACTCCTTGCCAAAAATTAAAAAGCGATACAGGTAACTATGCCTCTGTAATGGTAATATATTTAATACATGCTAATACAATTAAGATGCACACCTAATATAATGCTGAACTCAAAAGGATATTTAAAAAAATCTGAATATCAGCAGATATAGGCCTATTTAGTACAGATAGTACACATAATTGGTTCATCTCAGTTTGCTACTTTACTGACCTGTAAGGCTAAAAACCCTGTACAGTAAATTAATACATTAGTCAATAAGAGTCTGGGCCAGCAAGCTATACTATTTCCAAAAAACATACACAGACAACCAGCCCAAGGGATGAGACGGGTGTGAAGTGTGTATAGTATATACAGCTGGTTTCCATCTGGCCTACTTATGGACGGTGTTGGCGCTCGGTAATCGAGCTCGGGATACACCTGACCGTGTGTGTGACACTATAGATGTCTGCGCAGACATGTGATCGTCTCAAAAGGTTAAGAGGTTTAGGATCACTCAAACACCTGTGAAAAGATCTATTGTTCAAGTCCCTGTCGGCTGCTCTTGAGCTCATTTACATCAATTGATTTTGTTTAAATGTTCTACTCTGGCTTAGATATTTAGACAAAAATCAATTGAAAATCGACAGGATTACTGCATTACTGAAATGAATCCCACACTGCTGGGTATTTCCAACTTCATCTTAATGGGATACACGTTGCAATACAGATGTTAGAAAACAACGCAGTGCAATCGATTGATTATAATTGGATGGATTCGCGATTAAGAGAGTGAATATCTCTCTTGCATAGTTATTGTTTTCAGAACCCCTAATAGAAGCATCTGAGAACTGGTTCTTTCAAGGCTGTTAAAGGGTACCTATTATGGCATTTAAAATGTTCCTAATGTTGTTCTGGGAGTCCCCAACAACAGTTTTACATGCATGCAATGACAAAAAACACTTTTGTTGTCTTATAATATGCATTTATTTTTACCTGATTTGCTCACCGACTCCCTAATGATTAGTTTGACGACTCATTTGTCCAAACCCCTCCTTTGCGTGACGCTAATCGGCGGTGATTGGTCAGATGACGCAGTCAGTTATATTTTGCGTTAGCCCAAAGCTTAAACATATTGATAAAGCACTGCAGTACTACAATACGCTTCACATAATTTCACATATTTCAAAAAACAAAAAAAATGACATTGGAGACCTAGAAGCTGCTGAGCGTAATTCTCACACACACACACACACGCACGCACGCACACACACACACACATAAAAGCAACAATTATTAATAGTACTTACAGGTTGTGATTCAGAGGAGGAAGCTGATCTAAATAAACTTGGTATTGAACCTTCCTATATCAGCCGACTCGCGAATCCACACTTGAAATCATTTGTGTTTGTGAAGCGATCTTCATTAAAATAATGCGGACACAGCTCAAGGTTGGGTTATACTTGTGTGGTATAGTTGTAAATATAAACTCTAGCCACTGAGTCTTCACATGCTCGTCCCTGGGCAGTGAAAAAAAAAGTTTGCTTTTGATTTGCACTTCAGAACAGAGTCTCGTCGACATGTTGTTGTCAGGTTTCTGTCTGCTCGGCGTGCGCACTGAGTGGGCGTGTCGAATTCAAATAACTTGTACAAGTGACGTACGAAAGCTAGAGAAAATGCATCGTTTGTCTATCGATTCATATCAGCGACTCAGAGTCGACTCTTACTTTTGAGAGACAATAACTTTGTATACGGTGAACTTTCATATTTAAAACTTTGCAGGATGTTTTTGTTCACTTAGATCTATGTTACACACTACATGAAAGGTAATTTTCAAAATTCCATGATAGGTACCCTTTAATAACAGTAATAGTATGCAATATTGTAATGCAAGGAATGCATATGTGTCCTCCAGGACGACAAGCTGACAGTGACTCAGGCGGGATCAGTAAGCGGAGCGCCTCCAGTCCTGCACTTCCAGTACCAGTTGAGCGAGCGACGAATCTCCAGCTGGGACACGGTTCTTTCAGACGATGCCCTCTACCTGGAAATCCCCGCTGGAGCTCTCCACAATGGCAGCAAAGAAGGGTGCGTTGGGTTCATAATCTGTCTATATTGAAGTCTGTCTCTACATGTTTCGGCTTTAACTGACATTTTTAGGTCACCGTAGAACAAACGGCTGGTTTAATTTTAGTCAAAAGCAGCTCACGTTGGTTTTCCGTGTAATGTTTCATCACTGGTATGAGGTTGTGAAAGGTGAAGCCGCTCTTGATGAAAGTTCGTCCAGTAATTTCTCATTTGGATTGGTCATGTGCTGTCTTTGAGGTCACTGCAAGCATTAGAACAGAGTGTTTTATCTTCAACAAGCAGGTGGTGGACTGTCAGAAAGCATTAACTTTGTGTGTGACAAAGTGTTCTGACTGAAGTTGTTCCGTGGCTAGTACATCTGCATTATTACATAAGATTCACATTATGTAAAAGCAGCAGTGCGTCACCATCTCTCTCTCTCTCTCTCATTACTCTGCAGTTTCACCAGGCTTCTGGAGTTTGCAGAGGAGCAGTTGAAAGTCAGCTATGTGTTCCTGTGGCTTCACAAAAACAGAGACGATCGATGTAAGAAACATTTAAACACCTATAATGATATAAATTCTGTTATCATTTACTCAACCTCATAATGTACCAGTGACTTACTTTCTTCTGTGAAACTCAACCAAAGATTTTTTCCCCCATAATGGAAACTTTGAGGCTACAACCACATTAATATGGATACATTAATTAAAAAAAAATGACACATAGATAAATAGAATTTTATACCAAAATATTTGATTATCTGTGTATGTGAACAGTTATATTTTAATTAAAGGATTCATTTTAAACAGGCTAAAGATAGCTTCCCCTGCGCAAAGAGACTTGCTAAACATGTGCAGGCGTTACGGCAAGTGTTCTAATACATAAAAATAGACTTATTTAACGAGGTAGACGCCGGTTTATAAAGTAAACATTCTATAATTACTTAGGTAATTAAACAGCATATATTCGATCACATATAAAATTTCCCAAAATATATGGGGATAAGATATATTGATTTTCAGATGTTTTAAAATCGTACCTGTTTGTGTCTCATAATCCAACAGTGTACAAAACAATTGTCACAAAATGGCAGCAGCTGCGTTTTTATGAAACAAGAGAGAGCGAGTCCATGATACTGGATGGCATAATTAAATAACTGTACACAAAATATTGATTCGACTGAGATTTAATATTTTATTAGCTCACCAAACGCAAAACTTCCACGAAGAAAAAATGTTTCTAGCAGGCGCTGCTTTGAGCGGTTGTGATCTGGGAATAATTTATCGCTGGATGGCGCTATTGACCAATCAGAATCAAGTATTCCACAGATCCGTGTAATAAGAAATGATAATGCCATTTTCAATATCCGGATTCATGTAGAATTTCGAGGTTGTCGAACTCCAAAATTATGGCTTATCCATGTAATTCGTTGTGCACTTTTTTGGGTGCCTTTTTTTTGAGCTTGACAGCCCCATTATGATTGTATACAATCTGCAAAAAAGAAAGAAATCATATGAGTAAATTATGACAGAACCTTCAATTAAGTTATCTAATATTTTTAAACTGGATAATGAATCAAATACTAACCATAATTCAGTAAATAATGAACTGTCTTTGTCTCCACTTGTGCAGTGTCCATCATGAAGACCTTCCACTACATGGGTTTTGAGGTGGTGAAACCGGGTCACCCGCTGGTGCCGGCCCGGCCCGACCTCCTCTTTATGGTCTATTCCATAGACAGCAGTAGTTCTGATGAAGAGTGACCATCACACTCTCACTCGCTCTTAAAATGCCCCCACCCCTCTTGCTCCCCGCCTCTGTTCCCCCTTTATACCTCTACATCAAAGTGACTTTTAGGACAGGGGTTGGGGCGAAGCTGGACCATCTAACACTCTGATTGGTTCAGCTTCTGTTATTAACCCACCAATCGATTCTGATTGGTCGTTCCATCAGCAGGAGTTGGGTTGGTGCTAAAGCAGAAATCCAGCATATCCTCTCTGTTAATCATCATATATCAAACTGTCTATACTGTTGTGTATTCTTATGTGTGGAACATTCAGAACAGGATATAGATCGCACACACGGTAGTGATACTTTTTACAGAAGGGAATGCATTTGTAATTGATTGTTAACTGTTTCCAGTGGCTGATGGTGGTGAAATCAGGAATTTATTTGTTTATATCAGTTTTGACACTTCTTTAGGAGTTTCAGCTGTAACTTTCACTAGTTCACCGTACTCAGAGGAAGCAAGCTCTCGGTAGCTAGGACTCGACTCACTTCAACAGCACAATTACATCTTAAAACACTTGTTAGGATTTATGCTGCGTTCCATACAATTTCCACCTTCCTACTTAGAGAAGTGGTATAGAACGCACTTGTAGCTTGGAAAATTGTGGCTTCATTCTATAACATCACAGATGTTAATCTGTTTAGCATAAGTCAATGCTAAACATTCACTTTTACGCAATTAAAACGCATCCATAAGTCAGTTTCCGAATAATATTACCAATAAAACCACGAAACGTTGCAGTGACGCGTAAAACACATTAAATTACCCTCACTGTTGATGATCACGCATCTACAACATGAAATCTAGCATTGCATATTACCTATGTCGTCAGAATGTCATGCTTTATTTTTGAAAGTCAAAGATATTACGTATAAAAATATCTCGCATTAAACATGGGATGGAACGCAGCATTCTACATTGTATCATTCCAGACCCCAACGACGCACTTGAGTGTAAGTTTAGTTGCATTTTTCTCAGTCTGGTTTTGAGGTTTGCTTTTCAGTTTCTTTAGGTCTGTTGCTTTCATTTCTTTTAAAATGAAGCCAGACCTGAACACTTCTAGATGCATGAGCATGTTTGTGATGAAATCATTTGAGTTTTAAGGTCCTGGTGTCCTCATTTTTATTTAGGGAGATGCATAGACCAGAGGTCTTCTACATGAGTCTTACCATAGTCTATCACACCTTTTGTCTTCACCATCCCGAACCCACAGGAACATGAGAGCAAACCAACCCCACCCTCTGGCCCTCAGGGGCTTTACACAAGCACTTTAGGAAAACACAAGCAATTCAGCCCACGGTGCATTGCACATCCATTACAGAGAGGTGTACTTTGAGCCGTCAAGATGTCTTGCAGTGTTTAGTGGACTTGACACACTTGCCAAAGATAATGGTCTCCATTCAAAGCGAAAGCCTCAAGTTTCATTCAGATAAGACTGGTGAACCTACCGTAGAAGCACCTTTAGATTGCAGGCTCGGTCCCGGCGTAGTCAGGTAAAACATGCAAAAACATCCCTGGAGCGGAAGCCTCTGTTTCTTTGATTCTTGGTCATCTCTGTGGAAATTTGGTGCAAAGAAGAATTCAGTTCTGTGTACTTCTCAGCAGGGTGGCCTTTAGGTTTTGCATGTGTAAATAGACCTTACCTTTCCTCATGGGCTGTGACAACAAGCTTTTAGAGAATGTTTTTTGTTCATCCACTTAAATTTTAATTTTTATCTATATGATTTTATTTTGTCTATATTGATTGATTTTCTTTTTTGTAGTGTAGAAATTAGAGTAAATCAGATATCATTTATTGACAATCTACACTTGTATACCTTGAACTTTTTCCTTATGTCCAAATAAAACACGTGACAAAACCAAACTTGACTTTCCTGTTTTTTTTTCCCCACAAATAAAATTAATTGGTCTATTCTAGGATTCCTTGTGTGAACTGAAAGGAGAAATAAAATGAAATTATGGATGTTAAATAATGCAAGTACATGTTTGATAAGGAAAAATGTGAACTGAACAAACTACTGACATTAGACTAAAGTTAATGTGATAAATGTGTTTACCCTCTTTTGGATCTTCTAAGAAAAATGATTCTTGCGAGTTGTTATTCACAGAAAAACCAACCAATGATACTGAATCTATTAAGTATATTGACTGTTAATGATGATAGTACAATTTAGTTGATGAGAAATAGTCATTTAGAATGTTTATAAGCTGTCAGGCTTCTAAAACAAAACTACATTTCCCATCATTCTCTGTGGCAAGACAAAAATAAAATACATAGAGCATGAACAACACATCGAATATGCATGGCAAAACTAATTAGTCATTGTAAAATGTCCATGTTCATGAAGTAACTGCATTTTATGATAAATAACCATATTAAATTATTTTGTCATATTTCCTATTTATTTACCAGACAATGAATACTGTCCTTGTTTCATAGACGGGGCTTAGATTAAGCCAGGATTTGACCTTAGTTCAATAAGGACATTTAAGTACTTTTATTTTTTATAAAAAGTTCCTTTAAAAAAAACATTACTGCTGTGCATCTTGAGACAAAACAATGACACATTTTAATGTCAGTGCAAGTTACTTTCAGTTGAAACAGCTCAAACATGCATTTTAGACTGATACTAAGTTAAACCTTGTGACTTAAACCGGGCGTATTTATAATCTTTAGATTATCAAAGTAGGAATACCTCAAAGCTAACACAAATTGTAATAAACAAACAAAACTCTAAATATTTGCTTGGTTTTTCCTCAACCTCACTTGAATTTGTTCCTGATCATTAGACATGACATCATCATCTCCTGTGAGGTACCTTCAGAAACAGACAGACTGAAGACTCCCGTGCACAAGCTGAACTGAAGAGTCTGTCGCTATGAACAGAGCCTCGAGCCAGACGCACTTAACGATCCGTGCTGGGTTACATTACATCACAATAATCTCCATCCCCATTAAAATGACCTAAATTCTCTCAGCGTGTGTGACACGTTAACATTTCTCTGCTGCCGGGTTACTCTGCGAGCTTGTCGTGTGTTCACTCAGGTCTGACCTGAAACAGTAATCCATTTGCGCGCTTATGCAACACGTGGCTAATTTTCCCGCACTTCTTAGAAAGCCCACAAAATACGTCGAGTCAGTATATTAAGCCTTAGAAGAAAATAATGATGTTAGAAATCAGGGGCCTCATTTATAACCGTTGCGTACGCACAAAACAGGCCCTGAAAGATGCGTACGTACACTTCCGACGTAAGTTGTGATTTATAAAAACAAATTTTACGGGAAAATTTGCGCACCATGCACGCAAACTCTGACCCATGCGTACAAACGTTTTGGAGACGGAGCAGTTTGGCGACACTGATGGTGAGCTGGAGTTAAATGTCTTTTTGGTCACTTTTAGACAGAAAATCTAAAGAAAATTATACATATACAGAAAGATAATACAAACACAATTTTTTCACTCACCAAGCATATCACATGAAGCAAATATCCATCCCTTCTTAAATGTCCTTCTTGGGCCGTTTAGTGAAACTGACGCAGCATATCTAAAACATCTTCATTATACAGTTTAAATAAATAAAAAAAATGATTTAAACTATGTTTTACTTCTGATATAAACATTTAGATTATATGCCATTCTCATGAATGGTGTTAAACACTTAAATTACATGAAATCATTACTGAGAAGTTACAACATTTGTATATTCAATAAATATAGATATTTGTTGTGCAATGCTTTTGAACACTTTTCCTCTGGCATGCTGTGTTTTAATGTTTTAACTACAGAGATTAATTGCTTATCATGATAATAGCAGATTGTCTGAGAAAATAGTTTTGTGCAAATAATGCACAACAAGGTCTATCTTTTTCCATTAAAAATATAAACCAATTAAAAATACTATTTGGTCAGTGCAAAAGATTGAGAAAAACTTTCTCTGAAATGTATTTTACACTATTTGATTGATTTATTCAAAAACAATGCAAGGATAGGCTATTAAATAATTTTTATTAATGACATCCGCATTTCATATTTTCGTAATGTCTGGTACAGTTAAACATGTTATCACGTGGATGAATAATCATATGCAAATGATATGCAGATGAGGATATGCATAGTAAAACAAGGCGTTGTAAGCTCCATATATGGTTATTTCTGGGGTAGAGAAGCATGTGCGCACAATCTTCCACTGACTGGGATTTATAAAGTGAATTCTGCGCAGATTCTGGCGTACGCACGGTTTTAGTAGTCTGAATATTTTTTTGCGTACGACATTTTTGGCTTTCGGGCGCACGTACACTTCCTACGCAGAGTTTTATGAATGACGCCCCAGGAATGGTGAGAGAACATTGTGCTTGGTACATTTTTTCATCTTCAAATCAAACTTGGGTCTTTAGCTGACAAAGTTTAAATCCTATCTGGCTAGTTTCCCATGTTTAGGCATTAAGTCAGTAGACGGAGAGTCGTGTCTTTTGTGGCTGTTTGAACACATTCGACCACATGAGCGTTTATACAAAAGCAATCCGGTCAAATGTGTTTTTGACTACCTCTGGTAATGGTCTAAACTGGACAAGCTCAAAAACGTTTCGTAAACCTTTTTACATCTGCATTTGAGTCGTCCACTTGTGCCCCTATCGACCAAAACACATCTTAAAGGGATACTCCACTTTTTTTTGGAAATAGGCTAATTTTACAACTCCCCCAGAGTTAAACAGTTGGGTTTTACCGTTTTCGAATACATTCAGCCGATTTTCTGATATTTAGAAGAATATCAGTTACCAGACAGTTTCTGGTCTCATTGACTTCCATAGTAGGAAAAAATATATACTATGGAAGTCAATGGGACAAGAAACTGTCTGGTAACTGATATTCTTCTAAATATCAGAAAATCGGCTGAATGGATTCGAAAACGGTAAAACTCAACTGTTTAACTCTGGAGGAGTTGTAAAATTAGCCTATTTCCAATAAAAGTGGAGTATCCCTTTAATACCAGGTGTAAACAGGTCCTATGGCATTTTGTTTACAATAGTAAATTTTTTTGTAAAGGTTATCTGGGCAAAGAAATACTTATAGTCTAAGCCCACACCAACCTGAAAACTCTTGGTTACACAACACTTACATTAGAGGCATACATTTTCAGATTAACACTTTTACATTTAATCTATTTGAATCTATTATTTTACATACACCACCAGCTGTGGGACGTTAAAGCTACACTGTGCGATTTTTACCCCCATCTAGCGGTGAAAAGGTATATGACCATCCAGTGAATATTAGTTTCTGTTCCTCTCAATTCCGATTTCGTTTGAACTCCTACGGTGGCCAATGTAGTCCAAGATTAACATGGCTTCCAGTTCGAGTGTTAGGCAGTTCGAGTGCTAACCCACGCGTGTTAAAACGCGAAAGGCGAAGCTTGAATTAACGGGGTATGTCCCTCTTTGGCTAATGCACTTTCAAGATGGAGGGGCAACATGGCGACCGACATTAGAACCCCTTACCCGTATGTATTTTCAATGGCATATTATACACTCACGAGAATACTTTATTACTTGAAAGAAGTAAATATACATTAATGAGCACATATATTTTTGAAAGAACTAAGTGTTTTTAGCTAAGAATAAACTAAAGTTACACAGTGTAGCTTTAAGTGAGGAAACCTCTAGAATTACATTACCAGACACATTCGATTATCAGAAACAAAACAACCCAGTTTAACTTTTCGTTTTGTGTTTAATAAAGAAAATGACAGATGAACAGACAGAGCAATATGAATTTCTTTAGGATTCTCAGCGGGCTTTTGAATTGTAATAGAAAACAAGTGCAGGTGTTTTATTTGTCTTTCTCCTTCTGTTCTTTCTCTTTCTTGTCTTTCTCCGCTTTGGCCTCTTCAGCCTCGTGCTTCTTGATGAGTTCTTCCACTTCCTTCTGCTTGAGGACTTTGATTCTGGTCTTGCCGTTCTCTCGTGTCAGTGTGGCGATCTCCACTGCAAAGATCAGCAGAAAAAATTAGGGAACATAATCAGATGAAAGTAGATTTTGAATCTACTGAAATAACATCTTTAAAGGGGTAGTTTCACCTGTAAAATGAAAATTCTGTCATAATTTACTCTCCCTCATGTTGTTCCAAACCTGTATGAATTTGTTTCTTCTGGTGAACACCAAAGATGATATTTTGAAGAATGTTGGCAACTAAACAGTTGACTTTACTTCCATAGTACTTTTTTTCCATACTATGTAAGTAAAGGTTTGGAACAACTTGAGGGAGAGTAGATGACAGAATTTTCATTTTTTTGGTGAAACTATCCCTTTAATAGTTTCATGGATTAAAACATGTTTTGTATCTGAATAGTTATTTAAATTAGTAACACCTTTGATATTTAAAACAAAAAGATATTTTAAAAAATGCATTTAAAAAGTAAATGGGAAAAAGTTTTTTTTTTTTTTTTTTTTAAAAGTAAAAAAAAATTCTTATTCATGCACTTAAAAAAAAAAGTGGTAATTGCGACTTCATATGTCACACACTGTTTATTGTTAAGAGGAGTGTGTTGTTGCATGACAGTTTTGACAGCAGTGTGTTTGTTACTGTAGTTCAGCACGTGAGCAGCTGCATTATCTGAGAGCTCAGATGGATTGTGGGTCTGTATATTGTTACATGATCATTCATAATGCAGAAGTCTGCTCTCCACCAGACTGCCTCAATCTATCAACCTCGTATGCACGCTAAAACATTTATTCCATCTCAGTCTTTCCAAACACACACACACCTTTCTCTGCTGAGAGCTTGCTGACGTCCATGGTCTTGTTCAGCACTTTGACGGCGAGAGCGAGGGCAGCAGCCAGAGTCATCTCTCCTTCTTTATAGTCCTGCTTCAGCATCGACACAGCAGCCTACAACACACACACACACACACACACACACACACACACACACACACACACACACCACACACACACACACACACCTCAGAACTGACGTCATCAGTGTTCTTTTGTGATTACAGAACAGAAGTCTTGAATTGAGGACAGCATGTCGTTGCCATCTACTGGCTGAATCTCGATATTATTAATTCATTCCTCATAGAATAATAAAAACAAGTTATTTTTAAAGAATCAAACTGATTCATGAAGCATTCATAAATCATTTAACTTTAAGAGGAACGTGCCACACAACCCCAAACCAACTTAATTATATTTAACACAATCTACATGAATACAGAAATCTTCTAATATGATAATTTGCTGCTCAAGAAAAATTTCTGATTATCAATGTTGAAAAAACTTGCGTCGAATATTTTTGTGGAAACTAATTAATTTTTTTCATGATTCTTTGATGAATAGAAAGTTCAAAAGAGCAGCATTTATTTGAAATAGAAATCTTTTGTTGCATTATAAATGTCTTTGCTGTCACTTTGTGGACGTGTATTCAGTGTCAGCCTAGTGACTATTTTTGAAATGATTCATTAAACCAAACGATTCTAATGAACTGAATCACTTATTCTTTCTAGCACTAGTTGGACAGTTTAACCCTTTATGACCTGCCATAGAACAATTCCACCAGAGTATATCTTTGTATTTTTACATGCTGTGCTGTCATTCTTTTCAGCATTTTCATATGCCATACATCAAAATTATCCTTAATCTCCTAATTTGAAGGCTATGTTTGTAATAAATCAATAGTAACTAGATAAATATCTCAAAAGTGCAATAAACAAAAAGAATAAAAAAAAATGTTTTAAATAATAAAGAATTAAAAAAACAAAAAATGGATAAATGTCAACCTCAAACTTGTCAATGTGAAAAACGTGCATAAACAATTTAAAAATATACAGAATTGATTTGAACTGTTTACATAAATTAGTTTTTAAGATACACTCATTTTTATACTCATTAAAAAAAGGGGGGAAAAATGCCATGTAAAATATTCAATTACATTTGTGCTCAAACAGATAACATTTTGCAGACGGAAATATAAATAGATGAGCAGACGGAGAGTTCATCGTCATCGGACGCAATTAGTATTTCCAAAACCTCCGTGTCCGTGTATTTCCGTTTAGACATAACGTTGCGTGCGCGTGTGTGTGAATGTGCTTGTATTTGTGAGTGTCTAAAGGAGAAAGAAATGATAAAATGAAGCAATGGTAAAAAGACAATAACGATAAGAAGGAACATATAGCAAATGGGAGTCAAACGCATGGTCAAATGACGCTTGTGACGTCACAACATGCGACACACCCAGGGGTCATAGTGCACAGAACGTGATACGTCAATGAACCATCGGAAGACTTAACTATCAATCGCAGATCTACACAACATGTGTGCAAAGACGTGCAATGCATTTTTGTGTTTTTTTTTATTGTAAACGCATATTACGCAGTTTGTACAGACTGATTAGAGGGTGAAAACTTGATCTGAACATGTTACATCTCTGGTTTTGTATGCAAACGAATGATTGAGCTAGCCATTTGGTTTCAGTTTCTATAGGCTCTTAAACAGACACACGCAAACAGGACGATGCAGCATCCAGCTTGAGAATCAGAATGCGTGTGTTTCACTCACTGCGCTGTTGTTTCCGATGCACGTGGCTTTCCAGCCTCCATAGTTTCCGCTGGGGTCACTCTGATAGAGCTGGAATCCGTAGTGCTTGTCCCATCCCATATACAGCAGAGACACACCGAACGGTCTTTTACCTGACAACACACAGTTTTTATTCAGCAGCACAAAACTTCACCAGGATCATGTGAGCAACATATTAATAATGTTCTAATTTTGCTGTCGTACCTCCAAACTGTGTGTAGGCCTGTTTGATGTCACACAGGGCAGTGACCAGCTGCTCACAGGGGATTGGCTCCTGATACTGCAGGAGGTACCTGCACACACATGATCACATACAATATGAATCCCGACACTCTCATTTGTTTTGTAAATTATTTTTGTCTTTACCAGGAGTTCACACACCTCTGTGCGATGAGTCTCAGCTCGTTCGTGAGGACGTTGGCATCTGACGTAATTCCCGCCACACTGCATGCCATGTCTCTGCGTTACAGAATCACCACACAACAGAGTTATTATTGTAA
The DNA here is from genome assembly GCA_036326025.1 of Chrosomus eos. Lineage (NCBI taxonomy): Eukaryota > Metazoa > Chordata > Actinopteri > Cypriniformes > Leuciscidae > Chrosomus > Chrosomus eos. The sequence continues at coordinate 23,660,783 of CM070842.1, forward strand.
TCTATCACTATCAAAAATCATTTTCAGCAATTAAAATAAAATATAAATGTTAGTTTAAAACTTAAATTTAAAAACATTGACAGCTTAAATAAGTTTAAGTACTAAAATTGTGTAACCTAAAGCTTAAATCATAATAAAACTAAATAGAAATAATTTTTCTTTAAATGAAAAATTACTCAAACTTAAATTAAATTGAAAAAACTAAACAGCCTAGACATCCAACCGAAATTATAAAGTAGAAGTACTAAAATGACTAAACCTTAAAAATCATAATAAAGCTAAACAGAAATATTTTTAAAAAAATGAAAAAAGCACATACAATTACTCAATAAAACTTAAATTAAAAAGACTAAAACTAAAATTTACTTTGATAACCATCTGACAAAATTACTAAAACCTCAAAATAAAGCTAAATAGAAAAGAAATTACAGAAACGCATAACAAAATGACTAAAACTTAAAATGAAAACAAATACCTGTAATAAGCTTAAGTAATAAACCTTAAAAATAAAGCTAAATAGAAATATTAAAAAAAGACAAAAGCAATAAAATTACTAAAACTTGAATTAAAATAAGACTAACCTTAGCCTTTACGACTAACTGAAATGAGTTTTAGTTAAAGTATTAAAATGAATAATAAAAATAAGGCTAAATATTTAATAATCAAGAATAGTAAAATAACACTGCCATTACATAGATTTCTCAAGCACAGAAATGTAATTAATCTACACATTAAATATTAATACAAGTCCTCCCATATCAGAAATTATAAAACTCCTTGCTTATGAGATGAAGAAGCCATGATAATCTAGTTATTTGTGTTCAAGTAATCGTGAGACTGATTTTAAAGGCCACATAAATGATTTAACCGGAACTAATCTCATCTGAAAACATGACTCACTCGTTGAGTTTGTAAATCTTCTCGGAGAAGAAAACCTCATCCAGAAGTTTGTGGATGTTCCTCCTCTCTGCCGCCAGCAACACGCCATCATTAGCCAGGATGCCCAGGCAAGTGCCAGCGTGACCGATGGCCTCCATGGCATATTCTACCTGATACAGGCGGCCTGCCAACAACACAACACACACACACACACACTGAGACCACATTTACAAGTGACATGAAATCAGCACGTATAATAATAATAATACACAGTAGAAGAAATAATAAAACAGTGAATGTGGGACCTCACCCTCTGGGGAGAAGATGGTCGTTCTTGAGTCATATCTTCGAGACTGTTCAATAAAACAAAGTGGAGTGTTTATTTGAACATATTTTGAATCAATAAACTGCATTAGAAATATATCCACTAATAATGCAACACTTACCATAGTGCCCTTAAATAAAATATACTCTGCAAACAGAAAGGAAAAAATGCTGATCAGTAATCAAGTGCACATAAGGTTAAATGCATTATTATTAATAATTATATGATTTATTAAATTAATAATTCGTTGATTTGTACTGTTATCATAATGTAAAGCACTTAAACACTCATAGAGCAACAAAATGAAACAGAAAGTAGTAGAAATCAACAGAAACACGCACAAACACAAATCCAGCTCACAATATACACCAGTTATTATCAGAAATTAATATAAATGAGATATTATGAAGCATAAATAGTGAGATTTTAAGCAGGTTTCAGTTTCGCCTGTCTCCTGGATGTTTTAGCTTTAGCTTTAGCACCTGCACAACAGCATGAAGCAGCAACTTTTCATTTCATTTAAATGTATCCATCGCTCAATTAATCTCACATAATTTCAGCGTCTTGTACACGCACGGATTGCTTTGGTTTGTGATAGGCATCAAATATAGAATGTAAAATATAGCAAAATATGATTATTTTCATACCTAAAGCCTGTGTTCGAGGTGCCTGTTCACTGTTGCGGCTCTGACTCCGCTAAAGATTCTCCCTGCAGCGAGAAGCGCGTCCACTCGACTCACTTCCCCGCTGGGTCACGTGTGTTACGTCAAGCTCTCTGATTGGTTCCCTTCCTTCAGTGAGCGATTTAGTTTGATTTTTAATGTAATTAAACGACATTTAAAAATGTACTTGTAATAACAAGCGCTAATTTTAAATACTTTTCAAATGTCTTTCATGTATATACTTAATTGATAAGAACAATTCCTCATAATTATTTGAATAAAACTATATTCTAAGCAGCGTAAACTAAACAGACAATTTAAATTATGTGGCTAAAAATCATGTACATAACTTTTCTGAAATTTATAACTGATGATTTACATTGTATAAAAGTGGAAGCTTTTCTGGTGGATGCATTCACTAATGGACACTGTTAGACAAATTTAACTAGTGAAAGTGTGAAAAGTATTTTTTTTTGTGTGTGTGTGTGTTCATCGTGCCAATTAGTAACTGAAACACTTCACATTATTGCCTGTTTCCAGGTACTTTGTGCTGATGAGAGTGGCCAAGCTAGATTGGATATGCTCTACGGCTAACAGAAACGACTCACTCATTCCCACAGCGCCCCCAGTGTAAGGGAGGCTACATTACCATGCATTTTAATCAATGTACAAATATGAATATTTCAAAGAATTTAAAACAAATTCCAAAATGTATATCAAGAGAAATGTATGTCTTAGAGGGTGACAACCTATTATATTATAAATGCAGAAAAGACAATCTCAACATGCTGATGTCATCATTTATTAAAAATTATTTACAATAACAGCATAATCCAAGATTTTTTTTTTCTTACTGCATCATTCACCCCTGTGCTGAGATGCAGCATACTGTCTATACATACAGAACACAAGGACTGAAGCCAAACATCGCAACAAGACAGAACCAAAACCAGTCATCGTTCACTCTCTAATGTGAGATTAATATATATCTTACGGTGTTTATGGCTGAAAATACATCTCAGGCTCCATCAGACGTCGTTAAAAAGCAACTTCTTTAATGTTTTAGTCATTATTGGCACTCACAATCCCAGTAAAAGACGACACTAAATGGACAATCATAATAAATAAACTGATATTTCACTGGATCGGATCGAAACGAAGAGTGCTTCTTGTAGTTGTGACGGAAATATGTGGACGTTCATACAGAAACAAACCTGGGAAATGAAGAAACAACAGAGGGCTGGAAAGCTTTGAATGCGTGGACACTTTCAGTCCATCAAAGTGAAGTGTCAAAATCAGCACCATGAAACAAGAGCGAAGCCTCCATTGGCTGTGAGGTCATCGTGCAGTCTTTGCGTCCATAGTTTCACACGGATTGAGCTCAGTTTAAAAGAACAGTTCCTTGACACGTGTTGCAGGCACTGCAATGTTAAATGCCCAAATCAAACCTACCAAAGTTTGCGCTCCACATCTAGACACAAAAATACGCCTTGTCGCGCGAGCCTGGGTGTGGAGAGAATGACTTGGAGAGAAACGTTGGACATTTGTTGCTTTAAGTGCAAAATAATGACATCCTCCGAGACGGGAGGATTCAGTAAAACAAGAGGCACAGCGTTCAGAGTTCATAAGACCTCCTGAAGGCCTCTGGGTGGCGCTGTGCTGATCAGAGGTCCACCGGTGAGTCGGATTGGGTTACTGCAGCAGAGAACGAGCTACGTACTTCAGGATGCCTCCGTGTCGGAAAAATACCACATCCATGTCGTTCTCGAAAAGAGCCATGACACTGAAAGTCTTCCCAGTGCTCGTCTGGAAACAAGAGCAGACAAAAACGTTAGATATCACATGTTTTCAAAGGCAAATAGCAGTTTAAGAGTCGGACAAATTTCGATTCACAAGCTCTCGGTACACTAAATAATGGACATTTTGCTTACATATAAAATGTATTCTCTCTTAGCTTATGCTATATATTATATGTGAAACGTCTAACTTGGTATGCTACAAAAGTATTAATTCTAATAATGACAGCATTAATAACAGAAAGTCCCAAACGATGCAACTCTAGAGCTATTCATTTAATGGAGTTAGTGAGTCTATATGAATGATTCATTTAAAAGGACCAGTCTTCTGTTTGACCTACACTGGTTGTGCTGCTTGTTTTTGATTTGCTAAAAGGAACCAGTTCATAAGAGTCAGATGTTTGTGAATCTAACTACGCTGATTGTGTCGTTTGATTGTGATTCACTAAAATAACCGGTTTATAAGAGTCAAGATTCATCTGTTTGGCAATCTGATTAAACAAGTCTGTTTTTGATTTACTAAAAAAAATTTTTTTATTACGAGTCATTTGTTAATGAATCGGACTACACTGGTTGTGCTGCCTGATTTTGATTCACTATAAAGAACTGGTTTATAAGAGTATTTGTTCATGAATTGGACAAAACTGTTGGACTGTACGTTTTTGATTCACTAAGAATTGGTTCATAGGATCATTGTTGGAATAAGACTGTTTGGAACTGCTAAAGAGTATGATGCGAATCGCTCTACCTGAACTGTGAGCTGATGTCGGGCGTGAGCTCCTGTGGGATGTTAATGGTGAATCGCTCTTTCCACACAGCTCAAGCGAGTCGGCGTTCTGATCCTGCAGGAACTGCAGCGGAGCGATTCCCATCCCTACCAAATGATTCTTATGAATCTTCTCAAAGCTCTCACTATCACAGCACGCACCCCTGAGACACACAAAACACTCAAGATAGTCAGTAAGATCATGTTTATGGTGACGGATCGCAGGAAATTGTGAATTTGAGGAATTTCAAGGTATTTCATCGGGAAGAGGATTATGGGTACAGTACCAGTAAATAAGGTCCTTTGGCGGCCCAGTCGCGCGAGCTGCCGGAGCCGTACTCTTTTCCTGCCAGGATGATGAGGGGAACTCCATCTCTCTGATAGCGTTCAGCAGCTTCAAACACATCCAGCTGTGATGGGACAACATAAATCAAACCATGTGTTCCGAGTCAGAAGGAATCATATTCAAACCGGTTCTGTCTGGACACTAACCGTTTGTCCTGATGGAATGTGCAGTGTTTTGGGTCCGGTCTTCCCGATGAGACGATTTTGAAGCTTTATGCTGGCAAATGTTCCTCGAGTCATCACAGCATCATTTCCTCTCCGTGCGCCATAAGAATTGAACTCACGAGGGGTCAAACTGAGTCAAACATATAAAGGAACTGAACTTAGTATCTGATCATTTTATATATGAAGCATATTGAAAAGAAACAGTTAACAAACCGTTTGCTCTGCAGGTATTTGGCAGCAGCACTGACTCTTGCGATGCTTCCCGCTGGAGAAATGTGATCGGTCGTTACTTTATCACCCAGAAAGAGGAGCGTGTACGCATTGTCAATGGACTGAGGAGCACACACCTCTTTAGTCTGAGACGAAGAGAAACAGAGCGGGCATTAATGTTGAAATACAATGAAAATGTGATGCTTGGGGGAAAGCAGCATCTGAATGACGCCAGTGTTGTTATTGTGAATTAAAATGATTAAAAAACACATATAAGAATGAAAAACTTAAACAAAACTTACAAGAAAATGAGAAATTCTGGCTTAGCAACTAACTAAAATAAAATAAGTTTAGGTACTAAAACTTATTTTTAAACTGAAATAAAAAATAAATGAAAACTAAATAAAAATATATAAAAACAAAAACTAATAAAAATGACAATGTACATAAAATTGAAACAAATTCAAATGAAAACTGAAAATTCTAAATGTATATATAACAAATACTATAATAGTATACAAATAATACTGGATGACACTCACCAGTTTGCTGAAGAAGGACGGAGCGCGGATGTAGGTGGATTTGGGATCCCATGGGAAGAAGGCAGTTTCGGCAGAGTCCAAATTGTTCCAGAACGAACTTCCTTTCTGCAGACAATCACACAAATCAGCTGGTATTAACATACGATTCTAATGACTCAACAGATTCAGTGAATCAATCAATTCGAATGAATCCTTCTGTTATCTTCTGAAGAAAATGTGCTATGAGACTCCTCGCACCTCCATCCGGTTCTTCAGCTCTTTGAACATGGAGGCGATGACGATGTTCTCCTCTGTGTGGTTCACCTCCTCTTTGGATGGCCAGATATCCCGCAGATACACGCTCTTCCCCTCAGAGTTCACTCCTAGCGCTTCTGTCTCCAGGTTGATGCTGACTGTGCCGGCGATCGCATACGCCACCACCACGGGGGTGAGGCCAAATAATTCGCCCGAACGCAGTCACACAGACGTCCTTCTAAATGCCTGTTACCAGACAGAACGCCACACGCCACCAAATCCCCCTGCACACGAGTAAACAGCTTAGATTAAGATGCAGACGTTCAGATAGAAAGAGATTAAATGAGAGTTCGGTCTCACCTGTTTAATGGCGTCTACCACATTCTCAGGTAAAGGTGCTGTGTTGCCCACACACGTTGCACATCCATAACCCGCCACCTCAAACCTGAAACCCATGATCCATAAACACGCAGAGGTCATTATTTAGACAATTGTTAGTGTTTATGTGAAACAAGGCTATCATAAAGGCTATTATAATTTCACTATCATTTATCTACTTTATTTTTATCATTTAATTAATTTAATTTTATATTATATTTGAATAATAATAAATGTGCTATTAAAATATTTCTATTACTCATTTTATATATTATAAATCTATTTTTAAATGTCAGTGGTATTTTTTGTTTTAGTAATAGCTGTCGTTAATGATTTTTATTTAATTTATAAATTGTGTTTATAAATATTTAATACACTTAATTTACTTTTATTTTATTTTTAGTTTCATTTTGATAAATATTACATAAATATGAAAATTATATATTTTATAAATACAATAAATATTTTAATAATACACACACAAACATATACAATAATAATATAATATAATATATATAATATATATATATATATAATGTGTGTGTGTGTGTATATTATATATATATATATATATAAAAAATGTATTGAATAAATATTTATAAATAAAAATATAAACTAAAAACAATACTAAAGAAATGTTTAAAATATACATTTTACAATTATATACAATTTATTCATGTATAAATAAATCATTTTTACTACATCTCTCGTTTTAGTGATAGATTTTGTTCCCAATAATAACCTTGGTGTGCTCAAGTATGTGCATCTAATATAGTGTGTATGGTGTGTGTACCCAAGTTTCTTGAGGAAGGGCAGGACTCCGCTGGTGTTCAGGTAATGTGTGACTGTTCCACTGCCGGGCACCAGACTGGTCCTGATGTACGGTTTTACCGTCAGACCAGCCTCGACGGCTTTCTTCGCTAGTAGACCTGAACAAAACACAGACGTACATGTGAGATGCACTAAACACTGTGCAAACAGCTCATATCAGATCTACAGATGTCTTGACGCCTGACCTGCGGCCAGCATGACGGACGGGTTGCAGTTATTGGTGCAGCTGATGATAGCAGCGATGACGACGGATCCGTGTGCCAGGTTGTACTCGGCCCCCTCGTGCAGGAACGGGACAAGAGTTGCCTGCTTGTCTTTGGATATGTGGAAGCCCTTAAAACCCACCTACACATACATGGATGGCAAAAAACAAACCCAGCTAGCAACTTTGTACCATTACTTAATTGACAAATACTTTGTGTGTGTGAATATGTGCATTTACCTTTTCATTCAGGCAGTTAATAAAGTCTTCCTTCATGCAAGTCACGGCGACTCTATCCTGTGGCCGTTTGGGTCCACTGACATGAGGCACAATGGAGCTCAGGTTCATCTCAATGACCTATGACACAAACCACATCACATTTGTTAAGAACTGACCTATGAAGTTTAATGGGGGATATACTCTAGATTTTCATATTGGTCTTTTGGTTACTTATTTCATGTGAAGGTACCTCAATGATTTACACTATCTTTCAAAAGTTTTGAGATTTCTTTTAATCAGCAAGGATGCATTTAATTAATCAAAAGTGACAAATGTTCATAAAAAAAATTAAATGAACCAACCTCTGAATACTGCGGCTCTTCTGATTGTTCATCGTAGGTTCTGAAGAGTTTGATAGCCTTTAGGTAGTCTTCCAAAACCACAAGCTTCTCCTCACTGCAGACTGATCAGAAAAACATTTTTGCCTCAAATTACACCCTTAATATCACTTTAGTCTTTTTAGTCTTAAGTACAAAGAGCAGTTCATACTGGTGTGTTTAAAGTGCTGCAGGGTGATGTCATCCACAGGAAAGAAGCTCACGGTGGCGCTGTACTCCGGGCACATGTTAGCGATAGTGGTCCGATCGGGAGCCGAGAGCTGCGGTACACCAGGCCCAAAGAACTCCACAAACTTCCCGTCGATTCCTGCATGTCGAAGATGCTGAAACACAAGATCAGACAGTGAATGATATGTTAATTTCTTCAGATGCAAACTCACTGAAGATGTCATATAATAAGACCTCGCTGTACCTTTGTAATGCCCAGTACGATATCAATGGACGTTGCAAGAGGACTGATGGTCCCCACGAGTTTACAGCCGACAACCTGTGGCAAAGTTAAAGACACTGGCTGACCTAACATGACCGCCTCTGACTCAATACCTCCAACTCCTGAAAGAGAGCATGAGAGACAGACATTGTGAGGTAACAAAACAAAACAGAAGATTTCACTAATAATAACAGTAACATCGTGCTCACCCCAGCCCAGGATCCCGAGGCCGTTGATCATGGTGGTGTGCGAGTCCGTTCCCACCACGCTGTCTGGATAAATAAACCCCTCCCCTTCCTGTACCACCTGACACAGGTACTCTAGGTTCACCTGATGCACTGTGTTGATGTCCGGTGGAACCACGTTGATGTTTTTGAAGGCTTTTGAACACCACTGGAGAGAGAGAACAGACACAAACTCAAGACTTACACTACTGTTCAAAGGTCTGTAGGACTTCTTAATGCTTTTGAAAGAAGTCTCATATGCTCACCAAGGCTGCATTTATTTGATCAAAAACAGTAATATTGTGAAATAACCGTTTTCTATTTGAATATATTTTAAAATGTAATTTATTACTGTTAAAATTTTCAGCATCATTACTCCAGTCTTCAGTGTCACATGATCCTTCAGAAATCATGCTGATTTGCTGCTCATAAAACTTTTCTTATTATTATCCCAAATGTTGAAAACATTGTCTTTGTGTAGATGTAAAATCACAGAGAGCTCTGAAAACTCACCTTAAAGAACTCCAATCTCTCTTTGTTTCTGGTTAGCTCCATCTCTTGATTCCTGACCATAGTTTCAGGCCTGTGTGCGTCAGACAGATATCAGCACATCAGAGAAAGCAAACAGAGTAATGTGAGAGTGTGTATTAGTATTGGTTAACACTGTGATACTCCCCTCATATTCTTGCTATATCTTCTGAGACAAAGATGCTAATAAACCTGAGATACGACAGCGCTGAGTTCATTGTTCATTCAAATGCTAATTGCTAAAAGGACTGGGAGGAGGCACATGGAACCCTAAATCTAACCGAGTGTGTGCGAGGTGTAGACGTACTCTGACACGGGCTGCAGGTGGAAGGGGCACAGGAGGGGTGTGTTCTCTATCTGTACTGCTGCTGGTTCTGCCACTGGGGGCGTCAGAGCAGGAGGCTTTACTGCAGCCGCCCCGATGACCCGGGCGCTGACCTGTACAGTGACTCCCACGTGGAGATGGTCGACCGGCAGGAGATCTGACAGCGGCACCTTGACTCTCATCCACGGGGATTGAAGGGCTCTGGATGCCACTGAGAAATGAGGTAAACCGTTGTTAGTGATTTTGTTGCTTGACAGTGAAAACTTGTTGCATCTTGCCTGGTTAAGTTCATAAAATAAGACTGTTTACATAAAAAAACTGAAGCACAATACATCACCACCCTAATTACTGTGTACATTGGGACTTCTGGGCATAATCATTGTTTATGTTAATGCTGTAATTATTGTTTTTTAAACATGAATACTGTTTTAATCCTTTCTCAATCCCATGTGATCACTCTCACCATTTGCTGTAGTCAATCTGCAGTGAATGATCTACGATGAGGTCTGTGGGGCATCTGGGGTTCACCAGGTTTGGATCAACGCCCTGTTTAGCTAAAGCATCTCTCATGGCTGCCAGATCCACCATAGCAGGAATTCCCCTGTGAACACACACATCAGGACATATCCAACTTTATGAACAGGCCCAGTTAATATGGCTGTGCGATTAATCATGTGTTTGTTTAATATGAGTTCACGATATGGCTTAGTGTTATTATCAAATTGCAAAGGCTGCCACTGAATTAAATGTATGCGCTGCATGTTTTAGAGTGTAGCGCTGCACAGTGTTCATAAACCTGAATTTTCTTTAATCAAAATTATTATAAATCATGTATCCCTATTTGATAACTCACGTAAAATCCTGCAGCAGAACCCGGGCGGGAGAGAACACCACCTCGGCCTGGTTCTGCTGCGTCTGCCAGTCCAAAATATTAGAGACATCCTCTTTCTTTACGTAGAACCGTCACACTTCCGAATGGCGGACTCCAGGAGAACCCGCATACAGAACGGCAGTTTCTCTACAAGAAAAAGAGCAGTTAGTGCTTTTGCAAGACTTTACATCTGAACTTAAGTTGGTTTACGTTTTTCTTATAAGTGATGTCAGTTTTATCTATGCATGAATTATTTCGTTAAAGACCCGAACTCACCATATCTGGCATCATCACTGAGCTTCTGTGGGTTGAAATACCTCAGCTCTTCATACTGTTCACTCCGGAGAGTGTCGATCAAATCGCCAAACGGATGTTCTGTAGAGAATACAAGCCTTTATTGAGCATTTTGGTGAAAAACACTGAGAATGAGCTGATAAACTTGTGCAAAGAGAAGGAAAAGAATGGCTTGTGTGCCTAAAACTCAATCTGATCTGGATTCGAGTTTGTCCTGGAACAACCAAACAGAATCAGACTACAGCAGACCAGCAGGGCTCATATAACTCAGAGAGAGTGCTACTGCTCCCAATTTCGCCTACTATACTGTTTTTGTGAAGAAAAAGTATATACTTTTGAGTGTGCTACTTTTTGAGCAGAATAGTAGGCAAGCTTTGGAAGTTACTACTTTGTCATAATTGCGTCTTTAGCGGACAGCTCTGTCGTTTAGTTATGTGGATCCTGTCACTGTTTAAATAGTCAGTGTTCAGCTTTGAAGCATCTATAAAAGCATATTATGATCAAAATTCAAACACAAATCCAAATTAAGTATTTGCATTTCCTCATTGTGCTTTAAGGTTCTCATTCCTTGAAGCAATGCCCTCTTGGTTATTCAGGACATTAATAAAGTAGTTAATAAACCGGTCACCTATTTTAAAAAAAAAAGCAGTTTATTTTTGAAGGACACAGACATGCTTTTATCATCCAAATCCAAAGAACTTTCCAGAGCACTGTTAGTATTTTTCACATAAGTGTATAAAAGAAAAATTACTGTGCGTTTTTGGGGTAGAATTTGTTTAGATCCAGGATTGCATTGAAAAACACATCCACAGTTAGAAATAGTTGAATAAATCACACACACACATATATTATAATTTCACTGCAAAGTAACAACAACACACTTTATTGAGATCTGTGTACTGTTAGAAGACATTACAAAAAAAGGTCCATCATACCTATCCATGCAGAAATAAAATGTTTGTGACAGTTCACTAAACCAAGAGAGGACAAGAAACCTAAATCATGATATAAAACACACACCAGTGCTCATGCACAGCAGTGCATTTCATCAGTCCCAGTGTGACGTCATGTGTGGAGGAGGATGAACAAGCACAGACACACTTATCACTCACACCCTGCGTCTGCTGCACGTGTTAGATTAGGTTAGAGGACTTTAGATAAAACTACAGCAAAGGAACACAAACCTGTATCCGCTAATATGAATGAACAGAAAAATACCCTGATCTTTATTTATGACACGAGGATAAAGACACTGGGTGGGAAAAGTAAATAACACTCTCGCTGACAGAAGAGCAGATTACAGCAGGATCAGTGCACTAAGACGAAGAACATGCACAGTTCATTACAATTATACAACCTATACCTCTGAATGAAACAACTGAGACCTTCTATCATAATTAGAAATGTTTCTTTTTATTTATTGTTGGAGCTAGATGTTATTTTAGTAATGTCAGCATGAGAAAGAAGTGTAATCAATTAGAAAAAAATATAATATTTTCAACAACAAAAAAAATTAGTTACTCTAAAAAAGACCCAATGTGTTCAGTTTCCAAAAACTTCTACACAATGCAGGTTTTACAGTTTGGGAGACATTTGGTTCCCACAAAGTAAAAACCTGTGACTTGCATTTCAAAACTATGTTAATTTTAAGAAACTAAAGGTTCGTATATTTACCTAGTCTAACAAACCAGCTCATTTAAAGGGTAAGACAGTTCACCCAAAAATTAAAATTTTGTCATTAATTACTAACCCTCATGTCTTTCCAAACCCGTAAGACTCTCGTTCATCTTCAGAACACAAATTAAGATCTTTTTGATTAAATCTGAGAGCTTTCTGTCTCTCTCCACAAGTACCGCTTTCAAGGCCCAGTAATGTATTAAAGACATCATTAAAGTGGCATTAACCTCCTTTGGTTTGACCTCAATTTTATTAATCAACACACAAGTGCTTTGTTTGCGCAAGAAAATATAATTTACAAAATATTAATCTCCAGCGCACGTTCGCACAACAACGTCTCTCATGAAAGAGATTAATAATTTGTAAATAAAGAGGTAAATCGTTTTTTTTTTTCTTGTGTCGCTTCAGATTAAACCACTGGAGTCACATGGATTACTTTAATGATGTCTTTAAAACATTTCTGGGCCTTGAAAGTGGTAGTTGCATTGATTGTCAATGGAGGGACAGAAAGCGCTAAGATTTCACCAAAAAGATCTTCATTTTTGTTCCGAAGATGAACGAAAGTGTTGCGGGTTTGGAACGACATGGGAGTGAGTAATTAATGACAGAATTTTTATTTTTGGGTAAACTAACCCTTTTAAATCATAATTTGTCTAGAATCACATTTTTCCATAAAGTCTCCCCAAAGTGTAAATTAGATCAATTAATTGTATAGTCAAGTAATTGTACATGTATTGTGAAGAAATAAATACAAAGATTGTGCTTTTCCCTTACAAAAGTTGTTCTCTTGTGCCAGTAGTACCATGGTATAGTGCTTGTATTAAATGATAATACTTATTCAAATCAGATATAATACACATAATGGTAATGAATAATTACCATACTCGAATACAATGGTATTTACATAGCACAGCAAAGTATGAACACTATGGAATTACCATAGTATATGTGCAAAAACGAAACACCAAAAATCCTGGTTGTACCATGGTACATGTGTGTTATTGTAAACAACACATAATAATCGAGCATAATAGGATTGTGCATTGTTTCTATTAAGCTGCCTGGCTTAACAACATTTTGGGCATTAAAGACGTGTTAAACAGAGGCTGTCAAGCTGGACATCTTATTGAGTTTTTGACACACATCAGTTTTAGATCGCCTGAGCTGCATCGTGTAATCGCACGCGAGCTAGACGTCAGTCGCTTTCTCGCCGCTAACCGCTAGCCGCAGTGCTAACGACAAAACCGACTCTTTCATCCTTTTATAAATGAATATTTGAGGACTGCTATGACACAAATCTGTGACTTCGCATATAACCGGTTACATACTTCTCTGTCAGGGCGCATGAGATGAATATTGTCTTTTTTTGTCATTTAAAACCGCACTTACCGTTCTGAGGTGAACCCAGCGCCATGATGAGTCCTAATATTAACACGACTCCACTCGCTCGAGCCACAACACCTAGCCAACCAGCGAACACCTCCCCGGAGAACCGTCCAATCAGCTGAAAGCATCTCGCACACCGCCATCCAATCAACAAACACTACCCTTCATCATTTTGGTTATTTAATATAAATAATTAATAATGATTTATTGAAATGATTTGTATATATGTGACCCTGGACCACAAAACCAGTCTTATGGGTCATTTTCCTTAAATTGAGATTTATACATCACATGAACGCTGAATAAATAAGCTTTCCATTGATATATGGTTTGTTAGGATATGTCAATATTTGGCCGAGATACAACCTTTTGAAAATCTGCAATCTGATGGGGCAAAAAATCTAAATATTGAGAAAATCGCCTTTTAAAGTTGTCCAAATGAAGTCCAGCTACGCATATTACTAATGAAGGGAAATAAATAAAATTTACACCATTGATTTACCACAACTAAACCTTATTCACACAAAAAATCTCATTAAAATAGCATTATTTGTAATGCGATCTGGTCAAACCCATCGGCTGTCGCGCTGCACGGTTTCAGTATAAGGTCTAAGAATAGATCGAATGTCAGTTTTTTGTCAAAATTGGGTTTTCATAAAATTATTATTCTATAACATCTTGTCTATCCTCTTTGAATATATCTTGGGAAAATTTACAAGTTTAGTGCAGAAAAATTGCGATTTATAGTTAGGGTTGCGGCGGTGAGGAAAATTTCCCACCGGTTAATCGACGTGTGACAACACCGGTAATCCCGGTGTCACCGTGGGGGGCGGGGCGGGGGGGTTAAATAGCTTTTAAATGCGTGCGCGTTTAGGCTACTTTCACTTTCGAAAAAAAGCGTCAATTGGCAATTCAGCGTCAATTGCTGAATGGACCAAAAAAAAAAAAAAAAACTCGCTGATAATAAAACTTTATTTATAGACAGAACTTTTATTAGCATAACGAATGAATAAAAATAACCCCATGCGCTGAAAAAAGTGAAAATCGGCAAACTGTGGGCCCAAACAAATAAGAACCATAAAACGTTTTTTAACTAATAAGAAAAAATAGGCCTAAATAAATTACACAAAGTTTAAATAAGATAAAACCAAATAAATAAGAGACGAATATAAAATAAAAACTTCAAAAAGGACCTTAGCCTATAAATGACAGCACTCTAAAAAACACTATAAATTGGCATTTATTAACATTGCTTGCAGTCTAGTAGAGTCAAAGAACATGACAGGTGAGACAAAGACAGACTTGCAGTCAAGAACATGTAGACTGAGTAAAAAACTATTGCGAAATGACGGCGTTTCCATTAGGCTAACCGATGTTATGCGACTAAAACGTCCTTTTTTTCCTCTCGCGAAAAGTCATTCTAAAAATCATGGCAACGGAGGTTTATAGCCTATATCACAGCCACCCACTAGACAAGACATTACTAGTAGGCTATTATTAATAATGGAAGGAGACGTGGTGTGTTATCCAATAATTAATGGCAGGGCTGCGAACGGCATATAGCCAGGAGTTTCTGGGTGTTTCTCCCTCATTTCTGCTCCGATGTCTTGATTTTGGCATTTCTTTGAGGTTTAGGTAGGCTATTCCTGTAATTATTGTTTCTTTTTTTATGAATTTAATAAATATGTCTCGTATTCTGTCCAAACGGTCATAGGCCTACTTTTGTGTCCATTCGTTTTTCCTTTTTTTAACCCGTAATTTTGCAAAACAAAAAATGAACGGTTGTTGTATTTGCAAAGTTGAACACCAAAATTTAAATTAGAACTGTACACACCAAATGCTGCGCAAAATATATATATATATAGCCTAGCCTATATTAACGGATTTTCGGATTTTTGTTTACGACTTTTACCCCTTTATTACACATTTAAAATATTCACAAATTAATATGATTTTTTTAGATTAGACTGGTTTTCTAAGGCCAAATTAGAACCTGGAAATGATATTTTTCCCGCAGTGCTGAATGAGAAGAGCCATATAGGCTATAGCCTATGGCTCTTCTCGTTCAGCACTGCGGGAAAAATATAGGCCTATGTCTCTGGAACCACAGCATAGGCTACAGAAAGGTGATTTATAGGCTAATAATAAATGTGTCTGAAAAAATAACGAGGCATTTTAATTGTTTATTAATAAACTAGTGTTTAATAAACTAGTGTTCTAAACAGGGTCGGTTAAACATATCTCCATCTCCGCTGTAACGGATGCATCTTTCTAGAGAGAAATGCATCTTTCATTCGGATTAGCCTACATCATCAGAAGGTATTAGCTTTCGATTCGAATTTGTTCGTTTTAAAGCGGACATTTCAAGCTTTAGCCTAGGCTGGATATTTTGTTTCAGTTCTCGCGCTTCAGTTCACGGAGACCTTGAAACGCGCCTGATTGTTTTATTTTATTTTACAAAAGCACAACGTTGTCTTGTTATTTTGAGTTTAGACAAATAAAAGTAGTTGCGAATAATATATTATTATTTTCTGTATGGCCAGAAATGATAGAGTATTTTAAGTTGTTTCCATGTTGATAGGAAAATGCAAGTGTTCACGCCCGAGCCTCCCTACCATGCAGTGCACGCTCCACACTCCGCATAGCAATATACGTTCTTTGGTAGGCCTATAGCCTAAACACTTGGATATGCGTACAAATCTTGTGTTTATGCGTACAAATCTTGTGTTTATTAACACAATAAACACAAATAGCAAAAACGAATATCCTACTTTAAAAAAGTCAAGACATCGCGGTGTCACGGTGGGAAAGTGATGTCACCGGTGATGGGGCTAAAAACCGGTAACACCGTCAACACCGTCTATCGCGGCAAGCCTATTTATAGTGGCAAGCTGAAAAGACTGTCTTACTTTCTCTTTAAGAACAAGCACAGAGAGAGAGAAAAAATCGACATTTTAATCAATGAAAGAAATAAAAACAGATTTTGGGAAACAGATTATCAAAACCTGTAATAGGCTATGTCAAATTTCACCATGTGGTGGCTTTTCCCAGATCGCATCACATTTCACCAGGAACATATAAAATTGATGAGATCCACACAACACACATTGATCGAATTCGTCGTCTTCCAGGGCATATTATTTGCCAAGCCGGTCTCTGGACATTCTGTATCATCTTCCCAATCATTTGCGAAAAAATAATTTACTATGTTCGTTACATTATTGCTGTCATTAAAGTTTAAATTGAGCAAACGCGCTATCTCAGAATCCATGGCTTGCACCGTAACCATTGCGGATTGTGTACACTGTGCACGCGAAGAAGTCGCCAGCCAATGAGAGGCGCTGTAGCAGGCCGTTGCTAGGAAGAAAACGTTTTTTTTTTTACACGAGAAAGTTTTGTTTTAACGCTCTCTATTGGCTTACTGCTCTAATGACGTTGTGGAGAGTTATGAAACCGAAAGCTGGAAATCTAAGCTTGACAACGATACCAAACTTAGCAGCGAGCGAGTTTTTTTAGGCGTGTTTTCTGACTTTTTTTGCGCGATTTTGCTGCATCCACTCACAAAAATATTTTTTATATATATTTACGGTAGGAAATTTACAAAATATCTTAATGGAACATGATCTTTACCAGTGTTGGGTAGTAACGCGTTACAAAAGTAATGCATTACAGTAACATATTACTTTTTGCTGTAACGCAGTAGTGTAAGGCATTACTAATCAATTTTCAGTAATATTTTACTCGGTACATGTTCAGTAAGGCTTGCGTTACAAGTTACAACAGACTTTTAGTTTTAATTGTAAAAAAATAAAAATACACAGCAAGACCGCGAGACATTAACAAATGAAAAATGCAAGTAGCCTACGCTAAATTACCTGTTCGTGGTTAGTCAGCCGCGTGTGGTGTCCAAGTCTGTTAATAAAAACTATATGGCAGCGTCTGATATAGCCTATTTGTATAGCGATTTATTTTTACAGGAGTGCCGTGAGGTATGATTTCGGCCTCTGTGCTCGCGCTGGCCAGTGGAGAAGCGGCTAATGGGGAAGATGGCATGAAGAAGACTGTACATTCGCGAGATGGACGTATGCGCATTAGGCTATTCGTTCTGTGTTTTCTTTCTAAACAGTTAGGCTATGTTTATGTGGTATTTTTCATGTTTTCATCACGCAATCATGTTTTTGATGAGGTGGTGACGCGTTCATGTAAGGGCGGCGGCGCTGCCGATAAAGCACCTAAAAGCTGTCACAAAGAACCGGCAAAAGCAATAATTATGAATATGTCAAATATAGCAAGGAGACATTTTAATTGTTTATTAATAAAGTCAAGATGAAGTTGACGATGCTGACTCGCGATCTTTGCAGTAGGCATAGTGCACCAGAGAGAAATGCACATTTCATTTCATAAGCAGAGAGCAGTCTGTTTTCTTTCGTTTTGAATTGTTCTGTTTTACACGTAGACATTTCAATATAGATATATTTTTCAGGTCCGTGAATAGGCTACCTTATACGCTGAGTTTCGGTTCATTTATGAGTGAATTGTCCTCCGTGTCGTGATTATTTATAATATTTATATTTAGCCTACTTCTTATTTATAAAATCCAGGCAATTGGTTGATCAAACATTGATTAAAATTAAGATACAATTAATACAAAACGAAATTCACTTTAAAGAAAGGCTTTGTGTCTTCTGTGTAAGGTCTTTGTGAAAGTTTTAAAGCAGTCTTTTAGTGCCGCTTCAGAGCGCCCGCGTCCGTAACGGAGAACTGTTACGTCTGTAACATTGTTTTTTCCTCATAAATGCGAACACGAAAAATAAAATAAAATGAATATTTTATGTTCTGTGGAGAGCCAACCCTTCTTCATCCAATTTGCGCAGTGTAATTCACAAAATTACAACAAAATCGTTGCCTCCTAAAAGTTAAAGATTTTTTTTGTCACGCATGACTGTCTATTTCCCTAATATATAAAATGCATGTGTAGACTGATATTTTTCTAATGTCTGGACTCCTTTCAGGGAGGAGCCTATGGATAAACAGACGTTTCAATATTTTGGTATTAATGCATTTTCTGAGAAGTTTTGACAGCCAATGTCATGTCCATAACGCTGGAATTCCCAAATTTTAAATAATTTATCCTCAACTTGTTTTGTGGTGTAGGTCTACATATTTTATAATGTTAAGTTAACTTCAAATAATACTAATAGTAATTTAAAGATGTGGTAGCATTGGATCTGAACGGTATGAATCGTTCGGCAGGTTCGTGGATCTGAGTGTTGCGATTTCGGTTTCATATCGCATATCGTTAAAGCCCTAGTCATTTTAGAATGTTAAGTTCTACTTCTGTAGGCTATAGTTATTTTGGTGAAAGTAACTCAAAAGTAATACAGGAGTAATGTAACGCATTACAATTCTGAGACAGTAATATTGTAAGGTAATGAATTACTTTTAAATAACAGTAACATGTAATATATAATGTATTCCAGTTTGGAAGTAACTTGAACAACACTGATCTTTACTGAATATACTAATGATTTTGGCATAAAAGAAAAATCGATCATTTTGACCCATACAATGTATTGTTGGCTGTTGCTAAAAATATACCCGTGCGACTTACGACTGGTTTTGTGGTCCAGGGTCACATATACTAAATAACATATAGCTTAAAAGTATTTTCAATAGACAAGTAGCAATTTTCATCTTTTCAGTTGTTTTTATTAAACTTCAAAAATTACTTTTTTTTAAACCATGTAAATATTGTTAATTGTAAAAAATAATAATAAATAAAAATATGAATAATAATGCTACATTCATTTATATTGATAAAGAAGTTCTACATAATATCTACAAATAATTTTTTCCCATTTCATAAATTATTTCAAGAAATCTTCCAGTGTTTTTGTATAAATGCAATGCATTTTAATACAAGGCTTGATCTCAATAAACAAGTAGCAAGCTATATATATATTTTTGTATCTAAATTACATATTTCTTAAATGTATATATATAATATAATATATAGCGCTCCTCCTGTGTCAATGACCTTTACTGTCTATGTCAATGACCAATCAGCAGGCACGGTCGCTCGTCCTGTCAGTGACGTTTGAGCATGCGCCGGAAGTGTGGCGAAGCAAGGCTCGATCGACATGACTTTTCATCAGGAGCTGCAGGCCGCTGATCGATTAGAGAAAATGCAGTTTTTTAGAGGCATAATAGCGGATTTATCTCATGACAGGACCGCGCAGCTCCACTTAAGGCCGCTGGATGGAGAAAACGGCAAATATGGCGAGCTAAGCGAGTGAGTTACTGTGTGTCTGGGAGGTCAAATGAAGTGTCATGTAATTCTGACGCGAGATGTTTTTTTGCTGGGGGTGTCAGTATCAGGTGGTATATTGTGTTGTGTAATGCGCATGTGCAGTTCTAGAGGGTTGGCGAAATAAACGACATTTATTCATGTATTGAATTTCTAAGAGTAAGGTTTATTGGATGAGTCATATTTGGATAGTAATGTATGGTCATTCTGTCAAAAAGATATTGAATATCAGAAACATATATATATTTTTACAATTGTACGATTAAGTTCTTTTGGGACAGATTGTACGAGACATGTAATACCTGCCTTTGACTATCACATTATCTTTTTGGACAACAAAAATATTACATTTTTGTGTATAATATATTGATTGTAGCCAAGTTTTACCTACACAAATGTAGATTTGTTAAAGTTTATTGTAAAAATTATTTTAATTTTGTATTTCAAACCGTAAACCAATTCAAAAGGAATGCTTTAAAACTCTCTAAATTACTGGTAATATATATTGATTACCCCCCCCCCCCCCCCCCCCCCCCCCCCCCCCCCCCCCCCCCCCCCACCCCCCCCACACACCACCACACACTCCGACTGTTATAATTTGATTTCAAATATTTTTTTAATGTTTTTTTTTTTAAATGTTTTTAGGATATGCTTCTTGGTCTTATTGTCAATGTGTGTTGTTTTGTGTAATATGTTTGTTGATTTGAAATGATAAAAAAGTGTCGCCTATAATATTGATAGCAATACTTTTTACTTTTAAAATCATGCACTTTAACTTACATCTACTTTACTTTTTATTAATATGCTTAAATCTGAATACATTTTTTGATGATCGCTAAAAGATTTAGTGATTGATTAAAATATCGATTCTCATAAATACACTTTTGAGAGCAAGTTAATGTGCATTTTGATTGAGGGAAATGAGATACATTTCTAGTTTCAGCATTAATCCTCAGACATTCATCTTTAAATGCAATAAGAATCATTTAAACCTTTTTATAACAAGAAAAATAAATTAATAAAACAAACTGCTGGATGTAAAAATGCATAGTTCACATCTCAGATGTTCTACACGTGTCAAGACATTACCTCTTTAGAACATAACCCATCTGTCGCATGACTTTTGAACTCTGCACCTTCAGATCTGCAACAAAACATTCAGCTTGTATGAAATGTGATTTTGTCATTTCAGGTTATGCGGGAGAGGAGCGAGTGATTTAGTGTGTGAGGTCATCGGCCGCAATGATGCAGCAGAAGCGCAACCTTCAGATCATCGAATGGGAGGATCTGGACAAGAGGAAGTTCTACTCGCTGGGCGTCTTCATGACCATGACCACACGGGCCGCCGTCTACCCGTTCACCCTGATCCGCACCAGACTGCAGGTGCAGAAGGGCAAGTCGCTCTATAACGGCACCTTCGACGCCTTCTGTAAGATTCTGAAGGCCGAGGGGGCGCGTGGCCTTTACCGAGGGTTCATGGTCAACTCGTTCACACTGATCTCAGGTCAGGCCTACATCACTACCTACGAGTTGGTTAGGAAATACGTGTCCTGTTACACGTCCGATAACACGGTCAAGTCTCTGGTGGCGGGCGGAGCGGCGTCACTGGTGGCCCAAAGCATCACGGTGCCCATCGACGTGGTGTCGCAGCAGCTGATGGTGCAGGGGCAGGGGTGTCAGCTCACACGCTTCAAACTCAAACCTAAGGTGGCGATGACCACGTCCAAACACAAAGTCACATTTGGGCAGACCAGAGACATTGCGGTTCTGATTTTTAACACAGATGGATTTCGGGGGTTTTATCGCGGATATGTGGCGTCCCTGCTCACCTACATACCCAACAGCGCCGTCTGGTGGCCCTTTTATCACTTTTATGGAGGTAAAAATCAAAATCATTTTCTGACCCAAACAGATAAAGTTCAATTAATAGAGTGCAACAGTCGGGTAGAGATTGAACGACATTTGTGTGATTAAAGTGTCGAATCGACGTTGACTAGTCGTCATTAATGAACAAATAAGCCTGAAGCTCGAGCTGAGACTTGAACGCTGTTTGCCTTGTGCACAGATATGGCATTTGACACAGAACTCCTACAAAACAGCTTTTTTTTATTGGTTATTTTGTCTTTGGGTCGTTATATTCCTCACAGATTTCTGCTCGTTCTAAATCAGATACAGATAAAGTAGCACAGTAGAGATTATATTTATATAAATGAATGCATTAGTGAGAGAGCGATTACGTGTCGTGAATTAATTCTACCTGGCAGCGTCTCTATAATAATAGTGAAGCTGTGGGTTTTAGTTACTAAGAAATATATGCTAGGACTTTTCAGTTTCAAACAACAGTGTTGACAATATTTCTACAGTTTTACAATTTCTAGTGTGGTGTTGTGTGTGTGTGTGTGTGTGTGTGTGTGTGTGTGTGTGTGTGTGTGTGTGTGTGTGTGTGTAACAATAACCTGCTTAAAACGTTAAAACGTGCATTCACCCAAACAATTTTGAGCATCTAGATGGTATAATTAAACACATCTAGTGGAGTGCTCTATGACTTTATTTGTCATTTTAACTGTTGGAAACGTAAAAGTGGACTTTAAAGATCTTATCCTGTTGTGCCCTGTATAGGCCATGATCAGAGACTAGTCGAAATCAAGCTAAAAGTGTCATGGCAGAGCATTAAATTCAACTAGTCAGTGCAACCCATCGGTCCCTTTAATTTTCTCCATTGGGAAATATGTATATTTTTAACAATAACTTCTAAACTTTTAAAAACAGACCGGCTGTGAACTCAGAGGTTGAACTCAATGGTATATGCTTTTAAAGCCATCAGTTCACATTTTAACATATTTTTAAAGGAATTCCTGGTGGAAAGACGAATTACCCATGATGCTGTGAAGAAAATTCCACCAATCGGATAGTTTCAGCAAACAAAAAGGCCAGAGCAATGAAGCAATGTCATTTGCAATGCTTCCTGGGATTGTAGTTCTTTCCCTCATTAAAGCTGTTATGTACACAGTCCAGTGTTTGACCTCTTTTTGTCTGATTTTCAAATAATGTTTTCTTCAAATCAAAGATTCATGGCTTAAACTTGACTTTTTTTTCAATCTATGGGAAACATAATCGGTAATAATACGTTTTTTAGTTATATAATTATGTTTTTACTCCAGTTTGTTGTTTAACTATTAACTGTGTGTGTGTGTGTTTTCAGAGCAGCTCTCCAAACTGGCCCCCGCTGACTGTCCGCACCTCCTCCTCCAGGCCGTGGCGGGACCGATGGCTGCCGCCACAGCCTCCACCCTGACCAACCCCATGGACGTGGTCCGAGCCAGAGTACAGGTCCAAACACTTTTATGCTTTTTTGAATATTAGCTTTCATGCAGTGTGTAATAAAGCTGTTTGTGAATGTAAAATGTCTGTAAAGTTTTAAAGATCAAAGCGCTCGACAAATAAAGTGAATAAGGTCTCCTAAAATAAAGAACCGATTCTGAAACGAATCAGTAATTTCACTTCCTGTTATATACATTAACACATTTGCATAATGGATTTCATTGGCCCCTCAAACACTGTAGTTGTAGCTGAGACTGGAAGAGATTGGTTCATGTTGTCAACAAGACACTGTCAAGTCAACTTAACTGCACTTCCAAAGGATGAGGGCATATTTTTTTGTCGACACTGAATTTATATATTTACACAGTCAAAACCAAAACATTTTCAGACACCAGATATCATTTTTTATATTTTTTACTAGTGGGTGCAGGACACTATAGTTCATTTATGTAAGTGAGGACAGCAAAATAAAGTATACTGTGCCATATTATACCCAAAAATTATTCATACAGTGGACTACCAGTAAAATTTGGGACCAAAAATGATTCAGACACTTTGAACTGACCATGTTTTGCTGAAGTGTTTTTTTCTTTAATTGCTAATGCGAACTTTTTACACCACAGACTGAACAAAATTAAGCATTTCTTGGTAATTTGCCTAAATTGGCATTATCTAATTGTGTAGTTAAATTTAACAGCTGACAGATATTTAACCTGATTCATTTGTGAGACAGTGTAACAGAAGGATGGACAAAACCAGTGAAATATCAACTGATTTGATAACTCTGAGTTCTTGTCATATTTTATTAACATTTTCTAAAATATAGCTAACAAACTGTGATAATGTGGGAAATGTTGAAGGTATCGGAATACATTTTGTTTTGACTATTTTTTAACTTCAGGTATTTTTAGAAGTTTTCGTGCTGTTTTCTGATCCTCACAATGAGTGTTTTGCTGCTGTATCTTTAAGAGCTCTATTATAAACTAACCTGTGTACTGATGAAGTTCACACTGTTGATCATCAGGTTCAGGTTGAAGTTAATCATTATGCTACATCACACTTCTATTTCAAAAAGCAACCACTGTTCTTGTCTTTCAAAATATGGCTGTTTAAAATGCATTATCATGTAATTATTGTAAATGATTAATATGAGCTTTGTGAGATAATACACTGTGCGTGTGTTTGCAGGTTGAAGGTCGTTCGTCTGTGATCGAGACGTTTAAGCAGCTCCTGGCTGAAGAGGGAGCGTGGGGACTCACGAAGGGTCTCTCTGCACGCATCATTTCCTCCTTGCCCACGTCTGTCATGATCGTCATCGGATACGAGACACTGAAGAGACTCAGTCTGCGTCCTGAACTGGTGGACAGCAGACACTGGTGAAAACACTCACCTGACGCTATACCTCAGCCTTTTAAACAGATGCCTTTTATTATTTCCACCATTTATAAGGACCAGACAATAATTGACTCTCAGATGTGAAGATCCATTTCCTTTTTTCTCGTGGATTTTGTATATTTTGTGACCTTTATTCTGTTCCTGTGAACTCTGGCCCATACCAGTATTTTGTAAGGCGTCATGGAGCTCATCATTTGTCTTTTTCGCCTGCTATGTGTTTGTTTATCAGAGGTTTTGATGTGAAAAATACTTTGACAAGGTGAATTTGAGTCTTTCTTGTGAAGCTCATGCAGTGCCCTTCACTTCATATGACAGGAAGTGAGATAATCAAAGCTGTTACATGGTAGGAAGAATGAGAACATGGCTGCGTCCGAAATCTTAAAAATGCTGCCTTCGGAGGATGATTTCCAAGGCATCAAGGCACGTCCGAATGCAATGTTAGCTTCACTTCCTGTCTCCTGAGATACCTTCATCTGATCCGTTTTTGAAGGCAGCATAGATGTATCCTTCGCTGCCTTTGATATCCCACAATCCAGTGCTTTCCATCCCATGACAGTTGAGCTAAAAAATAAAGATGGTGCCTGAAAGTTGTGGTTGGTGGTCAGTTTGTGTGTAAATGTACATTTATGACCAACATATATAGCGAGAAATTACTGTTGATATTATTGATATATCAATTAAATATTTGCTTATCACCAAAGCTCACTCTATTTTGCTGTAGATCATTAAACCGTTACACTGCCTCAGAAGTTAAGTCTGAAATCAGGCACCCTTTGTGTGCAAACTCCACATTCAAAGTCATTGCCTGATAAGGCAGCAAGGCAACAAGTCAGCTGCTTAAGTTTTGGGACGCAGCCCATGTATGGGCTTTCACACTTGAAACCCTGGGGATTTTTTATTTTGTGAATATTCAGGTTTTGGTACGTTTTTAAACCCTGGGCCGGTTCACACAGAATGCGTTTCTGCTGTTAAAAATATGAGACAGATCAGTGGAACAAGTAAAACATAAAGCGCTGACTAGAGACGTTTTTAGCGCCGCATTTTTAGAATGACTAGACGGTTAAAGAAAGTGCGCGAGACACTGTCACTACTCGATCCGTACCGGAAACACGATCTGTACTGCGCATGTGCGAGAACGCGTCTCCTTCCTGTCTGATGTCGAAACCATTTACGGCAGTTGTTGTTACACGATCCGTATCGTAACCATCGTAACTGAAGCCCAATAACTGACTTTTATTACTTTATTAATCCTTTGTCATTTTATTTATTTATATTATTTTAACTTCTTAACTATATAACTATTTTATCTTCTCCCTAAATTTGTGTTGTTCTAACTTACGTGGTCCGTTTCCTGTTAAAACTAATATTTTTGTTAATTCTGTTTAAGCCAGTTATTGTTGTAAATTTTTACATTACACAGATGTACATTAAGTGTGGGGAGTATGATGGTTGAAAAGTTGCAGTTGCATGATCAGCCTCTACAGAAGTAATATTTACAATATTACTACATGTAATATTTCATTTTGTAAAGGTTTGTTCTACTTATTTCAGCAAGAAAACACACAGAAACACTCAGAATAACATTATTTATTTATTAATAAATGAATTAATCCATCTATCATCCATCCCTCCATCCATCTATATACCCCTCCTCCATCTACCCCTCCATCCATCTATATCCATCCGTCCCTCCTTCTATATCCATCCATCCCTCCCTTCCTTCCTCCTCCATCCTCCCTCCCTCCTTCCATCCATCTCTCCCCCTCCCTCCATCCATCTCTCCTTCCATCCATCTCTCCTTCTCCCTTCATCCATCTCTCCTCCTCCCTCCATCCATCCATCTCTCCTCCTCCCTCCATCCATCTCTCCTTCCATCCATCTCTCCTTCTCCCTTCATCCATCTCTCCTCCTCCCTCCATCCATCCATCTCTCCTTCTCCCTTCATCCATCTCTCCTCCTCCCTCCATCTCTCCTCCTCCCTCCCTCCCTGCCTCCCTCTCTCTCCTCCCTCCCTCCTCTCCCTCCTCCCTCCTCCTCTCTCCTCCTCCCTCCTCCCTCTCTCCTCCTCCCTCCTCCTCCTCCTCCTCTCCTCTCCTCCTCCCTCTCCTCCTCCTCTCCTCCCCCCCTCCTCCCTCCTCCTCTCTCCTCCCTCCCTCCCTCTCTCCTCCTCCCTCCCTCAAAAAGTCATCCTTTGCGTCAGGAAGTTCCTCCAGGACCTATATATAAAAAGAGTTATTTCTTGGATGATGAGTATATGATAGCAAAAAAAACAAAAAAAACACTTGCAGGTAAACAATGCACTGCGTCCACATTTTGGTCTTTCCCATTTACTATCAAATGTTTATTAAATGAAAAACTCCACCCTTAACATTAAATATTAAATAAATTAATCAATTAAGTTTTCCCGTCGACATCTAACTGTAGATATAATAAATATAATAAGTAAACGTGTTAAGACCAGATTTGCAGTGTTTTTACCATACCGTACACCACAGCAGGAAGGTGGAGGTCCCAGTCAATGTGGTTGTCATTAACATACTTTCGCTTGATGTTTTGATTGGTTCTTTCATCCTGTACATATCAATGCATTTAATAAAAATGGCACCTATTATGGCATTTAAAATGTTCCTAATATTGTTCTGGGAGGAGTCCCCAACAACAGTTTTACAAGCATGCAATGACAAAAAACACTTTTGTTGTCTTATAATATGCATTTATTTTTACCTGATTTGCTCACAGACTCCAAAATGATTCGTTCGACGACTCATTTTTCAAACCCCGCCTTTACGTGACGCTAATCTGCGGTGATTGGTCAGATGACCCAGTCAGTTATTGTTCGTGTTAGCCCAACGCATAAACATATTGATAAAGCACTGCAGTACTACAAGGTATTGCTCTATTGTTTATGACAACTCCAATAACAGCGACAAACATTTCACATATTTAAAAAAAAATTGACATTGGAGACCTAGAAGATGTGCTGAGCGTAACTTACACAACACACACACACACACAGACACACACTTACTGCGCCTTCCCTCCTCGCGCCCCCGACGCTACAAAACCCATAAAAGCAACAATTGTTAATAATACTTCCAGGTTGTGATTCGGAGGAGGAAGCTGATCCATATACACTGGGTACTGAACCTGCCTTCAGGAACAACCGGCTTGCGAATCCACATTTGAATTCATTTATGTTTCTGAATGATTCATCATTAAAATGATGAGAACACAGCACAAGGTTCGGGCTATACTGTTGTGGTATCGTTGCAAATATGAACTATAACCCCTGATTCTTCACATGCTCGTCCCTGGGCAATGAAAACAAAGTGGCTGAACTATCTCTGCATTGCAGAACACAGCGTCTTCTCGACATGATGCTATTCAGCTGAAGTATTTGAATGTTTCTAGACTTCAAGTTTACACTTCCGTCTGCGCGCGGCCAATATCGTATCTACGTCACTATGAAACAGCTAATGACTCGTTTCAAAAACAATTAATTTCATAGACTCAGAGTCGACCGCGAGTCGTTTGCGAGCCGGCTGATACTGAAGGAAGGTTCAGTACCAGTTTATTTGGATCAGCTTCCTCCTCCTAATCACAACCTGTAAGTATTATTAATAATTGTTGCTTTTATGTGTTTAGTAGCATGCTCAAGTATTTGTTTGTGTTGTGTAAGTTACGCTCAGCGCAGCTTCTTGGTCTCCAATGTCATTTTTTTAAAAATATGTGAAATGTTTGTCGTTGTTATTGGAGTTGTCATAAAGAATAGAGCAATACCTTGTAGTACTGCAGTGCTTTATCAATATGTTTATGCGTTGGGTTAACGCAAACAATAACTGATTGGGTCATCTGACCAATCACCGCAGATTAGCGTCACGTAAAGGAGGGGTTTGAAAAAATGAGTCGTTGAACGAATCATTTTGGAGTCGGTGAGCAAATCAGGTAAAAATAAATGCATATTATAAGACAACAAAAGTGTTTTTTGTCATTGCATGCATGTAAAACAGTTGTTGGGGACTCCCAGAACATTATTAGGAACATTTTAAATGCCATAATAGGTGCCCTTTAAAGGGATACTCCACTTTTTTTGGAAATAGGCTCATTTTACAACTCCCTCAGAGTTAAACAGTTGGGTTTTACCATTTTCAAATCCATTCATATAATTTTCTGATATTTAGAAGAATATCAGTAACCACTATTTCCAAAAAAAGTGGAGTATCCCTTTAAGTATGTAAAATTACCCATTCTTTCACATCCTGGATAATTGTAGACCAATAGTAGCCAATAGTAGCCAGCAATAACCCGGTTTTGAGTGCCTCTGACACCACTGTGATTGCCAGTCCCAGGATTATTGTGACACTCCGTGAGAACAGACCTCTTCTTTTCCTCTGACAGGACAACTAGCCGCATACTGTGACCGATGTAGAAGAGTCTGTCGTCTGTTTTAAAAGGAAAAAAGAAAACGTCTGAAAGAGTTGAAGTTCAAAGTAAATAGAAAAATATCATATTACTATCTGATATCTGACAGGTTTAACTACATTAAAGTCACATAATAATACCCAGATATGGAAGCTGAACAAGTAAAACAACTAAAATTTAAAAAGTTAAAATAACTTGATATTTTAAACCAATTTGTCCATTTAGCACATGAGGTTGTACCAGTCAGTCAGTCAGTTCTCTTCTATTTTTCATTATAAAATCTTCCGGTTCTTTCTTACCCCCAGTTTCACACAGACAAGGCCCAGAGTGTAAAATGCATATTTGAGCTGTTTTAACTGAAAGCGACACAGTGACTGATACATCATAAAATATGTCAGTGCCATTTTTTGTCTCAAGATTGTGTATCTTGAGACAGAAAATGGCACTGACATATTTTTATGTCTATGTCTACACGACTAATGTTTATTTTTCTAAGGCATGTTTATCAAAGCTGGCTGTAACGATACCCTCATTTCACGATACTGAACTCACGATACGATATTATTGCAATACTACTATTGATTAGATATAATTGAATATTCTAAGAAATATTCTAAAAGGATATTTTATATTTAACACAAAATGCACTGTTAATTAAAATGCTAACTTTGATATATCATTGTGGGTTTAAATTAATAGGCTTGGAATTGGTGCTTGTAACCCAAGGACAATGGTTCCACCAGAATAAACATATTCATGATTCTGAAGCTGAAAATATTTTATTATTTATTAATACTTAAGACGAATATGCTTAACATTGGTAACATAAGACGTTGGCATTGATTATCAGGACACACAAATATTCCCCATTGCATTATTATACATTATAATCAACATTATATAGTAGTTTAATGTAGTACTTACACAAAAACTTTGAAAACATAAAAAAATATTCCTCACACAGTAATTTTTATTTTGGGTGAACTATCCACGATACGCATTTTTGCATATGTGTATTACGATATTGTGGCACGATATATACACACAACACACAATTGAACTAACGTTAAGGCATAATCCTGGATTAGTCTAAGGCTTGTAGTTACCTTTGATGATAAAATTAGCAGACGACCGTTTCACTTTCCGACGCTCAGCGGGATTGTCCGGCATTTCTCCTTTTAAAAATTTAAAAACTTTCACATAAAATGCAAAATAATCCATGTTTTTTTTCGCACACGCAGAACAGTACAGTACAAATCGTGACAGTAAAGTACGGATCGAGTAGTGACAGTGACGTTGTCGTAAAAACATTGATGATGACAGGAAGTGGCAGAAAAACTTCGTTCTCGCACATGCGCAGTACAGATCGTGTAACCGGTACGGATCGAGTAGCGACAGACACTGCAAAAAAATATGCGAGCGCGACGGTTAAATATGGCCGTCTTTACATCGAAAAACTATGGACATTTTTCGTAGAGGACATGTAAAAACGCGTTCTTTGTGTGTAAAGGTCCCTAAACGTTCTTATTTACAAGCTTATTGACAT
Organism: Chrosomus eos; assembly: GCA_036326025.1. Taxonomy (NCBI): domain Eukaryota; kingdom Metazoa; phylum Chordata; class Actinopteri; order Cypriniformes; family Leuciscidae; genus Chrosomus; species Chrosomus eos. Next base: position 23,691,461 of record CM070842.1, read on the forward strand.
TGTTTGGTTAAGTACATTTACTCTGTGTTCTGACTGAAACATACTAGATATTTACTTTTTTTTATCGCTCGTTTTTACATACGTCACGGTTTAATTTAAAAAAAAAAAACTTTTTTCCTTTAAACATTTGATTAACGTGTGAAAGTCTCTTACTGTACAAAGGTCATGAATATTTAATAATTTGATAATACTTTATTAAAGGTTGCTGTAAAATATTCATGGTTTAAGGAAATATCAGTGCAAATTTATAGGGCAATTTATTGTGAAATTCATGCCTGGAAAGATTTATAGCAAATACAAATTTACTAATAATATATTAAACATCCTATTGGCTCGAAACTGCTCCTTGTGTGCATTCACTATACAATGATTGTTAAAATACTACAGGATACATCAAGCAAATTATTTCGTGAACCCAGGGTTAAATAGTGTGAAAATCCTTGTGAGAAAGTATCATGTTCTACTGTATAACCTCCTTTGGACAGTCATATTTTATGTTTTTATTATACCTTGTCTTTAACTTTCAGAAAAACTGTGTTTTGGGGCCAAAGCTCTTACGGCTGATATGTTTTATAAATGTGCTTCATATGCCATAGATTCTGTTAGAAACAATCTTAGACAAAAACTACTGTCACAATCTGTAGCTCACAAACACTCTAAAGCATTTAATAGTCAAGTTCTGCTCTGGATTGTTCTGAAAATATTTTTTTATATGTCTGCTATACAGTAAAAAAAAAAAAAAAAAAACTAAGGTCTCTGAATTGTTAATGGTGGTGCAGTAACATTCAGTGGCATGTAGAGGGCGTGAATTGATCAGAACAGCCATGTTTGCACTCAAGTCGTGTAAAAAAGCTGGAAATATCAGGGAATTTTAACATTTGATTTGATTCTAAAGTCATAAATTAAACTATAATGAATAACATACTTCCTAGTTAAAATGTCATCTGTCAAAATGAATGTGAATCCTGAACAAGCGAGACAAGTTTTTAGAAAAAAAAAAAACATTTAATTGTATCGCCATATATAGATGTTGACATTGCAATGACACTGAAATAAAAAAATCATTTGCATGCATGTTGTGGTCTTGAGTGGGCGTGGCTATCAGAGCTTCACTTCGGACAGTCGTAAATGTGAATGGCTCGGTCATCACCCGCAGAGACGATTTTTGAGCCCGTGGGGTTGTATTTCACACTCCAAACCTGCACACACACACACATTTGAAAATGAACGCACATGCTACATGCTCTTGAGAAACAGAAAACACATGATCTGCTTACAAGCCCCCATAAATGGCCACTTTTTTGATCTTTCACAGTCTCATTATAGACAGCCACACTACCGTTCAAAAGGTTGGGGTTGGTAAGATTTTCAGCATCATTACTCCAGTCTTTAGTGTCACATGATCCTTAAAAAATCATTCTAATATGCTGTTCAAGAAACATTTCTTATTATCAGTGCTGATTAATATTTTGTGGAAACCATGATACTTTTTTTAGGATTCTTTGATCAAAAGAAAGTTCAAAAGAACGGCATTTATTTCAAAAAATCTTTTGTAATATTTTAAATGCCCCTTGTTAAACAAAAGTACTAATTTCTTTAAAGAAAATGCACGTGTGAACCCAAACGTTTGAACGGTAGTGTAAATGAATGTAACGTCACTCACCTGGTCCTGATGATCAAAGAAAGTGTTCACACACGATCTGCTGCTTGTGTCCCACACCTTCACACTCTTATCAGACGAACTAAAAAAGCAACAAATAAGAGTTCAGAAACACACAAACTACATTTTGATTCCTAGTTCCCCTTCATTTGAGGTGCATCAGCTCTTGCCTGGACACAAAGTGTGTGTCGTCGGGTGAAAAGGCCACGTTTAGCACCCAGGACCCGTGACCGCTGAGTGTCCCGGCCAGGTTAGCGTGCTGCCTGTAAGACACATAAACAAAAATGTGAGATTCAAATGTGCTTGGAGGTGAAAGACACACATAAATCTGCTTGAATCCAAACGTACACGTCATAAATCTTGATGTATCCATCGTCTGATGCGGTTACCAGCAGCTGAGAGTCTGGAGAAAAGGTCAGAGACCTGATAGGCATCGCATGACCTGGAAAAAGAGCATATCTTGTTTTCATTCCACTTATTGGCTACTGTACCTTTAAGACTTCTGTATGTGGTATAATCAGTAATGAAGCAGTACAATACACACTCACAAGTTTAAAATAATTAAGATGATTGATTAGAATGATTTCTGAAGACTGATAATGATGCTGAAAATTCAGCTTTCACGTCAAAGGAATAAATTACATTTTAAAGCGTTTTAAAATGGAAAAATGTATTTTGAATTGTAATAATATTTTCATATTTTTACTGTATCAAATAAATGCAGCCTTGGTTAGCAGAAGAAACTTCTTTCAAAAACATTAAAATATCTCAATTCTTCCAAACGACTGACTGGTAGTGTAATGCTAAAAACTGAAGCACATCTAACATTCAACATTATTTCCAGCTGTACTTGTTGGAGCAAATGAAAGGGATGAGTGAGCGATGGAGCGATGCAGGGAGACGAAGAGGAAAAATGGAGTCGCGCAGTGACAGGAGCCGAAGTTTACGGCCCTTGAGGGACAGCCAGAGACGCAAACAGGTTTTTCCAGCGCATTCACGTAACCCATAATCACCATAAATGCATCTAGCAGACCAACGGACTGAGCGTCTACAGAACGGACACTGCTTTAATAGAGGAAACTAAAGACAGCTTGAATCGTGTGGGAGACGATTTTCACCTTCCAGCGTGTGCAGGAGTTTCCCAGTCGCAATATCAAAGATATTAATGATTCCGTCTATTGCACCGCTGGCTAAATGCTTTCCGTCTGGACTCTAGAGAGAGAGAAAGAGAGAAAAAAAAAGAGAGAGAGAGAGAGATTAGGGCCTAGAAAGTCAGTATATTTTTTAGAAAAACCGGCATTTTTTCAAATATTCACTTTAACATGCAATGTGAATGAAATTTGGACTGTGTAATTTGTGTAATCAGTTCCTATTTGAACAGAACACCAAAGTGAACTGTTACTTAATTATATGTTTCCCACAATCTTTGACGGATAGATTTCCATGATTGTTTTCATTACTTCTCTCATGGTTTGTGATTACTGGAAAATAATAGCAATTACACTTAGTAATCTGTTTCTTGCTAACAAAAACATACATGTTCAATATGTTCGACATGGATTTTAGACTGTTTTTATTTTACTAATATGAATCTGTCAGTCTTCAGTGACTGTGGAAACTTTGTTTTGTAACATTTCAACAAGACAGCAAATTAAACGTTCTAAATAAATTCAGCTTTGACATCACAGAAATAAATTATTAAATAAACAGTTATTTTAAATTGTAATAATATTTCACAATATCACTTTTTTTACTGTATTGTTGATCAAATGTTTGTGGCCCAATACCCCTGTGCACTGAATATTCAATTTTTCTTTCACAGAAATAAAACATTAGTGCCATTGACTTTAAATGTTATCAGATTATCGTTACCCATCCAGAATCATTTCAGACGCTCAAAGATTCTTACATAGGCGATGCTCAGAATGAATTTCCCTCTAGTGTCCAGCGAGTACTCCTTTTTCCCGCTTTCCACGCCGAAGATGTTGACCTTCCCTAGATGGCTGCCAGTGGCGATGTACTTGGAGTCAGGAGAAAAGGCGACCGCCCAGGCGTCAACTGCAGACGGGGAAAAAAAGAGTTTATCACATCAGTGTTATTATAGTTTTTTGTATTTGTGTTCATTTTTAAAGGAGTAGTTCACTTTTAAAAAAACTTTTGCTGATAATTTACTCACCCCCATGTCATCCAAGATGTCCATGTCTTTCTTTCTTCAGTCGAAAAGAAATGAAGGTTTTTGATGAAAACATTCCAGGATTTTCTCCATATAATGTTCTTTACTGGTATCCAAACGGTGCAAGGTCCAAATGACAGTTTCAGTGCAGCTTCAAAGGGCTTTAAACGACTCCAGACGATGAATAAGGGTCTCATCTAGGACCCTTCGAGTCATGACTCGAAAAAAGATTTGTTAATTTTGATTAACGAGTTCGAACAGGAGAGTCACGAACGCGCATCACAGAACAGAGCAAGGCGAGCATTTGTGCTTATAAAACTTAAACTTTGTTATTTATTTTTTAAATGAGCGATGGTTTCGCTAGATAAGACTCTTATTCATCGTCTGGTATGTTTAAAGTCCTTTGAAGCTGCACTGAAACTGTCATTTGGACCTTGAACCGTTTGGCTCCCAATGAAGTCCATTATATGGAGAAAATCCTGGAATGTTTTCATCAAAAACCTTAATTTCTTTTCGACTGAAGAAAGAAAGACGTGGACATCTTGGATGACATGGGGGTGAGTAAATTATCAGCAAAAGTTTTTTTAAAAGTGAACTACTCCTTTAATTGTAAAGTTTCAATAAATTGTTTTTTTTTTGTAATGTTTTTTTAAGTGCCTCTATTATGCTTTTTTTAAATGTTACCTTTCAGGTAGAGTGAAATATAGCTGTTTGTGAATGTAAAATGTCCGCAAAGTTTTAAAAATGTATGTGGGCATCATCTAATTTGACCCTCAAACACTGTAGTTGTAGCCTGAGACTGGAAGAGTTTGGATCGTGTTGTCGAAGTGACGAGAAGCTCACCTGGACCTGCGTCCATGGACTTGATCTGTTTACCAGTCTCCAGGTCCCAGAGTCGAATGTGAGCGTCAAGAGAGCTGGAGGCGGCAATGGCTCCGTTCTGACTGATGTCCACCGACACCACACCCAGCTGGTGACCCTCCAGCGTCCACTGCAGCTCCAGCTTTTCGTCCGACCTGCGACCCATCAGAAAAAGTGCTGACCGTATGTTCAGAAACACAGTAAAAATGTTGACACTTCAGTTGAACTTTGTTGTTCATTGATTTACCATTTCCACACTTTTACCAGGTCGTCCAAAGATCCGGTTACAATGGTTTCTGACCCGTCCTTCTCGCTGCGACCCCATGCCGCTGTCCAGATGGCATCTTCATGAGCTGCAGGGGCAAGAACACTGTGTGGATGATGTCTAGGAAGACAGCTCACTAGAATTGAGCTGCAAATCAGAACAGATAACTGGGGTGTGTGTGTGTGTGGACTCACCATGCTCCTGCTTGAATAGTATACTGTACTAAAAACAGAACATTTCACATATTTATATCACATACTCTCATAATTCTGATTACCATACTATAAATAAGACTGATAAAACATGTGTAAAATTCGAGCTTAACTCACCTGTGTGCTCATAGTCTTCGTTTCAAAACCTATTAGTGGTGGAAAAGAGCTCCTATGAGCTTATAAGCGCGTGTGTGATCCGTTTATTTTGAGTTATTCTGAGTTTACAAACTCACTTCATACATAGATGCTAGCGTATCTTAGCTTATGACTAAATCAACTGCTTCTGTAAGCCTTCGACGTGTCCTGGAGAGGTATTAGTGAGTCCGCGATAAAGTCAGATAATCCTTATGATTTGTTACATACATCAGAAAAAGAACTAAAGCGTTTTGTTAACAATAATAAACACCCGCGCTGATACTGGCTAGAGAGCCGCCATGACACCTGCGCGCAAAGCACCATGGGAACACACGCCTGTACTTGAACGCCACCACAAATAAAAGTCGTAAATACCAAATACACTCGGGATTTTCTTTAAACGAGTTAGGGCGTATCACTGAAAAACATGGTGAAATACCACAATACTTACAGGTATTTAGCAGTGACATTGTCAGGCTTTTTATTTATTTTTTACAACTTAAGCCTAAACAAAGCGTTGTAATTTAACAATACGATGAAAATTTAAATTCTTTAGATAAAAAACGAATACTATAATATTCTGAATAGTATCAGTACAAATAACAGATGACAGTAATAAAATAATAGTACCAACATTTAAAATAAAAACAAAATAAAATAATGTAATAATAAATTAATCTGTTATTTGTAAACAAATCAATCAACAAATAAATGCTAACTATACTAAATATATACAATATTATCAAAGCATCAATAAAAAAATGTGATAGTAATAAAATAATAGTATACCAACAAATTATATAATACAAATGCATTTATTTAAAATAAATAAATACTGAAATAAAATAAAAATATACAAAGCATCAATATAAATAACAGAAAAAAATTCTAATTATTAAAAATAAATCATAATTAACGTAAATGTATTTATTATTTATAATAAATTAAAATATGAATATAAAAACATGTATATTTTATTCGAATGGCTAATAAGTAAAACTGTATATAGGCAATCTCTCTTTTATTGCTTTGTATTCGGTTTCTGATGACAGGATATTTTAAAATGCATCTTTGTTCTGTTTTTACGTCAACTCAAGAGCCATAACTTCTGCTGTACTGTCTTGAGGCACTAAAAGTGAGTCACAAAAGAAAAGCAGAAGACATTTAAACACAGACTAACTCTCCGTACTGCAACATTTTAATAACAGCGCAGTCGAATCAAAGACCTCTCCTCTGTGTTTGAGAGTTAGACAGAAGGAAGTCCATATGCTGTGTGGGATTTCAGCCCTTTTATGTCTGGAGCAGTGAGAGTTTCTCAGCTGATGCCCTTTGAGATGCAATGTGTCTCACAGAGGGAATTCAGCATCGACTGACCTAGATCTGACTGCGCGAGCGAGCGAGAGAGAGAGAGAGAGAGAGAATGTGCTGCTTTATGGCTTTGATGAATGAAATATAGTCTATTTTATGGCTCCTAACTGCTTATACAAGACTGACGCACTTAAAACAAAAAAAATGACTTCCCATAAATTCCCATGATGTTCAGAATTATTTATTACTGATTTGAATGGCAATAGCAAAGAGAGGCTGATTGTATATTGTCACATTCCAGCATGACAAGATCTACCCCGGCCCCCCTTACAAAAGAGTCCTGTACCAGTGATAGAATCAGACGCTACTATATCATGTTACTGTTTGATTACCATATAGATATGGTGTAAACATAGTTGCCCAAGGTACTTATGTAGGGTACAATTTTCACTCTTCCATAGTGTGATTGCAAAAAAAAAAAAAAGTTTTGTATTGAACATCGATGGAGCAACAGAGTTTGAGTAAAAATTAATCGTTTAAAAATCGTATAAACGTACGAGGTGGTAAGCCAGCATGCATGGGGCAAAACAAATAAGTACAATAATGTGTTTTTAAAAATGTCTAAGTTCAAAACAATCGTTTTAGCAAGGTTTGTACTATTTTCTGTTTATTATGATCCATTATTGTTCAATAAATATACTCATTCCTCAGAGGGATTCAGTATTAATTGTGTCTTCTTGTTGCAGGGGAGATTGTACATTTTAATGGACTATTTGTCTTTAATATGTGCAAGTAATCTAAATCAATGTTTCATATATAGTACAGTTGGAGGGCATCAAAACCCAGCATAATTGCGAACAATTAAGCATACTTGACCTCAACGACAAAACATTTTAGTCAAAATAAAATTCAGTTTTACTTCAGAGCTCCATTAAATCCTCAAACTCAATCATGTTTTACATTTGCATGATGTTGCTTTTAGCTCATTTGTTTGTGCTCTAACTCAATGAGTACAGTCAACTAAAATGATCATCAGTGTTTAGCTAATTAGTGCTTCATTTGATCATGTTTTTGTGTGCGTTTTCTCAGCAGAACAGCTTGTTCTGTTTCTCAAGATGAAGAAGCTGTTTGTCTGGATGCATTGTAGGCTACTAAGAAAGCATTTAATGTGCCTTCTGGAAAGCAGTTAAGAGGTTGTGGAGTTCATTTGTGTCCATCTCGGAGAAGAAAAGCTCAGCGTGCGGCGTCAGAACGAGCTCTCGAAGCCTCTCAGACTGAATCTGAAAAATGACTGCTCCTGGTTTCTCATGGCTTAATACAGTGAAATAAACTTCAGCGGAGGGAGAAACGAGCAGGGAAGCCTTTTCACGGCCACTGGAGTGTTTCTATGTGGGAACTGAGTTTTCATTCAAGTACTTTTGGAGGCAGGAAACGGTAGAATTGAAATATAAAGACCTTCATGCTGGACAAAGCACAAAGCTTGTGAGCAAACCTAATTAAGACCTTGTACAGAAAGTATTTTGTCATCATGAAGGACTGTAGTTGTGCTTTAGTCCGCCAAACATAATGAGATGCATGGCGTTTTTTGCTGTTCTGTCAAATGCTTTCTGAAATAATTGATTCTGATTGGTCAACCGCAGCATTCTGTGATCGAATATTTTTGCATAATGAACACAGTGCTAGTTTCAATGTTATTGTTTTGTACATTTTAATAATTTATTGTAGGCTTTAAAGTAATATGCTACTAAAATATAAAATTATTTAAAGTCAAACATCTTTTTTAAATTTGTTGAGTAGCTACATAAGATAATGTAAAGTTAGCCGGTCATTAATCACAAAATAAACCCTTTAAATATTGACTGACATTTGAGTCACATGTTGTAGTTCTGCTTTAGACGGCATCAAAACCCGGCATAATTTCTAAATATTAGGGATGACTTCAACCTCAATACATTTTAGTTAATGTCTTCTCCTATCACTCCTTGCTTTTGTTCTTATATGATAAAACAATTAAAGCTCAAATTAATATTTTGTGTAAAACACACACAAAATAATGCAATTACAATTTTACAATTATATCATTTTAGCACATATTTTAATGTGTGTGTGTGGGGGGGGGGTACACACACACACACACACACACACACACACACACACACACACACAACACACACACACACACACACACACAATACACACACTTTTCACTAATTCTAGTTTTTAAAAATTTAATTATGAATTTTCTTTTTTCTAATCTAAAATATAGACTACTGAAATTTTCTAATTTTATATATATATATATATATATATAAAAGAAGAAGAAAAAAATAAAAATGCATGGATGAATCGTTCACAATACAATCAATAAGATACATTTCAAAAATAGATCGAATTTCCACTTCATGCAAACTTGGCAGAATGTTCCACTTTTTTGTATAAATAAAAAAGAGTTTTTGTATAGATTAAAAAGTAAATAAATATTCAAGTGCTGTAAGACAAAATACCCATTATTTAGTAAATAACCTTAATATCCCTTAATATTAAATATATATATATATTATATATATATATATATATATATATATATATATATAATAATCAAAAATCAATATTGCTGCTCGAGAAAATGTAACTTGTTTTAAGGTTTTTTAACTGAAAAATAAGGCAAAAATACTCAGAAAGTCAAATTTTGGCATATATCAACTGGCTCAACAAAACTCCAGACGGACTGATACAAATCTGAAGTTGATCTGATTTTCCCGAGTGAAACCTGTCACCTGTGCGGAGGCGCTTCTACACAAACACAAGTGTTAAAAATCACAGCTCGAGTGTGTGTCACGGATCACTGGACACATCAGGACGGGAATACAGTGATGCATCCCGTACCGAAACGACAGACACAGCCACAACACGGAGAGATTTACTGCTGAGGGATGAGAAGGGAAACATTAGTGGAGGGTTTTCTGGCTGATGCTGGAACAGGTTGCTTGATGCTGCAGTCTGAACGGTGAGACAGCAGCTCTGCCAGTGGGCGGGGAGAGAGAGAGAGAGAGAGAGAGAGAGAGAGAGAGAGAGAGGAGAGAGGAGAGAGAGAGGAGAGAGAGACAGTTGAGGCGAGAGGGGAGGGACAGGGTGAGTGAGAACATAAGACAGAAAGGCAACGGATGATCACAAAGAGAGTAGGAAAGGAGAATAAGTGTAGTGAGGGACCAGAGGAGAAGACAGAGCAGGACAATCTGAAGCTCAAAATGCCTCCCAACTTCGCCGGCACCTGGAAAATGAAGAGCAGTGAGAATTTCGATGAACTTCTGAAAGCTCTTGGTAATATTACATTTCATCTGTTTAGCTGAGCATCACATTGGCTCGTCTTCTCACCTCCAGGCGTTCACGTTAGAACATCTCGGAGAGGATGGAGAGATGTTTCAGTTATCATACACTAGAATGCGAGAAGGCTGATTAGACACGTTTATCACGATGGGCGATGTGGTTAAAGTGGGTCACGTGCTTGTTGAAGTTAACTGAGGGCTTTGTGTTTGGTATATTCACTTCAGGGGTTTGTTTCACTGGAAGACCGGAACGTCTCATTACGGTTTGGAAAGAAACATCAGGCAGTCTTGAGCAAATCTCAGTGACAAATTTGACATTTATGCATTTGGCAGATACTTTGAGGAATGTTTTATATGCGTGTTCCCTTGGGATCAAACCCATTGTGGTGGGATTGCGAGCACTTTGCTACTAGTTGAGCCAGAGGAACAACTATTTGCTTTTTCAAAGCTCAGAACATTGAAGTATTAACTTTGTCTCAAAACAGCGTAACAATTTTAATATTATTTGTTGAATATTATAATATTTATTAATATGTTGAATTATTTATATGTGCAATTTTATGTATTTTTTTAAAAAATATATATATATATATTTAGCTTTTAATTGTAGTTTGAGTAAAAATTGTTAGTATTTCAACTTAATTTCAGTTAGTTTCCAAGGCAATATTTCTAATTTTCGTTCAACATTTTTTAAGTTTATAATTAATTATATATTTATATAATAATAATAATATATAAAATATTTATATTGTATATTATTTTAGCTTTATTTTATTTAACAAAAAGAATATTCATGTTTTTTGTTTTAGTTAGCAATAGAACAGTTAAAATAGTCACAAATAAAAAAAAACATTCACATACAGTAAAAAAAATGAAAAACGCAGCTCATTTGGTCTTATTGAGATCATTGACTTTTGATTGCAGACTTTGGTGACATAAGAAAATCATGCATTTTTCTCAAGCAAAAAAATAACCTTTTTCTTCCTTGAAGAGCAAATGCAGTCTATGAGATATTAAAAAGATCTAATGTGAATGTCTTCTTACCAATTCGCAGGTTTAAAATAGGCTGTATTGAGCCGTCACACTATTTTATGAGAATGTGCTTGGATTTGAAGTGTTTTTTTGGTTGCAAACTGCTGTTAATGTTATCAAATCCCACAGATGTTGCTGGTTTTAAACCACAAAGGCTGAATCTCTCTGAGCTGGGTACCAGGATGAGTTGAGGAACACCCAGAATGAGAAACTACACTTTCAGAAGTTGCTCATATACTCACGTCTTTCTCTAACAACCGTGCCATGGTCCAAACCAGAGCAAAAAACCATTCAAACACTCCCAGAATTCCACAGAATCATCCGGAGGGATCCTCATGGCAGAAAACTGAAACGGAGGACATTATAATTTAAGAGAACAGCAAGCCTGGAATTATGTTAAATTAGAATCAAGGCTAAAACAACACAAGGTTTTCTTAGAAATAAAAAAATGAAAGCTTTCTCATTCCAACTTTACAATTTGCATATTTTACGCACTGCACTGAAAGCATGTACTTAACTAGTGACGGGAAAGTACATTTTATACATGTAAGACTGTGTTAGTCGACACTCTGCATCAAAAAATAGTGTACTGATGTAACTTTGTTGTGTATTGTTTATAATTGCATATATGTAAAACTGTGCACCCAGGTGTGAATGCGATGCTCCGGAAAGTGGCCGGTGCGGCTGCAGCCAAACCGCACGTGGAGATCCGACAGGACGGAGAGCAGTTCTACATCAAGACCTCCACCTCTGTGCGCACCACTGAAATCAGCTTCCGCATCGGAGACGAGTTTGACGAGGAGACGGTGGACGGCAGGAAATGCAAGGTGAGTCGCACTAATGCTGGCAGATTGAGGAACGAGACACGGGCGGCTCAGCTTCACAACGGCCAGTTAAGCCCCTAAAGCCACACAGAGGCCGGGACACATAAACAACCGTCATCCGATAACTGTAGGACAGAATTACAGGCGGAGAAAGCTCCACAGAGAGAGAAGTGAAAATGATTCCAAAATCCATTGGAAAATTAGCGTCGAGGAGCTGCCGATTTGAATAATGATGAACATGAGTTTAAGTTAGGCTTCATTTTTTCTGATCTATATGATTTCCTGATCCTCTATCTATCTATCTATCTATCTATCTATCTATCTATCTATCTATCTATCTATCTATCTATCTATCCTGTATCTCTCTCTCTCTCTCTCTCTCTCTCAATCTATCCTGTATATCCCTCTCTTTCTATCTATCTATCTATCTATCTATCTATCTATCTATCTATCTATCTATCTATCTATCTATCTATCTATCTATCTATCTATCTATCTATCTATCTATCCTGTATCTCTCTCTCTCTCTCTCTCTCTCTCTCTCTCTCTCTCTCTCTCAATCTATCCTGTATATCCCTCTCTATCTATCTATCTATCTATCTATCTATCTATCTATCTATCTATCTATCTATCCTGTATCTATCTATCTATCTATCTATCTATCTATCTATCTATCTATCTATCTATCTATCTATCTATCTATCCTGTATCTATCTATCTATCTATCTATCTATCTATCTATCTATCTATCTATCTATCTATCTATCTATCTATCTATCTATCTATCTATCTATCTATCTATCTATCTATCTATCTATCTATCTATCTCTATCTATCTATCTATCTATCTATCTATCTATCTATCTATCCTGTATCTATCTATCTATCTATCCTGTATCTATCTATCTATCTATCTATCCTATCTATCTATCTATCTATCTATCTATCTATCTATCTATCTATCTATCTATCTATCTATCTATCTATCTATCCTGTATCTATCTATCTATCTATCTATCTATCTATCTATCTATCTATATAAACATATTTATATGTACATTATTTTATTAATAAATAAATGTACCTATAACTTTTATGCATATTAATTTGTAATTTCTATATTTGTTTTTTTAGTCCATATTTAGTTTTTAGCCAGTTTCTTTTTTACTTAATTATAATTTACAAATTTGACAACTACATTATTGGCTGTTTTATGGTGCGAATCCCCCCCCCCCCCCCCCCCCGTAATCAATGTCCTATATTAACATAATTAAGCAGACTTAACCTTCTCGTTTGCTTAAAGACCAATGTTGCAACATTGTGATTCCCCTCAAAGCTTAGTTCAAGGCTTTAAATTCTTCAGTGCAGAATTGTCTGAAATGGCTATAGAGAAAATGAACGAGTAATAAACACTTCCGAGAAACAACTCTGCACCGTTGAGCTCAGCAAGCTCCTAAATGCTGGTAACGGACACCGCTGTGTTTCGGAGAACTCCTCTGGACATCTCGGACTCTGATTTCAGACGATACACGCCTGGACACGTTCATGTAGATTTACATTAGTTCACCTCGCATCCATCAGGACAAATTAGCCACTAATGTGAGCATCAATTTCCTCAGCATGAGTTTGTCCTTCTACTCTAATCTCCCTTTAGATGAATCTTAATGCCTCTATATCGTCTTAATCGTGTCTTCAGACGTTTTGCAGAGGTGCCGTTTTACTTCCACCCAGTTACCCGAACAGATCAACAAAAGCCATTCAACAAAATCAAATTTAGTCCATAAAAACGAGAAGCGAAACCCTTATATTTTATTTCACTGACCTGAATAATATCGTCTCACCGAGCAAAATGATGGCATCATCAAACTGTGAGAAATCTAAACCTGATGGTTTCAGACTGCAAAGCTCAGCAGAGATGTTTTTGTACATGCCAGTATAGAGTAAAACTCAAAATGATTCAAGGGCAAATCGGATGTAAAAAGTCACATTACTAACTACTCAGCATTTTTGGGCATTACAGTCGCAAATGTAATTCCCAGAAATTCGTTCGTATTGAGACACAGCCTCCAATTTTAAGTTTGTCGGCCTTAAATAGAACAATATTGAATTAAAGGCTGTGGAATAATCAAAATTATTGACTCCCAAGCAATTCAGTCTTAACTTTGAGAACCCTCTTTCATGGAAATTGCTCTGTTGTTAGAGAGATGTAGCGAAAAGATGAGCGTATAGACAAGGATTTGACCTCATTTTGTTCTGGAACAGACAGTGAAGTGGGAAGGGGATTATTTGGGAGTCTTGCAGCCCCTGAGCGTCACGTAACTGTCTGTCTCGAGCATTATGTGAGCGGAGACATCTTAAAGTGTGTGTTCTGCATTTATACATGCGTCTTCCCGACCTATTTTGGCGGAAAAATAGCTGAAAATGTCCCCAAAAATTGTGAAAGAGCGGGACCATCGTGGATGAAGCCCAGCATGAAAATAGCTTACACTCTTAAAATTAAAGGTTCTTTATTTGCACCTGTTTCCATGAAGAACCTTTATCATTCATAGTACCTTTCAAATGCACAAAAGGGTCTATAGATTTAAAAAAAAAAAAAAAAAAAAAAAATTCCTCTTTAAACCAAACTAGGGTCTTCAGTCGCTTCCCATTACGCATCAGATCAGTAGATGGAGAGTCGTGTCTTTTGTGGCTGTTCGAACGCATTCAACCACATGAGCGTTTACACTACGAAAGCAATCCAGTCAAAAGCGTTTTCGACTACATCTGAAGTGGACAAGCTCAACATTTTTTTATAGAGTAGTCCATTTGTGATCCGATCGACCTAAACGCATCTTAATACCAGATGTAAACCGGGCCATAATTATAACTTTTGAAGTCTTAATTTCCGCGTTTCATCTCATAACAACTAACAAGCCTTTTGATTGAATTATAGGCTATATTAATAATAGCTTGAGTTACAATAGTTGGAAAAGTGGTGCAACGTCTGAAATCAGGTACTGTCTGATTAGGAACTTGAATTCGAATTTTTTTCGAGACTGTTAAAAAAGTACATTCTAGTCTGAATATGGTGGTAGAATGAAATTCGGACGTGCTACATCCGCCATGTTGATACTGTCATGTGACCTACCAGCGTCAGTTGTCTCTCGTCGCTTCACTTCCTCTCATATATCCTCTCCCGTGGCATCATGGGATAGTAAAGTGTCCATCGAATGCACACTTCAGAATCTCGCCGGAAGTAGTAGATCATCCGGGTAGTTTTTGCCTACTGTTTTTCAAATAATAATATGTATACTATGAATATTAATACTATGAAATAATATGTATTCGGAAATACTAATCTTTTGGCATACTGTTTTTCGCACACTGTATGGAAGTGTCCGATATCGGATGCAGTATGGGTCTCATTCCCTAAACATTGACACACACACACACACACACACACACACACACACACACACACACACACACACACACACACACACACACACACACACACACACACAAATTTGTTTATAAAATGTGCATAATCTAAATTCAATAAGCTCAAATTTTTAAATGTATTTAAATTTTAAATACGTCACTTCATTTTAAGGTGACGTACTTACATGTACTTACTATAGTAACTGTAAATTGTAAATAATTACAAGTAACCCAAAACCAAATCCTAACTGTAACTATACTTAATATGACTGTTTTTATTTAAGTAAGTACAAACTATGTCACCTCAAAAGAAGTGTCACCAAAATTTATTTTACATTTTCATTCAAATTAAGAACGAAATAAAACCACACATATGCAAAGCTGCATTCGTTTAGTTTACTCAAAATTAAACAAAACGAAAATTCAAAATGTTGCCTTAGCAAAAATAAGTTTTATATATTATTTTACTTCAGATAATTTGTTTGGTTTCAAGTAGTAACCATGTTTTTAATGTTTTTTAATGTCAATCGTAGGTATTCTCAAACAGTTTGCTGTGTTTTAGCTGTTTTGGAAAACGGCGCGCATTGACCTTCTTCACAGAGGCGCCATTTATTCCCCTTTTTTATGCATGTAGGCTTACGTCTCCTCAGTTGGTTCAGAGTTGTGGCGCAGTGTTTTTAATATTTGTTCCCCTGACGAAACGGTAAAAAAAATCTTTCCAAGAAATTTCATTAGACAAGCTTCCGACAATATGAGCGGTGGAACATTATTAATGATCTATGAGCTTTATACAGCTTTTTACAGCGAATGTAAATGAAAAGTGCTTTTTTACCTGTCATGACGCAGCTCTGAATATGGTATATATTTTTGTATTTTTTTGCTACTAAATCACGCGCGAGAGAGCACAAACGATTGTAGGCTACAGTAACGTTAGCCGGCTACACATTTATGTGCGCAACGTCACAAGCCTGTTGTAAAACTGGCGGGAATTTTGTGCGATAACTTTTTCTGCCCACATAAATACGCACATTATGCAAACCAATGAGTAAAAAGTGGGCAATGATAGTTTATTGTCAAAATACATTAGAATGATTGAACTCTGGAGTATTTTATCATATTGCCATTGACGCAATTTTATAAAATAAGACATTTAAGCGTAATTACCTCAGTAGTCTTTGTCGTTGAGGGCAAAGTAACCCATAACCCAGCTGTTCTTCAGGCCGGTTGCTATAGCGACAGACCGTTGGGGGGGGGGGGGGGGGGGATTATGGGATATTTAATTTAGTTTGTGTTGTGCTTGATTGTGCTATGATTCATTTCAGTGGAGGGATTTTAGCCTATCATTTAGTTGCCTAGATTTACATTTGCACATTTGGCAGATGCTTATCCAAAGCCACGTACATGAAGTGCATTCAAATTTTGATTGCATTCAAACCCATGATTTTGGTGTTGCAAGTGGCAGCTTGTTTTCGCCACTGAATGAAAAATAAAAAAGGTAATTGAATTGCGACTTTTTATCTCACAATTATGCCTGTTTTTCTCACTATTTCGAGTTTGTCGCAATTTTGAATTCAGAATTGTGATATAAACTCGAAAAAGTCAGAATTGTAAGATAAAAACTTGCAATTCCAAGATATAAATTTATAATTCTGAGAAAAAAGTTTATAACACGCATTGCGAGTTTAGCCTATATCTCACAATTCTGAGGGAAAAGACAAGCTGTTTGTATATAAATAAAATTGCAAGAGGGTGGAAAACCTCTCTTTTTCCACACTGAAATTTCCTCCTCACCACTTCCCAAAGTCACCACAGCCAACATAGACAATAAAAGTGTCATATATACTGCCCCAAACATTCAGATTAGTGTCAATCACTGGGGTTTTCAGTGCCACATTATTAAACTTTTACTTCGGTTAAACATTTCATTAAACAGCAGTGGATTTCTTCCTTGTGCTTTACTCTACATCCTGGTTAATCCCTTTAATACATATAGGGCTCTTTGGTATTGTAGATTGTAGCCGAAGATGTATGTGTGCTGTCAGAGTTTTTGTTAGTCTCGGCCAGATGAATGAGTGTGTCAGGACGCTGTTCACTGTCTCATTTTTAAAGGGATTTTAGATCAAGCTGCATAAATTAGTTTAAAGACAGTGCCTGAGGCCAGAGAGAATGAGAGAGAGAGAGAGAGAGAGAGAGAGAGAGAGAGAAAGAGAGAGAGAGAGAGAGAGAGAGAGAGAGAGAGAGAGAGAGAGAGAGAGAGAGAGAGAGAGAGAGGTTCAAAAGTCCTTTAATTTTTACATTTCAAAAATCATACATTCATATACTCATTCTAAAATAAAAATAGAACATATATAAACCCACAGATGTTTAAAAATTAAATAATATTTAAAAATTCAGAACCATCACATCATCGTAAATAGTACATAAAACCTCATTAATACACCATATTTCAATAAAACTCCTGACATCACTTACAATATCATAATATGCGTACTCCACTTTAAGCCTCCCTTCCACTAATTTCCTAACATAACTTCAGGATCCGTAGATGCAAACTGTAAGCCTTTATTCTTCCTAGTCTTCCAGACTGCCAATTTTGCAGTCCCAATCAGATAGTTCAATAAACAAACTTTCTTCCTCATCAAAAGCCATACTTTACCCCTCCAATAAACACTTTATCCGAAAAATCTTCATCAAATTCCCTGAACCATCCCTTAAGAAGATTAAAAAGACTCTGTAGTCTTTCACATCTTAAAAACAAATGTTCCAAATCTTCCTCCTCACCACAAAACCTACATTCCCCACCCACTGCTGGATTCAAGTGTGCCACATGTCTGTCTGTAGCTATTGCCCTGTGAATAATCCTCCATTGTAGATCAGCGGTTCGCTTCTCCACTGGAGGTTTATACAGTGCTCTCCATCTGTCCCTCACGAGGAACTCTGGTGTCAACAGTCCTGGCCACCCAGATGCTTTCACTCTCCTGAGCGATTCCTGATGTAGGACCTTCACCGTGATGTGATAAATGGCCTTCTTTGATGTAGACTCGAATAGTTCTATTTGAGGAGACTCAAAAGACAAAATTGAACCAGCGTCCACACCTTCCAGATCTTCCTTACTTGCGGGAGCTATTTTAATCTTCGGAAATCCTTTCTCATCAGTTTCCTTCCTTGCGATGATCTCTCTGTAGCTGCTTGGTATTACATTAAAAATTTCCTCCATCAGTTTTTCTGTAAGTCTTAGTGACCGTAATCCTGTCACCTCTCTGATGGTCTCAACTGATCTCCATCCATTACTGTCCAAGAGGTGCCCCAGTTTTACAACGTTGTTCCTTAGTAAACATGTTCGTATGCTCACAGAAGATAACATCCTTGTCTGGATCATTGGATTAAAAAGCAAGGGTTCTTCAGTGACCCATTGTCCTTGAGGATCAATATCCCGTTCTACTTTAAAAAACAGTTCTCCAGACCTTCAACATAGACTTGTAAAATGGTGTAAGCCCAGACAAGCTCACCTCCTCCAGTTTTATTAGGAATAGATGTTTGTCCAATCCCAGTCCTCCTGCTCTCTGTAGCAAAGCACAAGCAGTTTGGGCCCAAGTCAAGTCCTTATGATAGAGGAGTCTCTGTGCAGCTTGTATCCTGAAGGCACTGATACGACTCCTCACATCCACCAACCCTTGGCCACCTTCCTGGACAGGTAAGTACAGTGCTGCTGCCCGGATCCAGTGCTGTCCACTCCAGAAGAAGTCCACAGTGCTCTTTGTACATGGCAGATCAGTTCATCAGGTGGCTCCATGACAATAAACCTGTGCCACAGTGTAGAGGCAGTTAGGTTATTAATAACCAAAACTCGCCCTCTATACGATAACTGTGGTAACAGCCATTTCCATTTAGACAATCGGGCAAACACTTTCTCCAGCATTCCCTCCCAATTCTTCAACTGAAATTGACTGTTACCTAAATATACACCCAAGACCTTCAGCCCTTCCCTACCCCATTTCAAACCACCAGGAAGCTGCGGAAGTCTTTTACCTATCCACTGACCAATAATAAAACCCTCACTTTTTCCCCAGTTTAATCTAGCTGAGGATGCCTTCTCGTATTGCTCAATGTTCTTACTTAAAACTGTAACATCATCCTGGCCTGTAATAAAAACAGTAACATCATCAGCATAAACCGATACGGACACCCTAGAACTTATGTCTCCATTTGGAATTAAGACCCCATTGAGATTTCTCCTTAACTTACACAAAAGAGGTTCAATGACAAGGCTATATAACTGTCCTGAAAGTGGACAGCCTTGCCTAATTCCTCGAGAAACAGGTATTGGTGCACTTAAACCACCACCAGCCTTTACAAGAACAAATGCATTTGAATACAACAACTGAATATATGAAATAAATCTATCACCAAAACCAAAATGCTGTAAAACATTATAGAGATATCCATGGTCAACTCTATCAAATGCTTTCTCCTGATCTAGAGAAAGAATACCAACTTCATAATTATTCAGCTGACCTATTTCAATAACATCACGCAATAAGGATATATTGTCCATTATAGATCTTTCGGGAATGCAGTATGTCTGATCCTTCTGCACTAATAAACCCAGATAGCACTTTAATCTATTAGCCAAACATTTTGAGAATATTTTGTAGTCAACACACAACAATGACACTGGTCTCCAGTTTTTTAGAAGTCCCAGATCTCCTTTTTTTGGAAGTAGTGAAAGAACTGCCCGACTACAACTTATAGGAAGTATCTTACTTTGACAGCATTCAGACAGTACCTCATAAAAGTCTTCTCCTAAAATACCCCAAAAACGTTGATAAAATTCAGCAGTCAATCCATCAATTCCTGGGGATCTACCCGTGGACAACTGCTGCATTGCCTCTGTAAGCTCTTGAAAAGTAATGCTATCATCCAGAGTCTTTTTCTGTTCACCTTCAATCTTTGGTAGATCACTAAGTAGATCCTCAGCACTTTCATGGTTACAGTTTTCAGAAGCATATAATTGTGAATAGAAATCCACCGACATCTTCCTTATTTCCACAGGATCTGTTGTTATAGAGCCATCATGACGACGAAGATGATACATTTGCTTCTGTGTTGTACTTTTCTTTTCCAGATTGAAAAAAAATGTGCTAGGGGTATCCATGTCCTTAATAGAGCAAAATCTTGCCCTTATTAGCGCTGCTTTTACTTGCTCTTGTAGAAAAGTTCCAAGTTCTTTATTTTTTTTCCGTAGAGCATCATCATGCACAAGTTCATTATTATTAAAAATTCCTTGCTCTAAAAGTTCAATGTCTCTTTGTAATCTTTTCACAGTTTCCTTCACCACTGATCCAATATGACATGAATAATTCTGACAAAAAATCCTTATGTTAACTTTTCCGACATCCCACCATTGACTGAGATTCTCAAACGAATCTTTCTTCAATTTCCAGTTCTTCCAGAAAAAAATAAATGCATCACAAAAATTAATGTCCTGTAGCAGTTTAGCATTAAAATGCCAATAATAACTAGGTTTTGACATATTTTTTAAATTGAAATCAAAAATAACCATGTGATGGTCTGAAAAACCATTAGGCAAAATAGAAGCATTCATCACCGATTATTCCATACTTTACCCAAATAAAATCTATCTAATCGTGCACCGCTGACTCTATTATCATTTACTTTAAGCCAGGTATATTGTCTAGATCTTTTATTAATCATTCTCCACACATCTAATAATTCAAATTCATTCAATACTTTTACTAACATCATACTTGATTGAGTATGTGGCTCTTCACCATTTCGATCAATTGTAAAGTCTGTGGTACAATTCCAATCTCCTCCCACAACAATACACACATTACTATCAATTGTCTTAATTAACCTTGTCATTTTCATAAAAAATTCCATCCTCTCAACCCCATTATTTGATGCATAAACATTCATTAACACAAATACCATTCCTCCAACCTCAACCTTAGTTAACAACAGTCTACCTTTTATGACCTCATCCACAGCTAAAATATTAGCACTGATATTTTTTGAAAATAAAATAGCTACCCCTGCACTTTTATTTGTCCCATGACTTAAAGTGAGCTTCCCTTCCCACCACATGCTCCATTCATTTTCATTATCAGTATCAGTATGGGTTTCTTGTAAAAAAGCTACATCAACCCGGTTAATTTTAATAAACTCTGAAACCATTCCCAGTTTTGTCCTATCTCTACCTCCATTAATATTTAAGGAGCCCACCCTTAAAAGCCCATAAGAAAAAGGAAATAAAAGAGACAGGACAGATAGAAACGTGACATACAAAGTTTAGAAAACACCATGTGCAACTTCTTCATTTTACTTTTTCCAAGCATGCATTTTATCCTTCCTTAACTTTGTTATCATTTTCTTCAGACGAAATCTCTTTTTTTTATCTAAGGCTTCATAACTGACAGTTTTCTGCAGGGACAACACTGACCCAATGAATTTATCTGTATCTGGAAAAAAATCCGTAACTTCCACTACTTTTCCAAATGTTGCATCCAAAAAATTATTAATTTCCTGCAATGTGTATGTATCCTCCAAAACTTGTGACCCTATCTCAGAAATATCAGAGACTGATTCATCATCTCTTATCCCCTTATCCTCAGACATTAAAACACATCCAGATGTCCCTGCCACTTCATCATCCACAGTTCTATGAACTTCAGCCTTTTTATTTTGATCAGCCAACCCCGATTTTTCACCTTCCTCACTAGACTCATTGTCATCATCAACAACAACGTCCGTTTGTTTATCGCTATGAGCTTGAGCTTCACTCATCTCTCCAGCATGAGACTGTTTTGCAGTCTCAGACCCGTTTGCTATTGCTACATCAACAGCATCACTAGGCCCTGCAATCTCCTCGCCGTTCTGAGCTTTATGTGGACACGCCATCCTTTTATGGCCCACATCCCCACACTCAAAACACTTCATACTTCCAGAGTTTGCATACACCATATACGCCTTTCCTTCATGCCATACTCTAAAAGAAATGTCTAATTCTGGCTCATTCAAAAACTGAACACCTGCCTCCTGAACGACATGACATGCTTTAATGCCGCATTTTTACAGCGAAGTGGAACCATTTTAATTGCGCTAGCAAGCTTCCCATAACGAACTAATCCCCGCTCAATCTCGTCATTATTAATGAATGGAGGCACGTTTGCTATTGTTATGCGTGTCGTCGGCGTAACCAGCGGTGAAACATTAATAAAATCGCCACTTACCACAATTCCGTTGATTACGAGACGATTAACTACCTCTTCCTCCTTTACAAAAATCACAACGGCCTTGTTCATCCTCGAAGCCGAAAAAAATGTTTTCAAACCCGATCTGCTCTCCAACCGCGACTAGCACCTCTTCCATCTCCACACCTGGCGCGGGAACACACCTGACTCCATTACGCAGAGACACCGGAGGCGGTGGCGTGTGGCTCCCCCCCGTTCGGGAACGACGCCATCCCAACACCGTCCCGAAAAAAAAAAACTTTACTCAACTTGACCTAATTTCAAAATCAACTGTTATACCCCAAATTTTAAAGATGAAAATAAGGAAAAAGTAAATAACAGTCACCCTCTCCCCTTACGAATCCCACACACACCCAAACGCTCCCAGCGTGCACCGGAAGTGAGAGAGAGAGAGAGAGAGAGAGAGAGAGAGAGAGAGAGAGAGAGAGAGAGAGAGAGAGAGAGAGAGAGAGAGAGAGAGAGAGAGGCACAGATGCGGTTTTGCTGCCACTTTTCATTTATCTGAGGCCTTCCATACAGATACACACACCCAAATCTCAATGACAAAAATGGATGTCTGAATGTCTCTCAGTGTGAATGATTCCTTCAGCAATCAATCTGTGTTCAAACTCATTGACTTAAGGGTTTGATTGCAGCGGTTAGCAGATCACTGGATTGATTATAAATTAATATCAAATTTACAAATAATAACAATTTAATTTTGTTCTGCAGAGTGTGGCCTCATGGGAGACAGAGAATAAAATGTACTGCAAACAGACACTGGTGGATCGAGACGGACCAGTTACATTCTGGAGTCGAGAGCTGCGCGGAGACGAACTGATCCTGGTGAGAGACACGCAAACACACCATATCATCCCTGGACATGGCATTGCTCTTCTATACACTTCTCCTTAAAGGGATAGTTCACCAAAAAATTTAAATTCTGTCAGTAATTACTCACCCTCATGTCGTTCCAACCCCGTAAGACCGTTCATCTTTGGAACACAAATTAAGATATTTGTGATTAAATCTGAGAGCTGGATCACTCCTCCATAGGCTTCTAAAGAAACTTGCCAGCCCCGAAAAGTTATTAAAGAAATCGTTAAAAGAGTCCAAGTGACTACAGTGGCGAGATCTTAAGTTTATCGAGCTACGAGAATACTTTTTGAGCGCAAAAAACAAACAAAAATAGCGACTCTATTCAAGTATTCTCTTTGGGCCTGGAGATTTCACGTAGTGTTATTGCGCAACGCTTCTGGTTGAACGTCACACGCATCACACACATGACCAGCGTCGGCCAATAGTAAGCCTACGTGTGACGTATAACCCAGAAGCGCTGCGCTGTTACACTACGTCAACAGCTTAGGAGAATGACACGGAAGAGAAGAGATGGTTGAATAAAGTCGTTATTTTTGCACGCAAAAAGTATTCTCGTCGTTTTATAAACTAAAGATCTAGCCACTGTAGTCAGTTGGACTCTTTTAACGATTTCTTTAATAACTTTTCGGGGCTGGCAAGTTTCAATCCCTTAGAAGCCTATGGAGGAGTGATCCAGCTCTCAGATTTAATCACAAATATCTTAATTTGTGTTCTGAAGATGAACGAAGGTCTTACGGGGTTGGAACGACATGAGGGAGAGTAATTACTGACAGAATTTTCATTTTTGGGTGAACTATCCCTTTAAGGATCAGCTTTGTTACAGAGAAAAGGCACTAACATTTCTCACAGCTTTGTCTACTACTGGACATAAATAAAGACTGCAAAGAAAGAGATCGTTTCTGATGTTCACTTCTCCAGACAGAAGGGGCTGGATAATGTTATGTTAATCATATTTTATGACTTCAGACAGGAAAAAGGACTATGGATTTATTTTCAATATAGCTTAACATTAAGAGAGAGAGAGAGAGAGAGAGAGAGAGAGAGAGAGGAGAGAGAGAGAGAGAGAGAGAGAGAGAGAGAGAGAGAGAGAGGAGAGATGTTAATGGAGCGAATCGATTAGACTGCTTTTCTCACTTCTGTCTCATGTGACTCACACTCTGGGTGTCCTTGGCTTTACAGAAAGTTTTGGCCATCAAAGGGTTCAAACTAGGGCCTAAAACAAATTTATTTTTTGAAAGAATGGTCAGAAAAAGGTGCTTCAGAAAATGGGGATTTTTTTATCTTAAGGGGTAAAAAATAAATTTGACATGAGCGGTATTATTTTTCATTCAGTTTTTTATCCCGTTACCAAAAATTGGTAAAAAATAAAAAAAATATATTTTTTATTAAATATACAAAATGTATGAAACAAAACATGACTGGGATAAACTTTTTATTTAATATAATATAAAAATAAAATAAAGAAATTCTTACAATAACTTTGGTAGCAGGGTTGAATGGTTACGCTCGACAAATGCATTCAAAATACAATGTGTGAATAAAACGATAATCTCAAATGAAAAATAAATTCTAAAAGTATTTTAAATTATTAAAAATGATTATACATACATAATATTAATTAATATAAACTAATGTTCAAAGGTTTGGTGTCCGTCTTTTTTTATTAAAAAACATTATTCAGGATGGATACATTAAATTGATCAAAAGTGACAGTAAAGATATATTTATAATGTTACAAAAATATATGAAAAAGAATTCCTAAGAATCCTGGGGAAAAATGTATCAAGTATGAAGCAGCACAACTGTGCTGTGATGAAAATATTCCTGACATTCAGAAAAGATTGGCCATGTCTCTCCTGTGATGCATGTCCACTCGTGGACATTATTGGAAGTCAAGTTCAATAAACTTGCGAGAGTGTGAAAAAAGTCTATTTTCTAAAAGTCTACAGGGCCGAAAGTGCTGACAGTTGAAGAAACACCCATATGTGGGCCTTGATCCAAATTCAACAATAAAACAAGAGCGTCCTGAAAGGGTTCCAGGACAGGCGCTCCTGACGGCGGGCCGACCCCTGAGAGCGTGCGCTTATTCAGGCTGAACACAGGAATGTGAAGTACTGTCCAAAACAAATGCAGATCTGACCCAAATCAGAACCGCTCCTTTTAAATCTGACAGTCAGGCCGCTTGACATTTCTCACGCCTTGGTGAGTGAATTCAGAGCTCGAAGTCTGCAGAACAACAATCCCAGAATGCAGCACTCATTGTCTTTGGCATTTCGCGGCGAATCTAGGACACATTTCCATAAGATATACGTGCTTCGTTTAGCTTAGTCCAAAATAAAGCACAAGAGGGATTATGTACGGCTGTGATTGTCTTTATTTCATAAACGCAACATAATGGAGGTTACTGCAGGACGCTCCGCAAGAGCTTTAGATTAACAGGCACATTTCTTTCTTCTTTTTCTCTCATTCTCAGATCTTCGGGGCCGATGACGTGGTTTGCACGCGGGTTTACGTACGGGAATGAGGTGGCGACAGCAACCATGACAAATGAAACCAAGCATCCCTGCATCCCAAGAAACCAGAACCTTACATCGCATGTCAGGCAGTGAACATGTATCTGTGCAGTGCATTGTGGGATTTCATTTCTCAATCCATTTCTTTAATCGTCATTCTGTTTGTTTCGCTCTCTTTGCCCATTTCTCGCACAGATATGTGTATTGCAAACAAAAACAGTAATAAAAATGGAACCAAACTCTTTCTGTGTCATATTTTTTTAGAGATCCGTCATTAAAAAAAGACACCATGATCTGGTGCTTTAAAGTATCTAGAAACCAAAACACTGATTTGAAGAACCTATCAAGATCTCCAATAGCCCTTAAGATCAACTCAAGAACCCTATATAGTGAAAACAGTTCGTAATGAGAAGAGGATTGTGTGCTGAAGCAGTGTTTTGATGAGTCTTCAGCAGAGAGACGGTTGTTTAGCTCATTAGACACAGATTGTGTCCCGCGGTCAGACTCCGGCGGGTGGCAGACACAGATAAACAGCAGACGGTTCCACTCTTTAAGGGACGTGATGCTGAACTGTGTGATCAGATTTAGCGGGTGTCATGCTCAAGGAAACCTATTATATGAATTTCCCAAAACAGAACGGAAATCCAAATGCACAGACAAAAAGGTGGTTTTAAACCTAAATCCGGACAATGAGATGCTAAACACCCCGTCTACACTGAGAGTGGGCGATGAAGCACAACAACATTAGAATGCTACACATTATGATCAACAAAGCTGATACACTGCAAGCAGGAGATTCAACACGATGTGAAGGATCCCATTATAGTTCAAGTTTAAAGCTAGTGCGCTATAGAGACTTTCATAGACAGACAGAGACAGACATATAGATAAATCGACAGACAGACAGACAGATAGACGACAGACAGACAGATAGACGACAGACAGACAGACAACAGATAGACGATAGATAGACAGACAGATAGACGGCAGACAGACAGACAGACGATAGACAGACAGATAGACAGACAGACGACAGATAGGCAGACAGACAGATAGACAGTAGACAGAGACATATAGACAGATAGACAAACAGATGACAGACAGACAGACAGACAGACAGATGATAGATAGACAGACGACAGATAGACAGACAGACAGAGACAGACAGACGACAGATAGACAGACAGACAGATAGAGATAGACAGACGACAGATAGACAGACAGACAGACACAGACAGACGGTATATAGACAGACAGACAGACAGACAGACAGACAGACAGACAGATGGTATATAGACAGACAGAGACAGACAGACGACAGACAGACAGATGATAGATAGACAGACAGACAGACGATATATAGACAGACAGACGGTAGATAGACAGACAGACAGACAGACAGACAGACAGACGACAGACAGACAGACGATATATAGACAGTCAGACGTAGACAGACAGACAGACAGACAGACAGACAGACAGAGACAGACAGACAGACGACAGATAGACAGACGATAGATAGATAGACAGACAGACAGTCAGACAGACAGACAGACAGACAGACAGACAGACGACAGATAGACAGGCAGAGACAGACAGACAACAGATAGACAGACAGACGACAGACAGACAGACAGACAGACAGACAGAGACAGACAGACAGGCAGACAGACAGACAGACAGGCAGACAGACAGGCAGGCAGACAGGCAGACAGACAGACGATAGATAGACATGACGATAGATAGACAGACAGACGGGACAGACAGACAGGCAGACAGACAGACAGACGATAGATAGACTGACGATAGATAGACAGAGACAGACAGACAGAACAGAAACAGACAGATGATAGAGAGACAGACAGACAGACAGGCAGACGATAGATAGATAGACAGACAGACAGAGGACAGACAGACGATAGACAGACAGACAGACAGACAGGCAGACGATAGATAGATAGATAGACAGACAGACAGACAGACAGATAGATAGGCTAGATAGATGTTGAGAAGTTAAGTTAAAACTTCTGACTTTAAACCCGTTCAGCATGATTTAGGATCAGGCTGTGTGTGAGGACGAGTGTGTGGGAGAGATGGAGCTGTTTTGGCCCGTGGCTGCAGTTAGATCAAAGAGATGGATGAGGCAATATATCACTGCGATGAGAAACACAGGATAGAGACTCTCTTCACGTCTTCCTCTCCGCATCACAGGAATAATGTCTCGCTCATCACAAACTGGGACGACAATACGAAACCAGACTCAAAGAGCGTCTCAGGCTGGCAGAAACATGCTCAGGGTTTCAGACAGCAATGCTGAGAGTAAAGAGTGTGTGGCCCTTCTGTGATGCCATCTGTAATGCTCATAAAGCCAAACTATTGAAAAGGGATTTAGATGTAGTCAAAACAAACATGTTTTTCATTTGCTATTTTTTTAATCCATCTGTAAAAATGTGAACAGCCTGTCGTGAGACTTTTACTCCACACTCTACACACCTGCTCAGCCAATAAACCCCCCTCAATGTTCAGCTCAATTCCCGCTTTTAATATAAACATCTCAGGAAGTCGCGGCTCTATTGTTGCAACTGTTCTCTGCCTGAGCTCGAAGTTCTGAATCACTGTCACCAACAAACAAACCCTAAAACAAGAACAACAAAACATCAGACGGCGCGGAGCGATTAGTCTTCCTGCCACAGCGCTGCCAGGAGCTCAAAGCTGCTCTTTTCAACAGAACCCAACAACACAAACCTCCCAAACCGGCAGTTGCCAGGTCCTCCCCACACCGCCCTGATTTCTGACCCGCTACACCACAGAAAGAATAGGTTTGCCCTACAATAAACGCAGTCAGAAAGCCCCGGGCCACCGCGCGAGTGTGCGCTGTTCAGTTTGCTCCTCTCTGAAAGAGCTGATTGTTGGGGACGGTCAGCAGACAGGGGCTCTGAGAAACACTGAGTGCTCTATGAGCTCGGATAGGGGTTCCCTGCAGCCCTCCAGATCTTCCGAGGGGCCCGCGGGGGACAAAACGAGGCCAGTGCCGCTGTGAACAGAAACAATTAGAGCTCAGCTGTTGTTTGAAGTGAATCTAAGGGAGTTAATGAGAAGATTTTACGCGTCCATTCAGCGTTTGATGCTCCTATGAAGAATGGATTTTTTTTCCACATCCAGATTTGCATAGTATCCATCCTAAATTCAATTGCATGCAGCAATTAGGATTAGGGGTTTACAGCTTTGCTGGTTAGCGTGGCCCTGTAAGTCCCCTGCTGGAAGATGTTGTAACTACAGGAAGGAAAAATAGTTTATAAACACCCCAAATAATAGATGGATATAGCATGCCATTTAGAAAAAAATCTGTATTTTTTGGGGCTTAAAATAAACCACATTTGATTGCCATACACTAAAAAAAAAAAGATTTACACTTTTGTTAATAGTAAAATTCCATCAAATATTGAATATTTGAACAATCCTTAATCAAGTTTAATTTTAGTTTGTTTCAGGGTTATCATTTTATAATAATTCAACAAACTTATTTCAGTTTAATTCCAAGGCAACATTTCAAATTTATATTACAGTTTTATTCAAGCTTTATTTAAATGAACAAAAATGCTTTTAATATTATTTTTATACTTTTGAGTATACCCAGAAAAGCGCTATATAAATGTAACACATTATTATTAATTATTAAATTAATCAAACAACAATATACATTAAAGACTCTGTGACATCAGACAAAAAAGAAAATATATCTTTATTAACCCCCTGGAGCCGTATGGATTACTTTTATGGTGGATGGATGCACTTTTTGGGCTTCAAAATCTCAGCATTCACTCCCATTATAAAGCTGGGAATAGCCAGGATATTTTTTTATATAACTCTTGTGTTTGGCTGAAAGAAGATCAGTCATACACCTAGGATGGCTTGAGGGTGAAAATGATGGGTTAACGTCAGACAGCGACTTCCTGTCCTGCCAGAATAATCACTATAGCAGAACAGAGTTTATGGCTCTGCAGGACTCGAGTTTATTTGACAGTTTTATCAGCTTATAAAGACGCCAGATCACACTAATGAAGGTTCCCTCTCGGTCTGTTTCTCTAGCTCTGACAGACCAGACCTCTCTCTGTTGTGTGTGTGTGTGTTGTTCTCTCTCTCTCTCTCCTGCTTCTGCAGGAGACTCGCCGCACCTGTCAGACTCGAGCGCCCGTCACAACAATCTGGGTCACTCTGACTGGGCCGAAGAAAAAGAACCATCCTTCACCCGTCCAAAACAATTCTTCTATAGTCATCTCCACTCACCTCTCATCGGTCTCCGCTAGACATCCGGATTTGATATTTTCACTCTTCTCTCTTCAACTCTTTTGCTTCTAGTAATGTAGCTTAGTCTTTACTTCTGCACTACTTTATTGGCTCACAATCTCTCCATTCTCTCTTATTGATTATGAATGTAAATGCTCATCTCGGATCTTCATCTCTTACCTCTCCTCACAACACATCCACACACAAACACACAAATTGTACATAAATAGATAAGATTTTTTAATATACACCTTTCTCTTCAAAAGACGATTATTTTGCTGTCTAGTAATGTAGGCTATAGTTTTACTTCGCAGACATAGGCTACTTTATGTAGGCTACACAAATATATCAATTGCAATGCAAAAACTATCGTATTATTATGTAGGCTACACAAATATATCAATTGCAATGCAAAAAACTATCCTATATATTGATATGAATTTAAAAAAATGCTAATGCTAACGGATAGCTATCTTCAGTTATTAGCCTACCATGGAAGCACATTTCCTCCACATAATAAAAAAACTGTAGCTACATCATAAATTAGATAAATCGTTTTTTTAAAAAAATCTCAATTATGATCTAGTATGTCAATGACGTCAGTTTCGCCTTTTATCGAATTAAACTTAGTATGGCATAATTTCAGCTAATGTGTCTATTACTTTTTGCTTTTCATCTTATGACTGTCATAATTTCGATTTATCATCGAATGGATGACTCTGAATATCAGTTAATAGGCCTAATGACACTTTTTATTTTACACAAAAAATAGAAATGTTGTTTCATGTTTACTTCATCATCTCACTAAAATATTTTGGATTATAGTGCTGGGTAGATGACTTACAAATTGTAGTAGTCGATACTGATTCCACATTTATTAACGTAATGCATTACATTACACATTTAAAGTAATGTAATCAGACTTTACTTTTGACAATTTGTTAATCACATTAAAATTTAATAGGATAATTTTGTAGCATATTGATACAAAAAAATACACAGAAAATATATTCTTTTTAAACAACATGAAGTGCATTAAATAATACATGGTTAAATGACTTACTGTGAAAATTACAATTATAGTGTTCGTCAGGAGTTGATTCGATATTCAGTGTTGCAATGGTGAGAAAACATTGAAAGTAAAAAGATATAATGTAAATCCAGTGGTCAAATGCTGTGCGGCCTCATTTTTCCATGTCATTATAGCCACCTACTGGCTGATCTGTGTGTGCAATTCCACAAAACTAAAAGGCTTTTTTTTTTTTTGAAAAAAGAAAAGAAAAAAGATTTATAAGAAAATCAATGATGAAAGAATTACTGCCATTGTGGGAGTAATATGTAATCAATCAAAAAGTAACTAGTCTGTTTACATATATTAAAAAAATGAATATAATTACAAATACTTAATTTTTGGATTTTATATATAGGCCTATATATATATATATATATATATATATATATATATATATATATATATATATATATAATATAAACTAATATATAACACCTTGTTTACATATTGAAACCATAGACTGCTAGAAACTCTGAGCATTAACTTATCGCCCCCTGGAGGACACAGAAGATAACTACAGCTCGATTACCAACAAATATATGATGCATGATAGAAGAAAAAGAACAAGCCAGATGTTTATGCTACAAATGTAATTTTTATTAATTTAAATATTATGCAAATAAAGGGTCTATAATGATCCACAGAAAAGACATGCTTTGTGACTCATTTTTAAAATGTGTATATATATTTATATTTAATTTGTCCAGCAGAAATCTATCCAGAGTGGAGACTGAAATCTCTGACAACGATAAAGAAGACCTTTACATTCATAAGAGTTGTGTCTGCGTGTGTTTGCCAGAGGACGCAGCTGAAGGTTTATCCAAAAACGGTCAGTGATAAAAGTGTACAGAAACGAGATCCATTTTCAAACTTCAAAAATTAAAATGC